>JAPWDM010000087.1:0-361875 GCA_035578155.1 Brachynemurus nebulosus | reverse complement strand
TTACCGACATTGATATGGGATTTTAATAATAAAGTCTTCTACAGACATAGGAAAATTTTGACCAACTTATCATCTTTTATATAACACAGACAGGTTGAATATAAAAAAAAAATTATTCTTGTAACTTTGAATCGGGAGCAGAAAAAAGCAATTGACTCCAAAGTAAATTTTGCACTGTCCCTTTTTTGTAACGTGTTACCAAAATGTTTAAATTATTATTTCAGCTGTGGGCAGCCCAAATGCTTTAAAAAAAATGATGGTAAAAGCAGATCATCATGCTAATACTAGGAAAAATTCCAGTTAAAAAATGTTTTAACTTAGTGGTGTTATAATACAAGAACTCTTAAATTTTGATTCACTTAGTAACGTGAGTTACCGTGGACACACCCTAAGGATAAAATCGGATCCAATGTTATTTTCATAGGATTCCCATTGAGTTACCACCTCAAAAAAAAAAATTGATGAAGTAGAAGTGGCGGGAAATTCAAATCTTTGCATTTTTAAATTTTTTGGTTGTGCCGGATTATGCTAGACGAATATTACAATTTTGTCAAATGACAAAATTTCCTCTGATTAATACATTGTGTAACACAGACTGATTTTTAAAAATCTGTTACGGTTTTCCAAGAATACAAAAACTTTTTTTGCCAAATGAAATTTAATATGAATTTAAATTATTTTCGACGGCACAACGCGGCACAAACATTGTATAATACAATAAAATTAAATAAATTCAAAATTCAGAAAGTTCGGGGCTGGCCAAAAATTTGTTTTTTGATCTTTTTTCGAAGTTATTGATTATTTTCAGTTGCCGCTTGTGGCGCAAACGTGGCACAAAGCAGTACAATTAAAAAAATTGAAAATTAAGTATGAGGCTGGCAAAAAATTTGTTTTTTAGTGTTTTTTCCTAAACGCTTCTAATTTTGAGTTGCTGTTTGCGGCACGAATTGGCACAATCGTAGCACAACATAGCACAACTAAAAAAATAAAAATTTTAAAAAGTGCGGAGCTAACTTCCCATACAGGATTTTATCGGGCAATATTTAAAGCAAACAATTATTTCTGATAAGAAAATAAACCAGTTTCTGAAATTATTTTGGAAATCTTAATTAATGTTGTAAAATCTTTATTTTTCTATAAAAGGTCAACAAATTTTTGTTTTACAAGGCCTGTGGCAGTAGTATTTTGTTCCAATTTAAATTTTAGTGCATTAACCACACTGATAGCTTTATTTGAGCTTAAATTTCGGATTTCCAACTTCTTGGTAGCTGCAGGAAAATTTGAATAATTTATTTTAATACAAGGCTAATTGATTAACTAAGGGCACAGGAGTTCTTGGATATTTTTTGAAATGTGTATTGTTTACTTTAAAATTAACTGTTAAATTCAAATATTTCAATAATCGTATTTAAATTTCGCTACTGCCAGTGAAGACTGGAATAGAAAACCACATTACATATTTTTTTTTAAAAGAAATTTATCATAAATACAATGAATCATAAAAGAAATCGCTTAGCCAGTTTAACCCAAAAAGAAGATTTGATATTAATTCAAAACTTAAAAAAAATCAAAAATATTATTGAAAATAAACAAACAAATAAAAATTTTATATTATTTATTTAAGGTACGAATATTTTACAGAAAAATTATGTTTTTACACAAAATTTAATGACAGTAATCAGAAATGGCAGATGTGTTAAAGCCGACAGTAAAACAGTAAAAGTCGAGATAATTCTTACTTTAGTTTAAAGTCGACTTTTACACTAACGGAGCTTTAAATGTGATTGTAAAACAGTACCAAAAATAAAATCAGTTTAAAGTTGGTTTTAGCGTTAAAGTCGGCTTTAAATATGAATGTAAAACCGGCCGTAATTCAACAAAGACTTTATTAAGACTTTATAAGTTTTAATTTCATATATGTTGCGTAAAAACGTGTAAGTAAACAAAACATATATACAATAATATACGAACCTTTAACTAAATTAGAGATAGGTTAAAAATTTTATTCTTTGGCTTTAAAATTTATATTCAATTTTATTTAAATCAAAAAGGAAAAAAATCGTAGAAAAAATATAGTATTCTACTCGCTTGCAATGGCTATTACTCACTCAGATGCATTACGGCACTCGCCTCGTAAACTCGGCCCGTGTCGCAATTTAATTTTCGTGAGTAATAGCTATCATTTACCAGCTCCTTGAATAATATACTAATAATTCATATTATTATTTAATATATTGTTACAATGGTTGAAATCAGTTAAAAGTACCATTACAATTTTTTTTTTGACTTTATCATGTTTACCTACAATGAAATGACCAATGAAATGTTTTGTATAATTTTTTTTTTTTTTTTTTGCTATAAAAATCTGTCATAACTTTTTTCCCACGGTAAAAGTGAAAAACTACAATATTCTTATGGGACTTGATACACGAATTAAATTATCACTGTAAAAATCGGTCCTAATTTTTTCTCATGGTAAAAGTGAAAAAACTACAATACAATATTCTTATAGAACATAATTCACGTTGACTAATTAAATTTTCATACTTAAATTTAAATAAAATTAGCATATTATTATTTAACCTATATAGTAGGCAATGATTCTACAAGATTAGCAATCGATATTTCGAAAAATAACCGAAATTTCAACTTTTTTTAATCTTTTTGTTCAAAATTTAAAAATCTATCAAATCAACAAATTTTGAGAATTTTACCCTTATCGTGTTAAAGGATACTGGGATACGTTTTTAAAAAATTAATTAAATATTACATTATATAATACTTGAAATAGTATATTCTGCAATAAGTGCGGGAAATTGTCAATTGCCTACGAGAGCGAAGTTGAGCGCACGATCGTAGTGAGTGCACTTATTCACTCGAGTGGGCAATCGACAATCCCGCACGAGTTGCACATACTATTTATTATTACGAATTTCACATACTTTTTTTCTATTATTATTACTACTTTTTTACATTTTTATTACTTTTTTAGAATAATATTTTTGAGCGTTTGTCTTTGTTTTCTAAATTAAATATTGTTTAGATTACTTTGTTGATGGTTTCTCTAAAAATAATTATGAAATATTTATTAAATGAGAAATCAAGAGGCGGCTTTGCGTTTTTTATTGTCAGTTTGCAAAAAAGTATGTGGAAAGAGTACAGTGGACAAACAAATATTTTGCGTACAAAAATGTGTGCGCCAAGTTAGTACTTCTCTCGCATGAGTAATAAAAAATTTAATTTTTGGAAAAAAACTATGTGCCAAGATGAATTGAAGACATGAGTGGATGAAAGTGTTATGCAACATTTTTATAATTTTACAGTAGAAGCGTTTGAAAGTTTTTATTTACATATACTTCCCATGCAATAGCATATATTTATTATTAGGTATGTTCCAACAAACACCAGAATTTCCAATTCGAGTGAATCCGGTATTTTAAATTCGATAATGTCATTTGAAGGTCAAATCAAATTCAATTCAGAACTTCAGTTCGGTATTTAATATGTAGGAACGTTTATATTAATTCTTAGGGATTTGAAAAGATGTCTCTACTAGAGACTTGAGTTATGTATTCTATACCTTCCATACTATGAAGAATATTTACAAATAATATATCCACTAAAAAATTATTTTGTACTTTAAAATACGTTAGTTTAATTTTTAAATAAAAAGTATGAACTATTTTTTTTACTTTACTCCGAATTTTACTTTATTACTTACTAAAATAATATAAATATTTATAAAATAAAAAATTAAAATATACCAGTTTGCTAATTTAAAAAAAAAAAAAAAAACCTATTATAGCAATTAAATAAGGTAAAAAATTTAAAATTTGTCTTTTGACAGAACAATTCAAACTTAAAACTTGTCTGTTTAATATTTAAATTTTTAAATTATAAGGTTAAAAATTAACCCTCGTGGTCATTTTTGTTAATGCGCATGTCTAGGCTTTGAAATACTTACTCTGAAGCAAGAATTTTAAAAATCAATTCGGGTGAGTTCAGAATTAGATTTAAATACTTGTTGGAACACAGAATTTCAACTTGTGTGTAAACTGGAATTACAATTCTGTCTAGTTGGAACAGTAAAGTCATCTATGCGCATGCTCATTAAAACGAGAATTAATTCGAGTGTTTGTTGGAACATACCTATTGAATATCTTCAAAATTATTGGACCTAATAAAACGAAATTTTACTATATGATACATTGGCATAGAATATTTCAAAATTTGACAAAAAATGAATTTCTGAAAAAATGTTACGTAACATCTTCATCTACTCATGTCTTCAATTGTTACTGCTGTAAAATTAGAATAATATGTATATTTTGTTTATTGTGTTTGGAATATGAATCTGTTCTGCAAAACAGAGAAGGAAATATGGTGTTCATTCCAGGTGTTCATATTCCAAACAAAATAAAAAGCTATATATATATATATATATATATATATATATATATATATATATATATATACCTATGAACACCATATTTCCTTCTCGGTTTTGCAGAACAGATTCATATTCCAAACACATTAAACAAAATATATATGTGTACGTATCATCTGTTATATTTTCCATCTGATTTTTGGCGCTCAGAAAGCCAGCGATAAATATTAAATAAAAATGATAGAAACGAAGAAAACGTAATAAT
Source organism: Brachynemurus nebulosus (assembly GCA_035578155.1). Taxonomy (NCBI): domain Eukaryota; kingdom Metazoa; phylum Arthropoda; class Insecta; order Neuroptera; family Myrmeleontidae; genus Brachynemurus; species Brachynemurus nebulosus. Next base: position 357,223 of record JAPWDM010000087.1, on the reverse strand, counting down.
AGACGTTCTAATTAAAAATGAATTTTCAATTTCGATGTTTTAATACTAAATGATGCAATAAGTATTTCTTAATTAATTTTAAATCATTTTCTCTATCAAATTATATTCATGGTTATATAATATTTAAAAATAATTAGATATATTTCTTCTTATTTAGTATAATTTATGTATTGTAATAAATTTCAGTAAATCGTTGTTTCCGCAACTTAATTGTTGTTTTGAACAAAGTTTTTTTTTCAAGTAAGTATTGTATTTTTTTATTTAAATTGTTTTCCACATTATTCAAATAATTTATATCTAACAATAAGCTGCAAGGAAACGTTGCTATCGCATGTATTTCATACTCATATACACCATATATAGTACAATCACAATTGCCACTCAGTTTGACCAAGTGTTCCTCATGCGACACCTATTTGTAACAATTTTCCGATACTCATTACTTTATAGGATATCTCATTTTCGTTACCGTAGACCTACGTACAATTACTGTTTGTACGGTTTCTAATTTGTTTTTTCTTTTTTTTTTGTTCTAATGCAACGAAGTCCTTGTTTGATATGTATGGAGACAGTGATTTGATGAAATTATTGAAAGAATCAGCACCATTTTTTAACATTTGAAGTCATGTTTTGTAAAGCCGAATAATAACTTGACAAAATCTGGTCTTATTTATCGATTATTACAGAAATATTATAACAGCTGCAAATACCCTCCCTCAAATCAATCTCGCATGGTTTGTGTTTAGTCTTATGAAGTTGTATCCTAAAATTAAAATGACCAATCATTCGGGAAAGTTGGTCTCGATTTTTAAAATTTCTTAGTTAACTGATAAATAAAAACAAATTTTGCGGAAATAACAAAAATAGGAACAACAATTTGTTATTTTGTTATCAAAAATACTTTAACACGTTAATCGCCATGTCAGTCATATGTGTCTGACGCTAAGAAGTTCTACATGAGCCATATCAGACATATATGTCATATATGTCTGACATACGCGATTTGGTAGAAGGCCACGTCAATCACAGATGTCCGACGCAAACGATACATTTGCAGTATGTTTCGAAAGCTTGGCCTGTCAGGAACAAAACCTGAAAATTTCTTGGCTTACTACAAACGATAAAATGAAATAAACATAGTTATATAATGGTATAGTGTTTCAGTTGAAAAAATACATTTTAATAATTTTTATTTTGTTATAATTAATCATATTCATTTATTATGCTGTCCAAAACATTCTATGCAAAAAAGGGCTGTTGTTCGCAGTCTGAGCAGTACGTTGAAACTTTTTTTCCTTTTTTCTTGCTGCATCTCGACCTTCTGCTTCTTTTATTTGAGCGTAACATCCAGTGCACATTCTTCTTATTTTCTTTTTTTCAGCAGTATACATTATTTTTAGCGTATGAGTTGAAATTTTTGGTTTTTTAGTTTTGTTCGAGCTTAGGCTAAGCATTTCAGTGACCAAATTTTCCCAAAATTGTCTAATTCCTATGTTGCTTTTATTATTGATTTTATATATTATATAAGCATTTACTACTGATATCCCAAGAACATATTCTATTGCTAACTTCCGGTACCGTTTTATTCCTTTTCTTAGAGTAGTTGCATAGGAACTCATTTGATCAGAAATATCTATCCCTGCTTTACCTTTGTTATATTTACAAATTGAGAGTGGTTTTTGTTTATTTTTTTGTCGACTTGTGCTAGCAGAATTTGCGTTTATGTCCCCCATTTCAGGAGCATGTTTTGTTGTCAGTACTCTAACATACCGGGTATCTAGCCAGTTAAGTACTACAATACCATTCTTATCTTCTCCCGCCACCATTTCTCCTTTCTTCAATTTTGCGTTCATAACTTCCTTTGGCATAAACTTCTTATTTGCCCTTACAGTGCCCACAACATGCGTCTTCTGACGAAGAAAGTCCAATGCTAGCGGGTAACTGGTATAGAAATTGTCTACGTACAATGTTCTACCTTCATTTAGAAGCCCCTGTGAAAGATCCTCACATACTTTTGCTGCTAAGACGTTATTTTTATCATAAATCTCAGATTTTCCAGAATAGATTTTGCTTGCCTACGTATATCCTTCTGAAGTACATAACTTAAAAAGTTTAATTCCATACTTATGCGCCTTATTAGGTATATATTGGCGGAAAACAAGCCTGCCTCTCCAAGGAACAAGAGTTTCATCAATTACATAATTTTCACCAGGAACAAACACTTTTTTATACCTAGCTTCAAGTAAATCTAACAGCGGTTGAATTTTTGCCAATCTGTCACCAGGAATAGCATTTTCATTATTTAAAAAATGTAAGAGGCGTAATAATATTTTAAATCTGTTTCGAGACATGATGCTTGGGACTATGCTATTTTTGTAAATATCTTTGTTCGACCAATAAGAAGTTATATTTCCCATTCGCACTAATCCCATCCACATAAAAAGGCCGAAAAACTTTCTTATTTCTTCAGAGTTAGTTGGATGCCATTTATTTAGACGATTGTGTCGAGATGTTCGAGTACGCTGAATTGTTTGTTCAGCATATATATTAGTTTCAGTAACAATGAGATTTATAACCTATTCATCAAAAAATAACATAAATGTATCAAAAGCAAAAATATTTTTTGGCAAATCTAATTGTAAACCAGATTTTCCTGTGAAATCAAAACATTTATGTCTACCTTCATAAGCATTCCATTGAACATCACTAAGCTCATTAAATTCACACTCGAGTATTTCGTCAATTTCAATATTTTCTGTAGTTTCTTCTGACTCTAAATCTTGAAGAAGTTGTTGAAGATTTTCTCCATCTGCATTCAACGAAGGACAATAATTTGGATCATTTATTGAATCATCTGAACTATAGTCTTCGTACACTTCATCAGATATGTTTACATTTTCAGCAATCTCTTTCAATTCACTTTCGCTTAGAAACTTTCGTTTTGCCATTATTTGTAGATATTTACAAATTATTATAAATATTATATTTATTTATTTTATTTTATTTATAAGGAAATAGTCACAGTAACAAGGTGTTATTCGGTAAATACTACACGTACGACTGATTTCTACACAATGCGTTCAACAACAGGAATACTTGTTGTATCTTGTTTGGATGCGTCAGACATATAAGACTGACACTGCTTGTCGAGAAAAAAGTTTTAATATAGGGCCATGTCAGTCATATATGTCTGACATAAAAAATAGTATTTTTCCAGGAATTTTGGCAAAAAAAATTTTTTCTTTGATACATTAAGTTTCCTTGATACATTTTTAACTAAATTATCTAACAAAGTTACCATGGCCTATGTGAAAATTTTTCTGATATTATCGTGGCGATTAACGTGTTAAAAAGTGGCAACTGATTCTTTTTTAATTTTCAAAAACTAAATTTGAGCAGTTTTAGATCGAAATTACACTTTTGTCAGCTACGTAACTGAGTTGATTTCTTGATTTAAATCAACAAGTTAAAATTACGTGAGTTCGTGTGGCATGATAATAAACAAAATAAAATAAATATTTAGGTATAACTCCGCGATTTTTCATTAGGTTTCAAAAAACAAGAATTCAAGCACAAACAATTTTGCTCTCTTCCGATCTATCTAGAGTAATTCTTATGAAAATACAAACAATATCTTCTTTTTAAGATCTTTTTAATATCTAATATAATTATAAATTTGTTAATAACGTGCCATCGAAATGAGTATCACGAGATGGCAAACTATGTACATATATATATATATATATATATATATATATATATATATATATATATATATGTATATATATATATATATATATATATATATATATATATATATATATATATATATATATATATATATTCTGTTTATTGCCAAGAGAAAAAAGTAAATAAATCAAAATAAGAAGTGTATATTTTCGTAATTATGAATTTTAATCATATTAAATGTTCGAATTCGTTGTAATAAATTTAATGTTTCCTATACTTAAGTTTCGCAAAACCCTACAAAGCCATGCTTTGACCTGGTAATTATTTAGAACCAAAGAGGCTCAATGTATTGTGTAAACGGCGCGGCGTGGCGTTTAAAAATGAAAAATAGTGCAGGACACGTTAACTTCCTTCGCAAACCTTTTCTTATGTTATCCAACTCATAATTCTCGACTAATTCATAAGTAGTATTTATTTCCGTTTTGTAACGTTAAATTATTGGTATAGTTTTTTTTTGTAACGCTTAAACTTTAAAATTTTATCAAAAGAAATAACAAAAGAGAGAAACAGAAAGTTGAAATTATTTTGTTTTGAAATTACCCAGAGGAATATTAGATTAGATGAGAGTCTGTTTGATCACACACTGTTTGGGCAGATGTGCGATCAAACAGCTCGACCGGGGGCCCGACCGGGTTACAAGAGAAGGATCTCCCTTGAGCATATATAACGTAACAATATTTATTACAAAAAATTAATATGAAACTTGGCTTTAACAAAAAGGATTTTTGCTTTGTATTACAAATATCACAAATACAAAGGTTGACTACCATAAACTGTATCAATCTTTGTCTACAGGAAGAATAAAAAAAAAATTACAAGTAAAGTACGTACATACTTTTATGACTAAAAATATCAAAAATACTTATCACATTTATTTTTTTGTTTGTTAATCTTAGAAAAAATTCAAAAGTGCTAAAGTAAGATTCATCACTTTTGAATTTTACGAAAAAGGGAAATACTAACTTTAAACTACATACAAATACTTAAAAAGGAAAAATATTTAAATTATAATCCATAAATTTAGAAATGTCAATACGTAATTGACATTTCTAAACTTAATAAAAGAACAAGATAATATTCATACATATAAAATGTTATTTTATTTATTAGCACATGGTAAGAATTAGAAAAAACAGATAGAGGGCAAGATGTCTTCTTCACCGAGCCCTTGTACACATGTACAAAAAAAATCTAAATGAATGTTACAATCGCAATTGATGAACAAGTATAATATTTGAAAATAAAAGGATAGTAAAATTTAAATAGAGAAAAAATTGTAAGATTTAATAAAAGAAAAAGAGATTAGGTTACCTTAAATTTACTGCAAGACATTTTTATTTATTTTATATTATATTATATGTACGAATACTAAAAAAATTTTCTATGATGATAATGCTGTTGTCAGGCCATTTTGATTCAGCGCTTACAAACGACCACTGCCACGATTGTATGTATGAAAGAAAATGAGAGTGATTATAATGTATGCTTTGCTTTTTAAATGATATATAGTATATATTGCGCATGCATCAATTAACTTGCGTTTCAAACAATTAGGCCTGTTCGCTTATTAAATAACTGATATATCTATCTGTACATAGATTTGTTCGTTTGTTTCAATTTTATTTAGCTTTAGGGAATTGTAACACACTAATTTTAATTTTAATTTAATTTTCACAAGATTTAATGATATTAAAGGTATATTTTGAGAAGTTTATGTGACTATGTCACAGTTTCACCTATTACAACGAATCCTTAATTGTATTTACCTTATGTCTTGTTTACTCGCACTTAGTACTAAGCATTAGTAGACGCCACTTTCACTTGTTCCTAAAAACAAAAATGTTCAGATGATTTGACAAATGAAATTATAAGAACAGTAGAAGGTATTTATGCGCGAACATAAAACGTAATCTAAAATAAACAAACGCTAGTGACCGATGTACGGTATACATTACATGAACTTTTAGAACTGATTTCTATTCGTTTGCGCTACCAACTTTACTCTTGTCCAGTACTATTTGCATGTACATATTTACACGTAATTTTTTGCATGCAAGTTGCGACTACTAATGCCTTAGTACTAAGCTCGTGTAAACAAGATAATATGATGATCGAAAAACCAAAAGTCAACTCGTAGTTAGGTATATATATATTTTTGGTGAAAAGTGAGAGGACAAACGTTCTCCTATTCTTAGTAGGTATGTTTTGATTGTACATACATATCTTAATATACCTAAAGATCACAGACATATGTTAATACTTATATGTTGGTTATATTAATTTTTGCGCTTTGTACAATCTTCTACAGTCAAAATATAGTAAACAAACTAAACAAACATTAATCTGCTGAAACTCAGAGGCGGCGCAAGCTTAAAATGAAGAGTGAGCAAGATATGTAACATTTGGGAAACCCACTTCGATTTTCTCTTTGAAATTTCTCCTTTAAAAATTAGGTGACGAACAGAAGAAAACGCCTTAATCACTTTTCCGAGGTCTTCATGTTTTTTTAGAAAATCCTCCCTGAAAATTAGGTGACGAAAAGTGATGAAAAGCAACAACTGACAACACACTTAATCATGCAAGACCCCGCCGCGAGGCCCCCAAAGGCGCGAGGCTATAGGAGGTCGCCCACTTCGCCCATGCTTTGCGACGCCTCTGCTGAAACTTAATAACTAATTTGTTAGTTTAGCGCTTAAATTTAAATTTTATTTCCTTTCATCACTTTATCCAGTGTCTGACAAAAAAGATAAATAAATGAATAAAAAAAAAAATAAATGGAAAAATAAAAACTGAAAAAATACTGAGATGTTTTATTTAAAGATCGTTTTATAAAATGTTCTACGTAATTGCAATAAAATTAACAAAATTTAACTTTGGTTAGCTTTTCAGAAATTTCAAGGAAATATATACTTAAGTGTTTTGGTTTTCTATAGATGTAAAAAATATGAAATATACTGTACAGTTTTATTCTACCTTTTGTAAGGCCACCGGATTATCTTACAGTGATTTCATATTAGACAATTAAATTTCCCTTATTATAATGACTTTAACTCTAGGAAATTTTTGTGGAAGCACCTGTAATCACATCTATTATGAGTTGAATATTTAGTAATTAGTTTGTATGGATATAATATACTAGTATACTGTATTTTGATTACACAATTTACTTCCAAGTAATGTATTTTTTTAATAGGTATGTTTGTTTGTATTCATCTATTTAAATTTATTCTTCCTATATAGATAAAAGACAACCACTTAATTAACATTTGTGGCTTTTTTTTCAGGAAATTCAATTTGAATTTTGGTTTTGTAATAATAACATCAAACAAACAGACAAACAAAACAAACAATAAACTGGTTGCCAGACAGAGAGTGGCAAGTTGCAATTTTCTCTAAAACAATAACAATATAACGTTTGCATACACATACATTCTTCATTTATGCAGTTTTATTGTGTGTCCAATAACACATTGTATACGAACTATTTTGTAAATGTTCATGTATACAAGAGTTGTATAAAACAATTCATTTTGTAACAAAGCACAAATTTAAATTATCTTTCGTCCCATGCATAAAGAAACATACTAGAGATGTAACGAATATTCGTATTCGCTTTTACAAAAGTGGTGAATATTTTTTCATTATGCTATTAAATAAAAAGTTGAAGGTAAATTACACTTTTGCTTGTCCAAATATTAAAATGTTACACGATTTCACTCTTAAATGAATTTCCTTTAAAAAGAAAATCTGCTATCGTCGTGCATTAATAAGCAAATGAACACGTGCCTCTTCAGTCTGTCCCACATGCTTACAGATCATAATACGTTATTATTCGCGTCCACACTCGTCATTGATATAAAATAACATTTTCTACATCTCGGTTATACACGCATATAGGGGAGATGTGCCTAATATCGCACCCATTTTGAAAATTGAAATTTTCTCTGCTATTCTTACTTTTTAATTAGCCCCACTTATACTTCTATTTAGTTCTTTTAATGCTCTTGAAGTACTAAATAGTTGGGAATTGATTAAACATATATATATATATATATATCTTTTTGTAATTAATGAAAAAAACTGGTTTTGACCGCTTTATGAAATGTCGTCTCAATATCGCCCACCAATAGTGGTCAAAATATCGCCCTGTACGATATTAAGCTATTATTTCTGTCACAGTGTCAGGCATGGTTTATGAACAAAAAAAAAACACATTTAGTACAAAATAATATTGTTTATTCTTAAGTAAAACAAAATTTCATAGAATTACATTAATATATGTTTAATCATAAGTAAATTAGACTTAAAATTTTATAGTTTTACTTATATTACGTTCTTAATTAACTATCTAAACAATAATCACAAATAAATGTTTTGTAATCTTCCGTTCCCGAACATTGTTTGTGAAACCAAATGCGGCACTTTGTACAAACGATCCACTTCTCGCCCTTTTGTCTGTTAAATACGACTAACCACAATAGGGACATTCACAGTCATTCTCGCTATCGTCTTCATCAGTTGAAACTGTAAGAGAGTCAGCTACTGAGCTACATCGTCGTCACTTGAACTAGATCCAAAACAGCTAAACGCATCGAAAAGTGAAAAAAAAATTGTAGAGAGTTTTATGCTCTATAACGTTTATAAAAAATACAAAAACGATTTAAGGCAAAAGAAGCGAGATATTTCCACAAAATGATCTTTGACCTTTAATATCTAAGGACGCTCACATGTGACCTTATGAGACTTTTAAGGGAATATTTAGGATGCCAAAATAAAGGTGTATAAGAAAATCCAGCTTATTCCGTGTCATTCCCAGGTTGACCCCTTTTTTGATTTAAATGATTGGGCTGTCATGCTTAATATCGTACAGTGCGATATTTTGATTTCTGTAGGTGGGCGATATTTGCAGAGGCGGCCCCCGAAATCTTTTTCTGGGTGGGCCCACTTATATTATTTATATGTTAATATTTTATGTTATAAAGTAGCTGTTTACATGTAATGTACATTATTTTTACCTATATATATATTTGTCTATGATTTTATATATTCAATAAATGTAGATTACTGACTGAGTACATTGTATCTTTATTTCAGGATTTGTATTGAATAAACAAACACAACCTTGTAATTTTTATAAGAAATTTACTAAATTGGACAATTTAAATACAGTACATTAGTGACAAAAACAGTTTGAAAATACAAAACTCAAGTTCAAATCAATTATGTTGGTCAAAATTATGAAGAAATAATAACAAATAAACTAGTCAACTGCAACTCTCGATTATTGTTTACTTTAAAGCAAACTGTAGCCGCCTTCCTTTTTAAGCTGCAAACTCGTCCACAACTGGATCTGGATCCGACGTTAAAAGAAAACTTAGATCTCTTTCTATGGATACAATCGCCAGGTTACTAAGTCTTTGCCTTGCCATAGATGCCCGTAGATAAGTAGAGGGGGAAAAAACGAATTTTGGCAGGATCTAACACGCCCCCAGCCCCCCAGAATTAACGTAGAGGGTTGAAATTTGGTGTGTTGATAGAGCTCATGCCTAGGCTGTACTTTTTGGAAGTTTTAATATTTTATCCCAACCCCCCTCATTTTTAAGCTACCATTTCATGCTTTTTCGACGTTTTTGAAGTTTGTACCACTCGCACAGGTCACCTAAATAAATCTAAAGGGCTGAAATTTTGTATACTATTTGAGTTGGTATTAACAGGGTGCCTTTTGAGGATCTTGACTTTTAACCCTTACCCCCACCATTTTTATACCAAAAAGAACATGATTTTTGTTTTTTGACAGTTTCGTTCGGGTCAAAATCTCCCCAAATAAACCTAGAGGGCTGAAGTTTTGTGTACAGGTTAAGTTAATAGCCAGCCACTGCTTTTTGGAGGTTTCAACTTTTAACCCTTACCCCCACGATTTTTACGCCAATATTTCCTTGATTTTTTTGCTTTTTTCTAACACGTCGAGAGACTCTCTAAGGAAACCTAGAGGGCTGAAATTTTGTACATGTATTGAGTTAGTATCCAGCTAGTGCCTTTTAGCGATTCCACTTTACTCCCCCCCCCCCACTTCTACCATTTTTACATCGGAATTCAATGGTATTGTTAAATATGTTTAAAATCCTTTATATTTATACTATAAGACAAGTAGGCGAATAGTAAATTTAAAAATTTAAAAAAATGAACTTACTTTTATAACGAATGCAATACATACATATTAAGTAATTTAAAAATGTTATTAAAGTTAATATTTATTTATAAATTAGGGATTTTGGATTTTTGTTATTTATAAAATAGAAATTTTCTATTTTTTTGGAAAAAATATCTTCATAAAGGCCTTCCAGTTTCCTATTTAAGGTCCTTTTTTAATATTTTAAAATAAAACACAAAGGCAATTAGCGGAGAAGCATGGGTAGGAATGCCCTCGTACGAATTGTGTTGGCTTTTTTCCTGATAACTGCTATCGGCACCAAATTGAAATTTATTGCGATTCAGCCCTTAAAAACTTAAAACCTTTCTTAAAGTCCCGATTAGCTGGACACTCATCATCAGTTTTGGAACCACCAAAATGTCAAATCGCTTGTAGACTTTCAATTACATTCCGCTGGTAGACATTCAATATCGAAGATGAAGGGAAAAATTCGACTTCCGTGATGGGGCCCCACTGCTCAGCGCGCTTTTTTTCTATCCATTTCTCGTTTGACTCAGTCTCACGGTGTCCGCACAAAGCAATATTTTACTTCCCGTAAAATATAACACTTCTAACAACTGATTTAAGCACTTCTCTATTTTTTCTATTTGTTTGGCGAGTTGTTCATTAATTTTTGTGGTTATCAAAACACGCTTTATGGACATTCGAATTTTCATGTTTTGCTACCATACTTCCTAAGAGCTCTGAAATGACTTTTGCTTACCGCCAATGTTTCGGCGAGGAAACGTTACTTTTAGCTGTTTAGGTCCAGATTCACAATTTAAACTCAAATCAACAAATAGAGGCTTTATTACATAAGTATCGTACCTGAAGTTGTAGAAGTAGAAGGGTCATCCAATTTTATTTTTTTACTTGTTTCTGCTTCTGATTTTTCGAAACATTAAAGTGATGCTGGCCCTCCTTCAATTTTATCTTCCTCTTCCAGAACTATAGTTTGAGGCTTCTTTCTTATCAAATATTTCTCCGTACTGATTAGAGTCAAATAATATATATATATATTATTGTACGGTATTATTTATATTTATTTTTGTACGGTACACGTACTGGTATGTACCATGCTTGGATTAGTTCATGAATGACATTTGTGCGCATGTTTTAAAATGTACTAGTACGTGAACTGATTATTGAAACGGTTTTTTGTATGACAAACTCAAAAAGAAGGCGCGTAAAGTTAATAAAAGTAAAAACTCGTAACTATATAAAAGACGTATAAATATAAAAAAAAATTATACTAAAAAAGAAAAATACCATAAATTAACGAAATTTAAAAAAAAAATTAATTTATAAACCAAAAATCACAGCAGGTAATAATATAAAAAATATTTTTAAATCATTGTTAATGCCGTTGTATTCATATGGGTACTGAGTATTTATTTGTAAACGATTATTTTTTAGAATTAAATGAATTTCTTATATTACAAAATGGACAAAATATATCTACTGAAGCTCAAGAAGAAAATCAGTCCAGTTTACATGGAAGAAATGACTTCAAATGACTTCAAATGTATTCGTCATATTGGGGTGCTATTTATAAATAAAAAATGTGTCTTTAACAGAGATGTGACTTATTTAAGATACAAGTATTTGAAATACAGATACAAGATACAAAATACGTATTTTCATCTTGTATCTGAAATACTTTTTTAAAAATGTATTTTGTATCTTGTATTTAGATACTTTCTTTTGGTATTTTAATATTTTGTAAATACTTAAGTTTGCTAAAATACTTTTATCCATTTTTACCAATTAATCCCAGCATAAGGTTAAATTAAAACTGAGCCCTTAAAATTTTAATTTCTCAATCTATCAAAAGACTATGGTCTATTTCACAGAACAAATAGAACGAATACAACTATCTCTTTTCTGCAATCACTTATGGGCATTTATGTGCATCGTAGGCTACTAAGAAGTTATTCTTTCAGTATCAGTCGCTGAGTGTAGGTCAGTCAAATAACAATGGATTTGATTGTTGTTAGCATTGTAGAACCCCCACACGTAACGTTGTGGTATCACACATATGTATGCGAACTAGGGTCACGTGTCGGCCACAACCATCTTCCATTACTCACACTAACAGAGTTTACCGCACAAATACAAAGTAAACACCGTGCACAACATATTTTCTATCTCTACTGGTTACACTCGTTTCCCTAGTATAGAGATAGTAATGTTCGTGCTCTTGTTCTCTGGTCTATTTGTTTTTGTCTGCCGCCGTCGCGTCGCCACTCTCGCCGCGCCTGCGCCCTATTATTATTGCTGGCGTTGATATATAAAAAAAATAATAAATTAATCAAAACTTATTAAATTAAATTTTAAAAAATATCATTTGGTTATAAACAGCACTGCAAAAGATTGCGATGTTTGTGACGTCATAAAGATATTTAATATAAAAATGTTTATAACAAGCAATAACTGCATAGCATGAATAATTCAAAATAAAAATATATTGGGTAAACGGTATAGTTATTGGACAAGACACTCTCTTTTGGAGATTATAAGGCTTATAGTAAAGCAAACTTCCTGATTTTGTAGTTAAACAGAACCCTCTAGTATCTATTTTCAGAAAATGCATTAAGTTAACCATAATTTACAGAAACCTGTCACTACGTCATTCTTAGCGTGGTCTTAGGTAGTTCGTTAAGAAAGTTTACTGCGTCTAGTGAATGAAAAGGCTAGAATCATTTACCTAATAATATCCTACTAAATTGTGAATCATCGTAAAAGGTTGATCAAGGAGTGGATAAAGGCTGTGTACATGATACAGAACTTGTGGATTGTGGAAATACGCCAGAAATTAATAAATGAAATTTTTGTCCAATAACTGTATTTTTCTACAGACACAACTTTAATATTTTTGTCAGAGACTTACCAATATGTAATATGAACGTTTTATATGGTACATTAAAATAGACAGGTCTTATTTTATGAATTTTTTCGTTAAAAATAAAGTTACAACACATACTTTTTCTGTACCTACTTTGTTTTGAAAATTTTTCTTAACTGTCCAATAACTATACCGTTTACCCTTAATGTTTTCAGTTAAGTAAACATTATGACGTCACATATGCGCTTGGAAACTGTCGGCGTGTTACTGGCTCTAATTGTAAGTTTAAAAATTTATTTTTAATTTGATATAACTTTTTAAATATTAGGTAAAAAAAATAATAAATACCCAATTAATGTGTAATGAAATAAACTAAGTAAATCTCAAAATTAAAAAAAAAAAAAACTTTTTTTTTAAAATAAAAGTATTTTGTCTTAAAAAAGTATTTAGAAAATACGTATTTTGTATCTAGTATTTCAAATACCATTTCCATAAGTATCTTGTATCTGGTATCTCAAATACCATTTTTAAAAGTATCTTGTATTTTGTATTTCAGATACTTTTTAAGGGGTATCTTGTACATCTCTGGTCTTTAAATAATTTAATAATGAATAAAGATATTGAATAAATTATTACCTAAATAATTTTCATTTTTTTTTTACTGATGTGTTCATTAAAAATTCTAAATCTTCATCTTCACTAGATTCAGAAACGAAAAAATCATCATTATCTAACTCGTTCATACTGATTTAAAAAGAAAGCAGTTAAAAATATTTCAAAACAACAGTCTTTATTTTATTATTAGCAGTCTTATCTTATTTTATTAAAAAAAGAAAAAAAAGAAAAAAAAGAAAAAAAAAACGGTAAATCAATCAGTTTTCAAAAAATTCAGTAAAATTATCTATTGCGCAAGTGTAACAAGTAGTTCACATTTCGATACATGCTCTTGACTGCCGACTAATTTGACCATACATGAATCAGTTCATGTATTAATCAGCATTTATGTTGGAACATAAACCGGAAGTTAAAATTGGTACATAAATATGTACTATAACTTGCTGGAACGCTAACTTCATTATGCGCATGCTATAACCGTACAATGTACGATATTTTCGTTTGTTGGAACAAAGATATTATTTACACTTCTTTAAACTAGTCTAGTAATCTATAGGGGTAAAATAAATAATGTATAGTTAGTAGTAATAAGACAATACTATATAAGCACAATAATATTACCGCCTGCAACGCCGCAACTACACTTCACTTACATCTAGTAAACAACGGTGGCCGGTAACCCCAAACTAATCCAATTGCAACAGGTCGTTCAGTCGTGCTCCTGGCATACGCATCCCCTCCCCGCAGTCCTACACCACTACAGTTATTTCGCAGTGCGAAGTTAGGCTCCGTGATGTTAGCACCCCAAATGTGAAATCTCGATTAACCAATTACATGATTTAAAAGGTCAGGAAATGGTCATAAAATGTCAACTGGCTTCATTAATTGGTCAGCAATAGGAAATTTTTTATTAAGGGTTAAAATATTTCAAGGTGATTCAGAAATTTTAGCACCCCAGTTGTGAATTTTCGAAAAACCAATTACATCATGCAAAAGGTCAGAAAATGGTCATAAAAGGTCAATTGGTCTAATTAATTGGTCAACAATAGAAAATTTTTTACTAAGGTTTGAAGTTTTTTCAAGGTCATTCAATAAACTTTAGCACCCCAAATGTGAAATTTTGTATGACGAATTGTATCATTTAAAAGCTCAGAAAATGGTCATAAAAGGTCAATTGGTATCATTAATTGGTCAGCAATAGAAATTTTTTTACTAAGGTTTGAAGTTTTTTCAAGGTCATTCAAAAAACTTTAGCACCCCAAATGTGAAATTTTGAATGACGAATTGTATCATTTAAAAGGTCAGAAAATGGTCATAAAAGGTCAATTGGTATCATTAATTCGTCAGCAATAGAAAATTTTTTGTTAAGGTTTAAAATTTTTCAAGGTCACAATACTGTATCAGGATTAGATATTAATAGAAGAAGTACATCAAACAATAGGGGCGTTACTTTCTTCTAGTAATAGTAAATAAAAAGAAAATAACAGAAAAATATATTTATGAATAAAAACCAAGAAATTTATACAAAATAAGTAGGGTAAGAGACCCGATGACCGATCACTATTTTTAGCTGTATCATTAAATTAGCTTAAAAAAATTAAAAAATAAACAAAACACCCATTTTTTTTTTCTTAATAAGTATGAAACCAAGTTTTTTTAATCCAATAGATATGTTTTTAAGAAAATATAACCCAAAAATTTTGATTTATTAATGATTTTGTT
The DNA here is from genome assembly GCA_035578155.1 of Brachynemurus nebulosus. Classification (NCBI taxonomy): domain Eukaryota; kingdom Metazoa; phylum Arthropoda; class Insecta; order Neuroptera; family Myrmeleontidae; genus Brachynemurus; species Brachynemurus nebulosus. The sequence goes on along the minus strand of JAPWDM010000087.1, from coordinate 342,101 downwards.
TTATAATTTGTTGACGTCTATTAAAAAGCATACAGAAAATATTAACCTCCTTTGAAAGATCAATACACTTACCCCTATCAAAAATCACCGATTAGTCCGATTACTAATGTACATCAGTACAGTAGTAAATCTTATACTATCGAATATTTGAACCATTCTCTTTCAGTCACTTTGACACTCTATCCACTACAAGAGGTCAGTCTGTGTCATAGAGTATCACAGAATGACACCTTGTGAAACATAGCAGCAATGACAGAAGGGTTTAAATATTCGATAAAATAAACCACTAAAATACTGTATTTTCTTTCGCCATCTATAATTTTGCTTTAAAAAACATTGTGTACATTGTGACATGATTCTAACTTATCTATACGCCATTGTGAATTTTTAAACAGTTAAATTGACGATAGATGACGTCAAAAATGTTTATAAAATAGATATGGAATATCTGTATGATTCTCAAAATACCCAACTCGAAAACTTGGATCCCAACAAGAATCAGTCATACAAATAATATTTAACACATATAAAATTTAATTTAGCTATCCTAATCTCTTAAGTGGACTAATAACAATTATTTGTATACTTTTATTATGCTAATAACTTTAAAAATTCGGTGAAAAATGTTACAATTTATAACCCATGTGTTTTGAAAAATGATCATCCACCATATTAAAAATTCATGAATTCAACAAAAATTGTTATATATATATATATATATATATATATATATATATATATATATATATATATATATATATATATATATATATATATATATGTATTTCTTAAATTGAGTGAGGAGACATTAAATGTGATGTGAATTTAAATTGAAAAATAATCATTGTATTAACAATAATTTTTTTTATCAAAGGTTTCTTTCAGAAATAACTTCATTAAAATATAAATGTCAAAACTGATCGGACTTATAACCCCGATCGACAATGGGGTCTTTTACCCTACTATTGTATAATATATTAAATATTAACTGGAGGAACAGGCGTATGTAGGTAAAATTTTTGAAGTGTGTAAAGTGTCTTAATTTATTTACTATTAGAAAGTAACGCCCCTATTGTTTGATGTACCTCTTATATTAATATTAGTGATGGAAATAATCGAATGATTTCAATAATCGATTATTTTTAATCGAGTGATTTTAATAATCGATTAATCATTCAATTTTATCGATTATTTTCATTTGATTATTTTTATCGATTATTTTCATTCGATTATTTTTGTCGATTATTTTCATTCGATCATTTTTATCGACTATGTTTCATTTGATTATTGTTGTCTATTATTTTCTTTCGATTATTTTTAACAATTATTTAGATCCCGAGCTGGTCTAGTATCTAGCAACTCCGCTCTTGGTTGATAAGATCGTGAGTTCGGTACCAACCGGGGGAGATACGTCATCTACACTATCATACCACATTATCCATCAATAACCATTCCAACCTCAAAAACTCAATAGCACATTACAAGGGTACATATGACTTAAGCTGTTGCGTACCAAAAACCAATAGAAAAAAAAAACAATTATTTATGGATTATTTTTATAGGTTATATTATTCAGTTATTGAGATGCGATAAAAAATTAAATTTTAGTTTTGTAATTTTTCGGAATCCTTTTATTGTAATTTTTATTTTCAAATTCAAACCTATAATACAATATTATTTACTTGTATGAACCATACAACCATAATCCACCTTTCAGTTCTTTTGTTTTTAGGTGGTTTATCATATTATCTTCAAAAAAATTTTTTTTTATAATATTAATGTCCATTAGAGATTAAACCAGTGCTAATTACAGTATTATCGGTTTTTCCATTTTAATAGTCACGTTGATGGTCATAATCTATAATGACGAAACACCCCACTAGCGCAGTATTTTGACAACTAATATACTTTATATATAGAATTATTGACGTAGTACAGCGTTGTGTCTTAGGTTTTACTTGATAGTTCACCTACAGCACCCATGACCATTATAGTATCAATAAAGAAGCACCCCTGCTAGGTTGTGCTATTCATCGTATGCAAATCATCGCCAATCATTGTTATCATAAAACCTTTTTTTAAAATTTAAACTGTTGTCTGTATTCAATAGATATTACGACCCACTAAATAATTATTACCTGGTATTTAACTCAATGGCTGCCAAATAATTTTTGTTTGTAAAAGACAGGTTTAAAAACATTGATAAAGAGAGAAAATTGTTTACATATTATCTGCGTACTTCTGGAAATACTTTATTTTAATTCTAAGATTTTTGTTTCCTTCATAAAATATAAACATTGTTATGTATGTTTTGTAAAGTCGGTATTAAACTCATATTTGGAACATGTAATAATTTTTTTAAAATTATTTCAGATGTCATTATGATATTCATTTTAAGTAAAATACATTCTACAAAAACTTAAGTAAAGAGAATGAAGAAACCATTATCTACCATTTTTATAATTTGACATTTCCACTTTGTGTGTATCGCACAATATCTTACGTATTTTTAATTTTATAAATTATAATAATATAATACTGACTTTATAAGAAGCGTACGTGCATGAATACCTGCTGCCGATCAACCCTACTGCAATGTGGCCAATGTGTTTTTATAGTTGACAATGAATGTCGATTTGAATAATTTATTGATTTTTTATAATATGTAATTCATACATATTTAGTTAAACCTTCGAAAATTTTTTTTTGCTAACAATAATAAACAATTTTTTTCATGTTTTTATAGTACACTGTAAATTCAATTATGTTAAAACATTCAATAAAAATTATATTACAAGCAAATTTCATATATTTCTGTAAATATTTATATATTAAATTATCCACAGTATTATTTTTTTTTATTATTATTTCATTTTAAAGCAAGTTGGACAACTAAAGAACATAGAACACTAGAAGCCAACTAATATCAAAAAAGTGTAATTGGCTTGGAGTCATTTGGAGACGTGTCACAGCTTAAGGCATTAGTCAGTCCGTGTCCGTCGTCGAACGCACAGTGCATTGTATGTACATTGTTACCATTGTTAGTTGAACACGTTGAACAGCTCTCTCTGGTAATACGTGTGTTGCAGTAGTGTGCGTAAATACGCACACTACTAAAAAACACCAAACTAATACACTGCAAACAGTGTGTCTCGACACAAACAGAGTGGGGAGATTTACGTCATAAACTCATTACAAGTGGAACAGAGACATAGACAATCTAGTTTGACCCCTTGCTAGAGAAGTATCAATTTAACTTTAACATTTTTTGGGAAAAATTTTTATTAGAAAATAACCCAGTGTGGATTTTTAGTGTCATTGTAATTTATTTTTATTATAGAATTGAGAAACAATATTTTTCAATTTAAACCATTCCCGTGCAGCTTAAAAATGTCAAAATGATTAATGACCTTAAAAATATAGTCTTGTCTTTTGTTGCAAGATATATTTCCCTCTTTGTTTCCTTTGGCATGTTAACATGCCAATGGCACTGAATCGGTTAATAGGATCACTTAAAGAATCGAATTTGTTTTATCTCGAGATATTTTTAAAACTGTTCGATTGAAAAATAATCGAATGATTTAATATCTCGAGATATTTTTTTAAAATCATTCGAATGAAAAATGATCGAATGATTTTATTATATCTCGAGATATTTTAATAATCGAATGATCGATTAATTTTCATTCGATTATGCCCATCACTAATTAATATCTAATCCTGATACAGTATTGTGACCTTTAAAAACTTCAAACCTTAATAAAAAATTTTCTATTGCTGACCAATTAATCAAATCAGTTGACCTTTTATGACCATTTTCTGACCTTTTAAATCATGTTTTTGGTCAGTCGAAATTGCAAATTTGGGGTGCTAAAGTTTTTGAATGACCTTGAAAAAGTTTAACCATTAATAAAAAATTTTCTATTACTGACCAATTAATGAAACCAACTGACCTTTTATGACCATTTTCTGAGCTTTTAAATGATACAATTCGTCATTCAAAATTTCACATTTGGGGTGCTAAAGTTTTTTGAATGTCCTTGAAAAAATTTCAAACCTTAGTAAAAAATTTTCTATTGCTGACCAATTAATCAAACCAGTTGACCATTTATGACCATTTTCTGACCTTTTGAATGATGTAATTGGTTTTTCGAAATTTCACAATTGGGGTGTTAAAATTTCTGAATGACCTTGAAATATTTTAACCCTTAATAAAAAATTTTCTATTGCTGACCAATTAATGAAACCCATTGACCTTTTATGACCATTTTATGACCCTTTAAATCATGTAGCTGGTTAATCAAAATTTGGTGCTAACATCACGGAGCCGCGAAGTTAGCGTTCAACTAATGGCCATATTAATACAATTGCATTTCTCATTAGAACACTTACTCTCACCCACACATTTTGCGATACGTAAATATCGTAATCATTATTGTTTACCATCTTGCTGTGGATAAAAATCCTCGTTGTTTTTATTGTGTCAGACAAGTCACATTAAAAATGGGTGGGCCCGGGCCCACCCGCCCACTCGCTAGGGCCACCACTGGATATTTGGCATATTGTGAGAAATAAATATGGCGGATTTTTCAGCTTGAAATATGTCATAAACTAATATTATAATTATGAAAGTACAAATTATACAATACACAGAAGTTATTGTTTTAACTGACAATTAAATATCATTTACCACTCATCATACAATTAGATGCATAAGTAACATCTCCAAAATATTTGAAATCAAAAAAATTAAAAAAAGTTTTACAAAAAATACAAAAGTTACCAATTTCGTTCAACACTTCGCCTAGTCTAATGGCTGCCAGAGGGTAAAGAGTTAGACTGATTGTCACCAGGATATAACACTTATGAACGGCAATATGGTGGTGTGCGATATTAGGAAGATGTACGATATTAGGTACACTTCCCCTACCAATATTCTTAAATAGAAACTCCAAAAATTTTAGAATTTTTTTAACAATTTCTTCAAGGTTGCAAGTCCGACAATGATTTTGAAAAGAAATTATAAAACCTCGAAAAGAATTTTTCGGCAGTATAATGTTTGAATAAATTTATTTTTGTTTTGTATTTTAAATATTAAAATATCAAAAAATCGCCTACAAAACCAATTCTTTTTACGATTCTTTTTAAAATTTCACGACTTCTTATTCTGGATGATGACTTGTGAACACAAGATTTGAAGAACTTAACATATTGTATATTTTCTAAAAATACTTTGAATCCAAAATAATTCCTAAATCGTCTTGTTTTTATTTAAAAAAAAAAGAGACTCGATTTATCACAACATAATTACTACTTTTATTTTTAAGAGGATAATTTGAGCTTTCTAAAACCATGCTTTCAGACTTGACTGCATCTAGATTATTATTAATTTAATTCAGACACGAAATGATTTTAATGCTACCCCTTTCCCAAGATCGTAACATACATTACTTATTCTAAAAAAATCAAAAGCAGTTCCTTCTTTTTCTCTTTACAAATTACATATTTAGTGAGCATTTAAAAATATTTTTTGGATTGTTTATCATAGTACATGTTCGTTTGTAATAATAATTCATTAAATATTCCAAAAAATATTTACCAGCATTCTTCGGTGCCAAGTTTATAAAGTGTAATTTGTCATACAATTAAACATAAATAATACCTGTATCCCATAAATTTTACCTCTTATTTTGTACTACTTTACAAAAACATATTTTATAAACTATACTGTTCCTTTATACTATTATTTATTTTCTGTCATATTTTTATTTGGTTTTTCTTTTCTAAAAACATACCAAAATAAAAGGAAAAGAAACTTAATAAAATATAATTTTATCAAAGAGAACAAAAAATAATATTACAAACACGAAAAAACTTTTGTTTGTTAGTAAATATTTACTCCGTAATGTGTTGTTCACATCTCTCCTATCACGACTGAAATTACTGCAACAGCAGATACAAAGCGGCATTTTTCTTTAAGGTGTTTGTAATACAAGGTTTCTAAAAATTTGTATTAAGAATATTTTGAAAACACAAAAATCTTCTACTATTAAATTTCTCTAGCTGTAACTAAAGATAATTATTGTGTCTAATAAATAATCGTCATCAAATGACTGAAGTTGGTAAGCTAAAGAAATGGTAGGGATTACGCGCCAAATAGATTAAGGTAAATAACGGTACATCTTCTTTCCGATTGAGAGGAAGATGTACCGTAATTTACTTGAACCAATTTGAAGCTTAATGTGTTATTCAATAAGGCCGTCCAGTAGTTATAAAAAAACAAGAAGGGCATTCCAAAAGATATGCCACATACACATAACCCAGTAAATCATACATTTAAAAGAATATTTGCTCGATAATAATTGAATTTTTGGTATGTTCCGAAGATAGTCCTCTTAAGAGGTAACACTACCTTGTAAATTTTTTTTGACCACTTTTTTATTAGCCTATTGGCTTTTCTCCTGGCACTTGAAGCTTTAAACGCGTTTTCTTCGAAACCATGTTTTTCGAGCTTGTAGTACCGCTAGCACCTTCAATTTTCAACCAATCGACTTGAAATTTTAATTGTAGTTAGAAAATTGAATTATCTAGTGAATCCCGATAGCTGTTGTGCCACCATTTTGTTTATGAACAATATAAAAAGATATTTTTAATATATGTTAAGAGATGTGTAATCATGTACAAAAAACCAAAATTGAATTAAATGTTTTGTCTTCCCACAATAAATTCATGAAAATCACCCTTGATTTTGACCTTACAAAGCAGTATCACCCTTTAAAAAGACTTCAAATACTATGGAAGACTGGAATTTTTGGGTGGAGGAAAGTGTTTATTCCGGGAAGTCTACATTTCGCTTCATTCTTGAGACCAAATACTTGTAATAATTTTATACACTAGGTATTCTATTCTTTATAACTTTTACCGAAAACTTGTTTTTATATTGTCGATATTTTTCTAGTAACGACTGTGCGGTTAGTGCGAATTTTTTTGAATATGTAGGTAGTAAGGGTTACCTTTATAGACATCAGTTATAGTTTAAATGTGGATTTTATTATGCATCTATATATTTTCTATCTAACGGAGTGGGTTATAGGATCGATAGTTGGACTGATAGGACAGGATTCAATCTTCACTCGTTCACATTCGATCTTCTTTGAATTGATTGTTAGGGTATGTGCCCATCTGAGAGAAAAACTATCGAGAGCTGCTCTCGAGAGTCGTAATTAGAAGTGGACACAGAACTGATAGTACTATCCGACAGCTTGTGCAAAACTCTCGGAGAGTAGACAAATTTCTAGTTCTCTCAAATGGACAAGCATAAATTCATCTTTCCGACAGTTAAAATTCGAAACACAGTCGTATTGTGACAGCACTCTCAGCTATATTTATATTGATTTTGTATGTTCAATGTTGTTGTTATTTGCACTAAGGCCCGATTTACATTAACGCTCCGCTCTCGGTACGATATCACTCCGCTCCAGGTTCGATATAATCTTGTTGTGTTCACATTACAGTGCTTATATCATGCTGGTACCTATTCGTTCTCTATTGACATTATAATGCTGCTCTAGGTACACTCCCAGTTCGGTCTCAGTTCGATACAAATATCTTTTCATAACAACTGAATGCAAGCGGAGTGGATTGGAATCAAAAAAGTGTTTACACTATAGGTACAAGCCATAACAAGTCTGATATCGCTCCGATAAAATATTACTTGAGTGGTATTGATATTAGAGTGACATTGGAGCGAGAGCGAACCGTGATTGATATCGGACCGATATCAGAGCGATGATGTGAATACATCCATTGTTTATGGTGTAAGAATATTTTATCGAACCGGGAGCGGAGTGATCTCGTATCGAGAGCGGAGCGTTAATGTAAATCGGGCCTAATTTGCCATATGTAGGTACATTATACTTTATTTAATAAAAATCTGTTAAGTTGAATAGGCATTTAAAAAAATTCAAATATCAAAATTAATTATTCAACAAATTAATTTTAAAATGAATAGAAAGGAATGAACTAAAGAAGAAACTACAAAATTAATAAAATATTTGTCAAAGATAAGGACCCTTTTAAAACCCAAAACATAAAAATTATAAAAACTCGGATTATAAAAATAAAAAATTTTCTAAAATTGCATTGTACTTCAATATTCAATATAAAAGCTCAACGTAAATTGAATAATTTAAGAAATCGACAGAATTTATTTTTTAACTAATTGTTTTTTTTTTTTAAATATAAATTTGACTATAAATGAAGCAAATTTTTTAGCTGTCTCTAACTTTTTTGACGATTACAAACACATATTACATTAACCTGACATCTTAATCAAAATTTGACATTAGCTGTCGCCTATTATAAGTCGACACGGTTTTGAGAGCACTATCCGAGAGTCTGGTATCGGACAGTTTTCCGAAGAGTGAAAGTTATTGAAAGTACTCTCAAGTGGACAATGAACTATCAACTTTCTGGATAATTACTTTTGCTAGTTACTTTCAAATGGAGACACACCCTTACTATCACCATAATTCCTCTGGGAAAACGACTGCAAATATATTATTTCTTCTAAATCGTAGCTTACCCAGTTTTTCCTTTAGTCTACGTGTGCGTCATAACACAAGACAATAAAATATAGATAATATAATTTGTTAAACGTAGTAAAATATTCTAACTACAAAAGCTATATTTTGAATTACCACTTCATTTTAAACACCCTATATTTCCAAAAAAAAAAACAAAATTAACCGCATAGCTAGAGCTAATAGAATATATTGATTTTACAAAAAAGCTCTAAACCATACTCAAATATTAAAACTAAATATTGCCCACAAAATGAAGTGAAACAAAGATTCCCATTCCAATAGAATCTTTTCAGTTGTTGCCTTATAGGATCATTTTCACAAAATTCAATTTATTCAGGACCATTTTCACAACAAAAATTCAATTATATTCCTCAATAAATGCCTCTATTTGCTGGCGTAGTAGACATATTTTGAGCTACTATGAAAGATAATATCAACAATATCAGCACTCAACAAAATTTTTTTTATCTAAATGTATAATAAAATTTAAACTTTATTGTAATTTTGTTCATAAGAGGTATCAGTCAAAGAGGAAAAGATATAACAATTAAATTCATATTATTTAAGAACAGTATTAATCTATGAAAATAAAACACAGTTCACCAAAAATAGAATTACCTCTTCGTTACGAACATAATAATGTGGACTATCTAAAATAGAAAATTATGGATAAAAATAACGTAATTTTGTTTATCAGTTGAATTGTTGAAGACAAATAATGAATATTTACAACATAGTTTAGATTTATTACGAATCGAAATATTCAATCACAATGAAGTTTGTTTAAACAATAATTTTACTAAAAACTTATGTAAGACATAATTATAATTCCTGATAAATATTACAGATGCTAGCAAAAAATGATGACGAAGAAAATGAAACGAATTCTGCCACACATTCTTTAAATGAGAATCAACAGCTTGTCACTGCTTAAGGGATCTTTTGCAAGTGATGTACTATTGGAAAAACACTTTTTTTGAATTTTTTTGGGGGAAAACTAGTTATCGTAATGATAAAAACTTTTGCACATTAAAGTACATATAATTTAGTGTATTTTGAATACTTTTATTTTTGATCAGCCGTCTGCCCTTGTAAGCCTATTGATGTTCACATTCCTAAAAAGAAAAAAAAAAGGTGCCAATGATTCACACAAAAACTATAAGTCCGATTGGACTAAAATTGGATGCATTTTCTTTATTATGGTGTTTTTTATAAGACTATCTAGAACCGGGGCGGCCAACCCGCGGGCCATCTTAAACTTTTTTTGGCCCGCGGGATTCATCATACTTGTACAAAATATATTTATTTTATAATGACCAAGGTAGTGAAGACCAATGTATTAAAAAATACATAGTATTATAGGAACACATAATTTTAAATGTGGCCCGCGGAGTTATGATGGGTTTCCAAAGTGGCCCGCAAGATCATTTGGGTTGGCCACCCCTAATGTAGAATCAGCCCTTAATATAAAAAATTTGATTTTTTAGAACGCCTGAAAGGTCAAAAAACAGAGCAATTTTTCTTACTTATTGTTCAAAATGACGCCAAAAAAAAGTATGAGGTCTGATGGGCTGATTCTAGATAGTCTTAGAGAAAACACCATGATAAAGAGAATGCATCCAATTTTAGTCCAATCGAAGTTCTAGTTTTTTTTTTTTGAATCGTTGGCATCGTTTTTAATTATAAAATTTACATGTGACATTCAATAGGCCTACAAGAGCCGATGGAAGGCCAGACTAAAAGAAAAAAATTCAAGATACAATTAGTTATATTTACTTAAATGTACAAGACTTTTTTTTATTACAATAAATAATTTCTCCAAAAAAAAAAAAGCAAAAAAAGGGTTTTTTCTTTTCACTTGTAAAAGACTCCTTAAGTCATGCCAGGAACTCATGAAATTAATGATAAATGAATTATAATTGTTAAAAGAAAATTCGGCTATTTTACGGTATTCCCATTTATACGACAAATAATTTTTTTTTAGTTATTTTAACCCCATAATGAACGAAAATGAGCACAAATGTTTTTGGTAACTTTTGTTGTAATTTTATTAATACAAATTTTAAAAGATATAACAGTTTATTTTGAAAATCTGAAAACTATACAAACCTACAAGAATAGAATACCCATAATTTTCCACAAAATCGTAGTTATATGTTTTCAAAACCAAAACCACCTCCAGGTTATTGTATTTTGTAATTATACTAGTGGCAGCTTGATTTTTTTTTTTGTTGGCATAAGATTAAAAATGGCCCTTGACCTTTTTGGTTCGGGTAATTTATATAAAAGGCATCATGAGTTGCAACTAACTGCAACTATGTTCAGTAATAAATATTTAAAGATCATTCGTTTTAATTTGATATAATTTTGTTACACCTTGTAATTTTAGTCGTACGAAAGTCGTACGTAACGTAGGGCATTGAAACTATTACAAATTTTACTCGTTGTTGGTATGAAAGTAGAATAGAAATATTTATAAAAATATTTTCTGTAGTTGATCTTTTGTCTCTCATTAAATGAATTATTGTTGACTGTGTGTTTTTCGAGAAAAAAGAGAAACATATTTTGCTGTTTTTTTATTTTGGGTTGAAGATGCATTTATACGTCTCTGTATATTTTCATTTGTATTAATGTGACGCAAAAGCTTATAGTGATCTTTTATTTTCTTTTTTTTTTCAGATACAAATTTTTGGATTTAATTCTCAGCTGTATTCAAATTTCTCAGAAGCTTTACATCGGGCACAAGGAGTTGTAGCGATATCCCTGTTATTACAGGTTTGTATGTTATTATGTTTGTTCATATATTGTATTTAGTAAAACTGGGTATTATCAAAACAAACAGTTAAAATTTTACCCAAGTTTTTGTTAACAAAGGATATATTTATGCAGAAAGAAAGAAATTATTGTGACGTAAAATTTACAATAAATAATTATTTTATTAGCTCATAACACTTTTCCGCTCTACCAAAAAGATAGAACTAAAGGTTGGGGTTCGGAATGACCCTCTACTGATTTCTTAACTTTAATTTCCATATCTTAACAAAGAACTTAGAAACCATTTACAAATATATATTGTTTGTCCACTAAAGCTCCTACCAGTTTCGAAATATTTAACAAAATTGAAAAAATTCAAATTTTCAAAATGTGTGCTTTTATCAATTTGAACTGTTTAAGAATAAGAACGGAATCTGGCTAATGATTAGTTTTAGTAGGAACTAAAATTCCACGGGTCTAAAACTCAGCTGGCTAAAACTCCTTGTACATAGTGTTTAGGAATTCACTAGGATGGTTCGTGTATTCCGTTAATAATGGCATATTTTTATCTCTAGACTATGAAATTTATCTGGATTAAGAATTTTAATACATATTTTATGTAGGTATATTACCAATTAGAAGCGTAATCGGTTAGGATACACAATAGTGTTCTTTGGGTACTTTTTATTGCACTTAGACAGATTCTTGTGGGTTTAAAATGTAATTTGTGTAAGAGGCTTAAATTTTGTTGTGACGAATTTGCATATGCAAAGTAGGCATGATATATCTGGCTTCTAATAATGCATATGGACACCCGACCATTATGTTCAAAAAGCCTTACTTAATTCGTTGGGGCTATGAAGAAAAACGACAAATCTAAAAAATCTATTTGACTAGCTTTTAGGGAAAAATTAAACACGACAGAATCGAAACCAACGACGATAACATAAATAAACCCATTTAGCAAATTCACGCTATTTTCACGCTGAATAAAACTACTGTCCAAATTTTGCCAACACCTATACTTTTCCGGTAAATCAGAAAAAATTGTTTTACATCAATTGCTTGTCATTTCTGGATACAATGAAAATGATCTACACCATATTTTCACGCCAATTTTGCACTACTAAACAATTTTGCTCTGTTTCAAAACTCAATGAGAAAGCGAAAAATCTGAAAAATCTATTTGACTAACTTACAGGAAAGAAGTAAGCACGACGGAATCGCAATCAACGACGATAATAAAACAAAACTCGCCTAGGAATTTTAGGAATATCTTGATGAGAAGGAGGTCTATTGGCCTTCATTTTCTTCCATTTTCGATCTCTAAATATTCCTTAACAACTCTATATTTCTCCAGTCCCTTTAATAAAAATATTTTTTCAACATAAATATGTCCATATCATATTTTGTTATGTCGCGCCATACAAAGTCACAACCACCCAAAACTTATTTTCTTTTTTTGCAATAGGCTTTCATAAACATGTTCGCTCACAGGGATTGAACCCAGTTCAAGTACCGATATTTTAATCTACTTCGATGACATTTAGATACATAATGAAATCCATATCAATAACAATGGGTTTATAGTCAGTTTTTCAGACGCAATAACAGATGCCACCCACATCATTAATTACATTACTATGATGTAAGTGGAGAATGAGGAAAATAATGTGGGGACTAGAATTTGGTAGGCGTGCGTCTGCAGCCGTCTTTTTAAGTAACTATGCCCATATTAATCTGTAGTTGTGTGACGAAGGCCCATAGAAAATCCGGTCTCCGCTCCAGTAGTGATGAGCAAAATTAGTCTTGGTCTTGCAGTCTTGTCTTGGTCTTGCATTTTTTTGCAAGACCAAGACCAAGACTATGTATAACAAGAGCAAGACCAAGACCAAGACCAAGACTATAAGTATGGCTGCAAGACCAATACCAAGACTCAAGTGAGCAAGACCAAGACAATAGCAAGAAAAAAGCAAGACTCTTACTAAATTATTTAAATAGTTTAAAAGTATAATTAATACCATAAAGAGAGAAAATTCTGATTTTAGAAGGAAAAAATTCGTTAATAAAAAAATGCAAGAAAGTGCAAGATTCTTTAGCGATACTGTTATGTCTTTGTTAATTAAATTAAGAAAACAAGTTGATTCCTTGAATGATGTTTATTGACTGACTGCTATGTACAAATTCACATAAGTCGTGCTTACATAATTATATCATATATACACTTACAAGTAGAGGGCAGTAATGACAATACTTGTGACATCTCCCTCTTTACAAATTTTAAAATTAATATTTTTATTCAGTTCAAAACTCAGGTACATAATTCATAATTCAAACATTCATTTTTTTTTTATATAATTAATTATTAGATTTTGTAAAACATATTTGTGAAATTATATTCTTATTCACACATTTTTTTTTTTTTTTTTTTTTTTTTTTTAATATAAAATTAAATATTAGATTCTGTAAAACATTTTTGTGAAATTATATTCTTATTCACATTTTTTGTGGTTAAATACAAATTAAATTATAAATTATTCTATCCACAAATTACTGATTATTCTCATGTTAATTTAATTATATGTAAGTCGTTCAGGAGGCTTCACAAGTCGTCCTGACGAAGTAGCCTGAACAGGATTATATACAAATGTAGAATCATTTGTTGCATTTAATATGCTTTCATTTTCATTTAAATCATTGTCGTCACTCAAAGAAATGTTTTGATCACTAATTTGTGTATCTTGTACATTATTATTTTCAGCAATTGGAATTTTATGTATAAATTTTCTGTTTCTTACAAGTTCGCTAAAGTTTTCATTTTCAAGTTTGACTTTGTAAGATCTAGGATTTTTACATTTTTCTTTAATTATTCCTTTTTCCCAAATTTTACCTCGTTGTATCATAATCTTATCCCCTTTATTCAATGGAACAAGATCATTATTTAAAGCTTTTTTGTCATGATAATATTTTTGTCGTTTTTGCCTCATTTTTAATTTTTTAGAAAGTTCTTTTTTTGAATATGTTTTAGGATATAATGACTTTTCATTTATTGGTAATATTTCTTTTAATGTTCTGGACATTAAAATTTGAGATGGGGATAATTCAAGATCAACTATCGGAGAATTTCTATACTGTAGTAAAGTTAAATACAAATCTTTATTTTCATCATACGCTTTTCTTAATAATTTTTTAATAGTTTGAACTGATCTTTCTACTAGTCCATTACTTCTAGCGTATGTTGGTGAAGACATGACATGTTTGAAATTCCACGATTTACTAAATTGTTTAAAATTGAAAGATGAAAATTGTGTTCCACCGTCTGTTATTAGGATATCTGGAATTCCATGTCTGCTAAAGATGGACTTTAACTTAGTTATTATGGTGTTACTAGTTAAATTTTCTAATAAAGCTAGCTCTGGATATTTTGACATATAGTCTACAACAAGTAAGTACTGACGACCAGCAAGGTCAAATATGTCACATCCTACTTTTTGCCATGGTCGATCAGGTATTGAATGAGGCAATAACGGCTCTGAACGATTAGAATTTCTAAATTTCAAGCAAGTATCGCAACTTAAAATTGAATCTTCAATGTGTTTACACATGCCCGGCCAATAGAAACATTTTTTTGCTTTTAAAATAGTTTTTTGTACACCTATATGACTATAGTGAAGTAATTTCAAAATATATTTCTGTAAACTATTTGGAATGATAATTTTATCATCTTTGTAGAAAATGCCTTTTGCATAAAATATATTATTCCGTAATTTATAAAAAAATTTTATGGAACTAGGTACATTTTTTATATTGGTAGGCCATTCATTTTTAATATAATTTAATATTAGTTTCAAATCTACGTCCCTTTCAGATTCATATTTTATTTTAGACATAATATGTGAGTCAATTTGTGAATCAACTTGAATTGAACAAATTTGATATTCAAGATCTTTACCAATCTCTTTATCAAATTCAATTGCAAATTTATCTCTTACGTTTTGACAAGCACGTGACAATGTATCAGCAATAAATAATTTTTTTCCTGGTACATACTGTACTGTGATGTCATATCTTTGTAGACGGACCAGCATTCTTTGTAAACGTGCGGGACAGTCTGCTAAAGATTTTTTAAATATGCTAATTAATGGTGCGTGATCGGTTTGAACCACAACACTGCGACCAAAAATGTATTGCTCAAATCTTTCACAACCAAAAACAATGGCAAGTAATTCTTTTTCAATTTGAGCGTAACGCTTCTGAGTTTCTGTTAAAGCTTTTGAAGCGTATGCACAGGGTTGATTTTCTTGTAAAATCACAGCACCTAGTGCACTTTGGGACGAATCTACTGATAAAATGCAATTTTTGTTTACATTAAAATATTTTAATACAGGCGGATTAGATAATAAATTTTTTATTTTTTTTATAGATTCTTGACAAGTCTTATTCCAGTTCCAGGGGGCGTTCTTTTTTAATAAATTACGCAATGGAAAAGTTACCTCAGAATAATTTGGTATAAATTTGTTCAAGTATGTTGTCATTCCAAGTAGTCTTTCTAGATCTTTACGATTTTTAGGCTCTGGCATGTTTTGTATTGCTTGAACTTTAGACTCATCAACTGATATACCATTTTTGTCAAATTTTTGACCTAAAAATTTTATTTCATTAGTAAGAAATTTACATTTTTCTTTATTAAATTTGATATTATGTGCTTTTGCCAATTCAAAAACTTTCTTAAGTCTTTCATTATGCTCAAGTTTTGTCTTTCCATACACAATGAAATCATCAATATAAATTTCAACACCTTCGAGATCAAAGATTTGTTTTAGACGCTTTTGAAATACTTCAGATGCTGAAGAAATTCCAAAAGGCAATCTTAAAAATCTGTAAACACCAAAAGGTGTATTAAAAGCACATAACATCGAACTTTCGTAATCAAGTGGTAATTGCCAAAATCCAGAAAGAGCATCTAAACAGGAAAAATATTCAGCTCCTTGCATTTTGTGAGCAATTTCTTCAAAACTAGGAATTTTATATGGTTCCTTTTTAATAGCCTTATTTAGATCTCGAGGATCAAGGCAAATACGTATATCATTATTCTTTTTCTTAACTATGACATAAGAATTTAACCATTCAGTTGGTCCATCAACCTTTTGAATAATTTTTAATTTTTCCAACTCCAAGAGTCTGTTTTTAAATTTTTTATACAAAGGTAGTGGAAGCTTTTTATTTGGTTTTACAGTTGGTTGGACTGTTTTGTCAATTTCTATATGATATGGATCTTTTAAACATCCTAAACCTTGAAAAACTACAGAATACTGATTTAATAAATTTTCAAGATCTTTGTCATTAGTATTTTTAACATCTACTGTATCAATTCTTTTTATCATATTTAATGCCTTACAACCATTTAAACCTAAAATTGATGGGCAAGAATAATTTTTTAATATATAAAATTCTAAATCTTTTGTTATATTCTTGTATTGGCATTTCAATGTGCAAATACCCCATACATTTATTTTTTCGCCTGATATAGTAGTAATATCTACATTATTTTTCTTTATTCTATTTTTGCAAATCTGAAGCTTTAAAAAAGTAGATTTAGATAAACAATTTACCATTGCACCTGTATCTAATTTGCAGATTAAGGTTTTATTTTCTATCAAAATATTTTCTTTCCATTCTAATTCATTTTTATTTGTAGTTAAACTTCCAATAAAAATATTTTGATTTGTTTCAATAGCATGAATTTTTTTACTATTATTGCTATTTTTTTTATTATTGTTTATTTTATTTTTTGAATGAACTTGTTTATTTTTGTTAAAATAACAGTATTGTTTATAATGCCCTAATTTATTACAATTTATACATACTTGTGTATATGCAGGACATTTATTTTTCGGATGTTGTTTACCACATCTAGTACAGGAGATCGAGTTGTTTTTCGGAATTTTCGAGACAGCACATACTTCATTGTTTGTAGCTGTTGATGAAGATGCCATTTGCTGTACCTGGTGTGATGATTCTTCGACCGCTTTGCACATTTTGATGACTTCATCTAGGGTTCGACCATCCTTTTCTAGAAGCCTTTGACGTAGCGTGTTAGATTCAATGCCACAAATGATGATACTTTTTACTAAATCATCTTGAAGCTCTTTGAATTCGCAATTTGCCGCTATGTTCTTCAGCTCGGTAATATAATGTTCAACGGGTTCTCCAGGGGATTGTTTTTTATTGAAAAAACGATAACGCTCGAATTCAACATTCTTTTTAGGTGAAAAATGTTCGTCGAAATTTTTGAGAACTATTGCAATCTTCTTTTCATCTTCGGAGTTTTCAAATTTAAAAGTATTATATATTTTTAAACCTTCATCTCCAATATGATGCAACAGCTGGGCAATTTGAATTTCTTCAGATTTTTTAGTAATTTCCGAAGCAATTAAATAGTTTTGAAACTTTTGTTTCCAAAATTTCCACGTGGCTGCAGCATTTCCGGATGTATCCAGCGATTGCAAATATTTATCCATTGACATCCTTTTCTTTTCAGTTGTAATTTTGAAAATATTTTAAAATTTTCAATTTAATGGATTTAATTTTTGATATTTTACAAAAATTTTACAACTATGAAAAGCACTTTATAATTTTATAACAATACCGACTGCGCCATGTTATGTCTTTGTTAATTAAATTAAGAAAACAAGTTGATTCCTTGAATGATGTTTATTGACTGACTGCTATGTACAAATTCACATAAGTCGTGCTTACATAATTATATCATATATACACTTACAAGTAGAGGGCAGTAATGACAATACTTGTGACAGATACCAAGACCAAGACCAAGACCAAGACTGCATTTTGCAAAACCAAGACCAAGACTGCATTTTGCAAGACCAAGACCAAGACTGCATTTTGCAAGACCAAGACCAAGACTGCATTTTGCAAGACCAAGACCAAGACCAAGACTCAAAATGCTCTAGTAAAACCAAGACCAAGATTCTTAATGCAAGAACAAGACCAAGACCAAGACTGTCAGGTCTTGGTCTTGGTCTTGCATTTGCTCATCACTACGCTTTAGGTACTTAGTATGTGGGTCAGTTCGCGCGAGGCTGATACTCGCTCCGGGAGCCCAACATATAGGTGTCTACCGGGAAAAGAGGGGAAAAGGGGGTGAAGGGGGTTGTTTGCAAGGGTTAATGAATCAGTTACTGTACCCCTCTCTCATTTACCACTCTCATTTAATTTTTTTATTGTGTAACTTCCGGTCAGTGCTCCTCCGAAGTCAAAAATTAGATGAATTTCATACTTGTACATAATGGACTCTAGCTTTTTATTTAGAATAGGTATAGAAATGACTCTTAACTATAGAAATGCCTATAATTCAACGATCCACCGCGCGTTTAATATATCTTTGTCGGAAGAAAATTTTAAAAAAGAAATAAATAATATATATAAATAAATCGACATATAAATTTCTGCCAACAGAGGGCTCAGAGGAGACCCCATTGAAAGGCCACACATTGAAAGAGAGCAGAGCATTTTAGGTCATATAGAAATAAGAAATCCGACTCTGCTTTTGCGAGGCACTTAATAGACACCGGGCACACACCAGAACGGGAAATTACTGTGTTACACGAGGCAATCAAAGGACAGAAGTTAACAATCCTAGAAGCAATAGAAATAAATAAACATAGCTCCGATCACCTTTTAAATGATTACACCGATATTTACAGTTCAACTTTATTTTCAATATTATAACTTATTTAAATTTTAATTTCTGTTTAAAACTGTATTCACTGCAATATTGTCTTTTTGTCATTTTCAAGTTCAATCTTTTGCCACGTGTTTGTTTGCCTCTTGTCACATGTAATGTAATCTTGTTTTTCTTGATTTTTGGATTCTCCTATCACTCCCACCCTTTCCACTTCCACATCACAGACCACTCGCCCTTAATAAGTATAGGTAGCTAAAATTAGTATATAAGGCATGTAAAGAATGTAATATTCATTCTGTTTGAAAATGAACTGACGGTTCGAAACAATATTGTCACAGTTTCAAAATAAAAGTGGTATTTTTGCAAAGTAAAATATTTGTTTATTATTTACAAATATGGAATACCATAAAGTAACGCTCAAATCTATTAATATTATTCCACTGTTGTTCACATATCGTTATTAAATCCGAGTAATATCTAACAGTGAAATGTAATAGCTATCAAATTTTTTAATTATTAAAATAATTTTTTTTTTTTAAATTAAACAAATTAAATGCACAAATAATTAATGAGTAATACTGAATATGACTAGTACCTGTTTCACTAAATAATCGGCAAGCAAGACAAAACAAAGAACCAGTGCTACACGAATATATTAAATAATCCCTTGCAATAGTTTCATTATTTTTTTTTTAAATGGGTTTTAAATAGTCCTTTTGAACAATATCGAGCACGATCATTGTATTCACGCTTTGACTTCTTGAAATTCAATGTGTCAATATTTTGCTTAATTCCATGAGTGATAAAATATTGCTTTAATTCCTCTGAAATTATTCACGTCGCTGGATCTTCATTGGTTCATACAAAAATCTATTATGTATTGGTCGCTGGTTCATACAAAAATGTATTATGTATTGCACAGCCACACAAACAAAGCTTACATCCTATAAAAATTAAACAAAGGTAACGTCAACTGCCTTGAAGTTACACGAAACATTTCACAAACATTTCACTTTTATTTCCGCAAATTTTTTATTACGTCGGCGTCGTTTAAATTTATTTCATCAGCAATTTCATGCTGAATCGCCAAAATGGCCAAACCATTAAGACGATTTTGCGTCGTAGTACAACGTAAAAAGTTCTTAATTAATTTCAATTTTTGAGAAACTCCTTTCCCCACTTGCAACAGTTACTGGTATACTTAGCAGTATTCGTAAGGCAACTCTAAGGTTTGGGGCAAAATTTAACCGTGTTATTACTTTTAGCACATCGCTTGGGCTTTCTTTTTTTCCCAAAAGCGCAGATACCGCATAAATTTTATCTGTTAGTTCTACCCCATTTATATCAACAGAATCACCATCACTTAAAACACTTTACAATATCCTTACAATGTTTTAAAAGCCTTTCTTTAGACATGGTTTTTAAATCATATATATTACATAAAAATTGAAAATAATTACTGTGGTGACTAAGTTGTTCAAATCTAGTATCTATTGCATTTAGTGCCTGACCAATTGTAAAATAAAAAAATCTATCTTATATTTTTTTTTTGGATCTTCGATTGGTTCATCTCATCATTCATATGAGAAATTAGTTTTTTTTCTTCTTATTAGGTGTCGTGACATTGTTGATTAAAAATTAGCCTCAACATCAATTTCGTCAGCCAGTTCTCTTGCATCAACAATAATTTCATTAAAGGATTTATCCGATCGAAGATCCTCAAAGAATTTTTTGCAGTTTTGTAAAACATCAAGTACAAATGCTAGATCGAAATCTTTTGTCTGCATCAGCTTGCTTATGGGATTAATACAGTTTAATATTTTATACCAAATAACTAGTGAACACAAAAACTTAAATTGTTTAATACAGTTCAATAAACCCGAAGCTTCGTCTCTTATTAAATTATCAATTTTTTGGTTTTCATAAATGCTTAGCAAAGCGTCGTATACGTCTCCCATATGAAATCTCAAAGGTTTTAAAGCCTCTATTCTACTCTCCCATCTAGTGTCATTCAACGGTTTCAAAGTTGATCCTTTGACATGTTTTAAAAGTATTGCCCATCAAAAAGCAGATGCCGAAAAAAATAAATATATTTTTTTGACCATATTAAAAAAAAATTAGCGGCTTCCAATGATGCTTCTACTATATCATTAACCACTAGATTCAGAGAGTAACTACTACATGGAACATAGAATGCTCGCAAATTTATATTTTTACTTCTAGATTGCACTCCTGCTTTCTCGCCACTCATACTGGATCCATTGTCATATCTCTGCCCTCTAATATCCTGCAAATTTAAACCTGAATCATGAAGTTGTCCAGTTATAATTTCATACATTTGTTTCCCTGTGGACCTTTCAACTGGAAGGAAGCCCAAAAAGCTTTCAATAATTTTTATTTCAACCTTATTGGGATCAGATTTATTGATTGAAACATATCTGATTACAAGAGTCATTTGTTCCACCTTACTAACGTCAGGAGTGCAATCTAAAATTATGGAATAGTATTTGGCTTTTTTAGTTTCGTTAATAATATGGGATTTCACACTTTGATGCAACAGGTCTATTATCCCGTTTTGTATATTTGTGCCGAGATAGTGGGCTTTAGTCTCCTCTTTTTGAGCACTCTACATACGTGTTCTTCCATAATGGGATCAAATTCAGATAGAAGCTCAACTATTTTTAAAAAGTTACCGTTATTATGCTCAAACAGCTTGTCGCTTGTACCTTGAAAAGCCAGCCAACTTTTGCCAAGAATTTTAGTGATTGCTACGATTCTTAAAAGCACTTCGTACAATGATTTATTTCAGCGTTAATAATTCTTTGCGCAGTCGCATCTATAGTTTTACAACAATTTAGCCTTTGACTCAGTTCTAACCATGATTTTTCAACCTGAATATGATTTTTAGAAATTTCTTGATCTTTTAGAGTTGCAGAGAGATGCTTCGGATTTCTAAAACCCCCCTTTGAAAGGGAGCTGATCATATAGCCGAAAATTTTGCAGCAAAAGCAATAAACGCAGTTTTTTGAAATACAGTACACTAGCCAGTCTCTTACAAATACCTCTCCATTGCTTAAAATTCGTTTATAATAGTTTGAAGTAAATTTTCGACCAGTGCCATCGGAAGGAAATTTGTAATTATACAACGGCTCAGATGGACCTTGCCTAACCAAAAAACTTCTTTCAGCGTCTCCTAAAATTCTTGGCCATAATGCTGGATCTGTACTTAAAGGTTGTGGAACGCTTTCCGTAGGTGCCAAATTGGTGTCAATTTTTATAATGCTTTCATTTGGTGTCGGAGTGGTGTAAGTTCCCGTTTGTTTAGAAATATCGTCCATTTCTTGGTCATTATCACTCTCTGACCATTCCGTGTTTTCCTTTTTTACTGGATTTGATGTAAGACACACTGAGTTGTCATTTGGGTCGGTAGTACCAGATGTACTCTGTAAATAATTCTTTAAAGTGCCAGCTTGCTTCTGCCTTTGTGCTTCCTTTTCCAGCCTTCGTCTTTTGTACTGGTAACTAGATAGCTTTTCTGTCCATCAGACATTCTGAAACAAACAGTATCTCAACTAAAATTATCTAAAATACGTTCACCTGGAATAGATGCAGGCAAACGACTTCTACAACTGTGTCAGATTTCAAGTCGATAACTTGTGTAGTTTCTGAGAAAACCACGTGTGGCATACTGACGGACGGACAGATAGATATCCACGCCTCACCATAAGGGTTCCCCTTTTACCTTTTAGGTGTGGAGCCCTAACATAGTTACTTTCTAAAACAAATCAGTCGGTATTCTGCTCTTTTGTATAAATCCTATCGCTTAAAAAGAATAGTGATTTCAGCACAATAATTTTAAATTTCTAATTAAATTAATTAAGTAATGAATTTATGGTAATTTTTAAAAAAAAATTGTATCTATTAAACCAAACAGCTTAGTATTTATAAATGTACTTACCTATAAAAATTAACAAATGGCACTAAACTATAAAATTGCCAAATATTTTTCTATAAACTTGCACTTGTTATCGACACCAACGTATTAGGTTAACGTTAATGAAACAGGTCTACGTCAGTCCAAAAATCGTAAAATTATCGTATATCAAAAAAAAAAAATTATTGTATATTTTAAATTATTTAAATTATTATTATCATAAAAATGTCTCTAAATGTATTTGTAATGTTGTTTTATTTGTGCCAATGTTTTAACTATATTGGTATTATTCTTGACTAAAAAAAAAACGTGAATTATTTGTTATCCATATTCCTAGAAATAACAATAATTGAACAATACGTTACTACATTATAATAAGCTTTAAAAATATGATATTTTTGCTGTTGGGAACAATTCATTTTTCTTTCGGGGCTAACGCCTGGAAGCCTTAAAGGACGAGACGTCACTGATGCATGATATTCTTCTCTACTCCTGTTTCCAAAAAAGTTCGGGCCACTCTTTTGTGGTTGTTTTCGTCAGAAAATCATGCATTATAGATATTTGTTTCGCTTTCAGACCAAAACAGTAAATACGGAATGTAAATTGCATTTTGCATGTTAATTTTGGCCAAAAAAATGGATAAGTATAAATTTCGAATAATCGAGTGTTTAACTTATCAATATTTTGCCACCTACTCAGGTAAAATGCTGCCCCGGGTAAATGCCCGGGCTGCCCGCCTTTCGAGCGGGCCCTGATATATGAAAAAAATAAATCGATTTAGAAAAAATAAAGAAATAATAATAAGAACTCCCCCTTAAATATGACTAGTTCTTAATGTAAAACTTTAATATGCTTCTTATATCATCTAGTTTCATTTTATGAAGTAGGTGCATACCTACCTACACATCATAAAAAAATATCATGTATAAATGAGAACGAAATGTTCCCAAAAAATACTAATCTATATAATTTTCTCTGTTTCAGTTAGGAGATTTATCCAATCCTGAATTAAGAATACTTACAGAACAGCTGGATAAAATTAGATACGGTGGTAAGTATTTATTGAATAATCGTAAATAATAATAACAATATGTATTGTTCATATAATAATAATAATACCAATAATATTAATAATAATAATAATATTATAATAATAATATTAATGATAATAATAATAATAATAATAATAATAATAATAATAATAATAATAATAATAATAATAATAATAATAATAATAATAATAAACGCCCTGTCGGCGGGGGCTTCACTTTGCAGAATTTCCCCACAGTAAGTCCTGCTTTTCGTAAAAGGCGACTAAAAGGACAACCCATTAGGATGGAGAACAGAAAAAATAAGCCTCGGAAAAATGGCGTTGCCGGTGGAGCAACCGGGCACATCAGGGTCACCACTGAATGTGACAGTTTAGATCGCGGTGACGACAGGCTGGGTTCTAGGCAGCCACCTGTCAGCTGTAATAACACCTTCAGCCAAAATACTACTACCCTACTTACAGAGCCCCCAATACCTTGACTCAGCCAACTTTTAAGTGTTTCCTCGGAGCACCCTTTGGGGACCACTAAAGCTGGTAAGAAGCGTGTGCGTATGCAATGGACAGATAAACTGAATGAATTCATCGTACGCACATACTTCCAAGTTACTAGACTTGAAACGGACAAAACTGATTACCGTAAGAAATTACATCAAGAGTTCGCGCGCACCTATCCTCACCTAAATCGCGTCACTGAACAGAGACTGACAGACCAAAAACGTGTTATTTCCACCAATAACCTTACACCTTCTTCCCTCATAAACACTATTAAAACACAAGTCGCACATCAATTTGCTCAAAATAAAGAAAGTCAGGCCGACGGCTCACCAGAAATGGGAAGCCCCACACAAAACGACATTCAAAAACCTGTCGAGAATGAGCCTAACCACCATGAGACAGCAGTAAATGACACCCTACTGCAAGAGATCGAAATGAAATTTAACACAGCGCTTACTGAATTTGAAGGGACGGACCCCACACATAGGTACTTGTTGCCTAAACAACACACCTCACGTAGATTGGCTGAGATCGTTGAGATATTAAACAATACAATACTGCCTAAACCCTTGGAAACATGCGACAATTTTATCGAGTTACACACAGCTATTTACTGTGGAGCCGTTGCCGCTATACGTTGTAACGGTTCCGATGTAACACCACCTGTAGTGCACAAAACTCCTGCTTGGGAAACACGATTGAATAAACGCATCAACAACATCCGATGCAACCTCGGCAGGATCACCCAATACCAACAGGGTACGAGGTCCAAACGGCTCAACAAATACATACACGACATATTACACAAACACACAGTACACACACAATACGAGGAACCCAATAAAACACTCACAGAGATCAGAGATACGCTTCACCAAAAATTAACAGCAGTAGCGAAGCGCTTACGAAGGTATAAGACCAGTACTGAACGCAAGCGACAAAACCAAGCGTTCAGCAGAAATGAGAGACGATTTTATCAGTCTCTAACGAACACGGTAACTGACAGTAATGGTCTACCGGAGAAGAACGCACTCCATAGTTTTTGGGCAAATATATGGTCCAACACCATTGACCATAATGACAAAGCCAGCTGGATCGATACGAAGTGCAGGAATAACGAACATCTTCCGGAGATGCCCTATACGGACATTACTACAGAAGACGTCTCCAGAGCTTTACAGAGATCGCAAAACTGAAAGGCACCTGGCATCGCTAACATACAAAACTACTGGCTCAAACACTTTACATTAACACACAGGTATCTCGCTGAACAATTTACACTATTTATAAGAACACCAAACCTGACACCGAAGTTCCTAACGCAGGGTATCATATATATGAAATCAAAAAACAGTGATACAAAAAATCCTGCTAATTATAGGCCTATCACCTGCTTGCCTACTGTGTATAAGACTTTGACGTCCTGTCTGGCAGAAAAGATCAATGAACATTGTCAGATTAACACCATACTGACAGAAGAACAAAAGGGATGTCGAAAGAGGTCACAAAGTTGCAAAGAGCAGCTTCTGATTGACTCCGTAGTACTGGAACAAGCGAAAGGAAGACAACGTAACCTGTACACAGCGTTTATTGATTACAAAAAGGCATTTGATTCGGTGCCGCACTCTTGGTTACGGAGAGTATTGGAGCTGTATAAAATACACCCAAGTATCGTGAACTTTCTTGGAACGATCATGTTCGATTGGCGAACGACCTTACATTTGATCTTATTCAAGTTAGACGCGGCATATTCCAAGGCGACTCATTGAGTCCATTATGGTTTTGTCTCACAATGAATCCACTTTCACGCCTGTTGAATGAAACCAAGTACGGTTATAATGTGGGGACAAAAATGAGTTCGCGCCATACTATTTCACATCTAATGTACATGGATGATATAAAGATCTATGCAGCAACTAAACATCAATTACAGCAGCTGCTGGGACTTTCCAGGGAATTTTCGCGAGACCTCTGCATGGAGTTCGGGATTGACAAATGTTGGACACAATGTCGTTCTGGGGGAAAACGAAATGCGGTCGCATGTGAACTCGAACCGGAGTCTGTTATGCAGCCAATGGACGAGGGAGAGTCGTACCGGTATCTCGGATTCAACCAGGATGAACGTATAGATCACAGCGCTGTAAAAAAACACCTAATTCAGCAATACCTAGCGAGTGTACAGAGATTACTGAACACTCACCTTGATGGAAAAAAACCATCAAAGCAATTAACACCTACGCAGTTCCGGTACTAACGTACTCATTTGGGGTAATCAAATGGACGCCTACGGACTTGACAAACATCGAGATCAAGACCCGCCTCCTTATGAATAAAAGGAGTTAAATCTTACGCAGTTTCGGTGGTAATATACTCGTTTGGGGTAATCAAATAGACGCTTACGGACTTAAAAACATCGAAATCAAGACCTGCATCCTCGTGACTAAGTACCGAATTCATCATCCCAAAGCAGCGATGGAACGACTGACGCTGCCAAGAGCCGAAGGGGGTCGGGGTCTTATAGACATAAGGAACATGCATAATAAACAGGTTCATAACTTGCGAGAATACTTTTACACCAAAACACACACATCACACCTACACAATGCAATAATCCAAGCCAACAAGGCATACACACCATTAAACCTCACACATACAGAAATGCCAGATAGTTTTGGCCCCTTGGTCACGAAGGAGGACAAAATCCAGCAATGGATCTGCAAACCTCTACATGGAAGACATCCATATGATCTTAATCAGAGTAACGTCGACAAAGCAGCGTCGCACGCCTGGTTGAGTCAAGGAAATCTTTTACCGGAGACTGAGGATTCATGCTGGCTATACAATATCAAGTAATTCAAACAAAAAATTGCTCAGAATACATACTTCGTGACTCGTCACTAACAGCTAACTCATGCCGGAGATGCGATTCCAAAACCGAAACGATCCAACATATCACAGCTGCCTGTACTCAGCTAGCTCAGTCCGAATACAAACACGGTCACGACTAGGTTGGCAAAGTTATATATACCAGAAACTAGCGGTTAAGCACCACCTTATAACCGATAAAACACCTTACAACAAGCTCACACCAAAAGTAGTAGCGTAGAATAACTCCTGTAGACTTTACTGGTATCGGTCGATTATCACAGATAAGACCATAAATCATAATCGACCAGACATCACCTTCGTAATGAAAACAACTGACAAGGAGATGCACCCAGAGTGAAATTCGGGATTTCGATGAAACTTCGCTGGTGTGTAGAATGGGCAGAAATAAGGGACCCGTAATTTTTTTATCGGCCATCTTCCATGCTTAGGGGGTGAAACCAGCCCCTAAAGTTGGGAGTTCAAATCGTATTTCTTAAGATATCTCGAAAACTATAAGAGAGAGAGGAAAACTTTAAAGTGACGAAATGTTACTCTTTGAAGGGCCTATTCACCTGTGTAGGTTCAACGGTGGCTGGGTTTATAAGAGGGGCTGGAAGGGTGAAACTGGGGGTACATTTTCTTGTAGAGCCTGAACGGTTCAATGTATCAAATTTTTGGCATCATAAATAGAAAGAGCTCCAAAAATTAAGGCATACGTGTTTTTGTATTTTTTCGAAATATGTGTGGTATCCATAGCCATATAAGGAAGAAAAAAATAGGGTCACATAAGGAAGAAAAAAATCAATCTACATGAAGTGTGTTGTTTAGACAAGAATTATCTATGTGTGAGGTCGGCCCCTTCAAATTCAGTAGGCGCTGTGTTAAATTCCAGTTCGATCGTACGATGTGCGTACGATGAATTCATGTTCATCTGTCCGTTTTTGAAGGGTTCCAACACGCTACTTAACAGCTTTAGTGGTTTCCAAAGGATGCTCCGAAGAAAACACTTACGGTCGGCTGAGCCAAAGATATTGGAGGTTCCGTAAGTAGGGCAGTAGTATTTTGGCTGAAGATGTTGTTACAGCTGACAGGTGGCTGCCTAGAGCGCAGCCTGTCGTCACCGTGATCTAAGCTGTCACATTCAGTGGTGACCGTGATGCGCCCGGTCGTTCCACCGGCAGCGAAGTTTTTCTGAGGCTTTTTTGTTTATTTTCACCATCGTTTTCGGTTGTCCTTTTAGTCGCCTTTTACGACAAGCAGGACTTACTGTGGGGAAATTCTGCAAAGTGAAGTCCCCACCCACAGAGCGTTTGTTATTATTATTATTGTTATTATTATTGTAATTGTTATTATTATTGTTTGTGATAACTCGAAATTTATTAGACACTACTCGTATGTAGCTTAGAGACTTCGGTGTGTTCTCACAGTAATAGCTGATAATACTTAGTTTTGATTAATGACCAAATAGACACTGGCCGTTCGTAAGAGCTTTGACAGGTTAACTATACATATACAGTATCTCACAAAAGTGTTCAGACAAAAGTTTCTTTAAAAGTTTTATTTATATTTTTGCAAGATCTTTTGTACAAAAGAAAATAGAAATAAGGGAAATAAATTCTTCAAAGTCTGTACTACAAAATCATACTAATTAAAATCACAGCAGATATTATAACTCTGTTTAAAAAAATTAAATTAAATTAAGGCATGCATTATAGCACTCACAAAAGTCTTTAAACAGAAGAGTAAACAAAAAATTACAAGTTCGGAACATAGCATAATAACAATTTTTGGCATTTCATTACACATCCCTTTGCTTTAATTATTGCTTGCAAGCGGTTGGGCATTGATGCCATTAATTTTTTGTAAAATCCGGACTGATTTGGCTCTATTTATCAATTTAAGGCTTTAATTAAATCCTGTTTATTAGAAATATTACGTTTTCTTATTTGAACAACTAAACATTGGCCATAGTAATTTTTTTGTTTACTGTTCTGTCTAAAGACTTTTGTGAGTGCTATAATGCATGTATTAATTTAATTTAATTTTTTTAAACAGAGTTATAATATTTGCTATGATTTTAATAAATTAGTATGATTTTGTAGTACAGACTTTGAAGAATTTATTTCCCTTATTTCTATTTTTCCTTTATTTGTACAAAAGATCTCGTAAAAAATTAAATACAATTTTTAAAGAAACTTTTGTCTAAACACTTTTGTGGGATACTGTATAGGGTGGGAGGGCTAAAAGTCGGCTACTTAAACAATTAACGACGTGCAGAATTCTGAATTTTGAATTTACGCGTATTTTGATTATCCCATTAAGTACTTTTAAGTATCGCCTTTCTAACTAAATGGAGATAAAATTTCTAAATTAATAAACAATTAAAATATTTTAACTTTTATCTTTAAAAATGTATTTGCCTTAAGTCGGCCACCTATGCCCTAAAGCCGGCCAAAAATGTTCCTAAGATCGACCACCTGGATTTTTCATAATATAAATGAATTACCCGACTGTAGTTTATTATAACGCTAAGGAAAACGTTTAAGGAAAACTATTCTAACATTATAATATATTATTAATTTAAATTTAAATCAAAACAGAATTATAAAAGAACATTTTTAAATATTTTTTAACAAATATCAATAATTGGTAATCATGATTACAAACTACATTTAGAAAATGTAACTTGTAATGTAATTTTCGATTAAATTACATTTTGTAATCATAATTTGTAATCGTTTTTGAATTACCAAATATATTATTTAATAATTACATAATTACCATTAATTTTGCTTAAGTTACCTATAAATATGAATAAAACTGCAATCTAAATTAGAGAAATTTCGATAGTGAAACAGTTAAGTTAAAGGGTAAATTAAGGTAGGGTTGACAAATAGATTGTTTATTTTATTAATTTGAGTCCTAACAGAGCCTAAATTAATCAGCTGTAATCAGTTTATGATAAGTAATTCGATATCGATAATTTTCGATAACGAAAAGTAGGTTTTGATAGTCCTAATGTGTTCGGAATGTTTTGATAATCCTAATGTTTTGATAGTCCTAATATGTTCGGACCTACAACTTACTTCGCTTAAGCCTTCAAAAATTGCGTTATTTTTTTGCTACGACGCACCCTTTACGAGATGTCGGCTGTACGTTTTTTTCTTAGATTTCAAACGATAAACGTTTTAAACAATTTCTAACTTCTTGACAGGTGTATAATTTCGTAAATTCAATGCTAAATTCATTGTTAAAAACTTATGATTGCTTATGTCCCGCACTGACTAAACTTACAAATTATAGAATGGCCGATCCATTTTCAACACAAGTTGTCATTTATCAATCGATTAAGTGTAATAAAACATTAACTACTTGATAAAAATTATTGATTTTAAAAATCGTAAATCCAGAAGAGATGAACCTTTTGTTTCTATATGATTATCAAATATTTTCGATGTTTTAAAAGCTTGTTTTTTTAAAAAAAAAAGGAACTAGTGGCCGACCTTACGGCACCGGCCGACATTAGGCAATTCCACCCTATTTATAAACAATTTTTAAGAATTTATTATGATACAAAAATTAAGTCATTGAAGTTTCACCCCCACACCAGTTCATAACTTTATCAAGTACCTTTTGGTAAAAGGGAGACCTGTTAATACTAATAAAAGAACTGCTAATTAATATGTTTTAAATGGGACTGATTTATTTTTCTTTGTGTAAGTACATCCTTTGTTAATAATAACTTGGAAAGAATTTTAACTGTCTGATTTGAAAATAAGCAGAAGTCTGACCAAAGAAGTTCATATCTTATTGATGTATTTTTACTATGCACAATAAAGAGCACAAATTAAAAAGAAAATATCCCTATCACAGCATTATGCATAGCAGAGTAAATTTTCAGAGTCTTACATTTGCGGGAAGAAAAATTTCCAAAAGCACATACAGTAAGACTAAAAATAACTATTGGTAATGGTGTTTCATCACTGTATTTTAGAATTTTGTGTAATACAAATATCGTTTGTACTTATTAATTTTTTATTTACATGATCATCGGCTAGAGGAGTTAGCAATATAGCAAAATAACTAAACAGCACTAACAAGGAAAGGTTTTAAAATGTCAATTCGCAAATTTGATGAAACTTGGTATATGTGTAGTACAAAATAACAAACCCGTATTTTTTTTATATTCCACCGTCGCGTCGCCATTTAAGGGGTGAAATCACCCCTCAAAGTTAGGATAAAATTTCAATTTTGCTTAATAACTTGAAAACGATGGCAGATAGAGAAAAACTTCAAATTGTCAAAACTCTTTATTTTTAGAAAGCTTTCTTTTTATGTGTATAAATCCAGGGTCGGATCTACTGGAGGGATCGTTGAGATAAAATTGAAGGTAAATTTTGAAAATGGGAGCGAACTTGTTTTACGGTTTTGGGAACGGGGTAGGTAGCAATTGCATTAGTTTTATCTGGATCTACTTGGATTCCAGATTGGTTAATAATGAACCCGAGGTATTTAATTTCGCGTTTAGCAAAATTGTATTTGTCTAAATAAAGCGTAAAGTTAGCAGCCTCAGTCGAGATAGAAACTCATGTAACCCCTTCAAGTGATATTTAAAGGATATATTAGCGATGATTATGTCATCTAGGTAGACAGATACATAGGGTTCGAGATTTATCCACTAGTCGCTGCTGTGTGGCTGGAGCATTAGTTAATTCATTCGTTTTGGCTGGAACTGGCCACGACCAGGTGCAGAGAAAGTGCAATTAGACTGATTACTAAGTTCTAAAATATCTGCCAAAAGGCGGACTTGAAATCGAGAGTGGTAAAGGGTATTTGAAGGGTAAAGGGTATGTATCCTTTTTTGTAACTGCGTTCAGTTTGCGATAATCAAGGCAAAAACGTAAGTCAGAACTACCATCAGTACTTTTCTTATTTTCAATCACGATCGGATTGTTCCATCAACATTGAGCTGGTTCGATTATGTTCAGACGTAATAAACGGTTAATTTCTTGATTATTGAATACGTTAACTGGTTTAGATATTACGTAGCTACGTTGTTTGGTTGGTGGAGCATCACCGGTATCAATTCTGTAAACGATGGCAGAGGTACAAGGTAAGTCATCAGGTTGAGGAAAACTTCCAATCAGTTTTTCTCAGTCAATTGATACTGCTGCTCAGGTGTCAAAGACTAATCCAGCTCTAGTGAACAGACATCAGAACTAGTGATCTGTTATTTGTTGGCACTAAAGTTAACAGAAATACCGAACTTTTAATAAAATCAACACCCAACAACAAATCGTTAGAAAGTTCTTCTACCATAAATGTCGGTACCGTAGCACTACGATCATGAAATTGACAAGAGATGCCCTAATTGGTGTTTAAAGACTGATTACATTTTATACAAGTTCTAACTCTAATATTAGGAGCACCACAACGATAACAATATCGGTTTTGCGGTTTAGTATTATACAATTACGGAAATGAGAACCTTTTTTGCTGCAGTTAAAGCACTAAGTGAGCTGACAAAACGGGCAGACCGACTAGCAGAGATACTGGGTGTTTTCCAATTACGGCACAAAAGCGCATTATGCGGCATAATGCTCAGCACTGAGTGTTCCAATTACCGCAACGCCTCGCACAATTGGGCATTTGATAACTTTTTTGCTCTCTACTTTTTTGCTCTATACCAACAAGTAAACATGAAATCTTAAGTTTTTTTTCTTTTAAGTTGACCATCATTGACGTATTTTTATTATACACAATTGTTAATTAATGTTTGATAACATTGAAATTAATTATCAAAATACATTTTATGTCATTTGACAACCAATCTGTTCCAATTAAT
Source organism: Brachynemurus nebulosus (assembly GCA_035578155.1). Taxonomy (NCBI): domain Eukaryota; kingdom Metazoa; phylum Arthropoda; class Insecta; order Neuroptera; family Myrmeleontidae; genus Brachynemurus; species Brachynemurus nebulosus. Next base: position 308,861 of record JAPWDM010000087.1, on the reverse strand, counting down.
GCTCGCAAATGCGGCATTGTGCGGCATTAATGCGCACTGCGCTCTGGTAGTTGGAAAACACCTACTGATAGTTGACGGCTGTGAGGTAGATGGATAAAGGCGTTACGCATTACTGGTCCGAGTTGGTGCATGATCTAACTTGACTCGATCAAGTTGCGCACAGACCGTATATAACTTATCCATGGTGTGACACAAACTGGTGGATACCAACAAAGCATTCTCCCTAGATAGAGCGGATGTGATGATATCTATTTCACATAAATCGTCAAGTGGAACAGTCAGTCTGGAAAATAGTTGCTTCAGACGGATGTACAAGTCAACAGATCGTTCGTTTTGACCCTGTTTGATGCTATAGATAGTCTTCCATATAGCATCATCGAAATTTGATAAGCCATAATGGCGGCGAAGAGAATATAATAACTGGTCCCATGACTGAATATCTGGTTTTGTGGTATGATACCAAGTGAGGGCAGCTCCTTCCAATAAATCGACTGCTGAGGTAAATAAGTCATGATGTGACACACGGGGCGCTTCAGCAAGCTCATAAATTCTATCGGTGAATTTCTGACAGAGTTCGGGGAATCATTCGTTTCGATTCTTTCGTTTTTAAATGGATCGAATGAGAATTTCATCTTTTAATTCATTCTCGAATTTAAAAATTTCATTCTTCTATCTGTACAATCGTATTCACGAATCGAATCGAAAATTTAAGGAATTTAAAATTTAATTCGCTCACGAATTGATAAAATTAGAATGGTTCGGGAACCAAAAAAAGAACAAGTAAAAATAAATCGCTTTATAATTTATTAAATAATCAAACACAATGAAAAAAAAATGTTTCATAAAAAGTATTTGTTGTTTTATAACAATAATTTCGATATACATAAGCAGTATAAATATAATTCATTTCAAATAAGTTATCTGTTTCTACTACTGTTGAATTCGCATAAAAAAATGAAACTGAAATTCACGTAAGACATATCGTCAGCTGAGTAATGGTTTGTACCAAGTCTACTTTTTAAAAATTTTGCCTAGATGATTGCTTTGTTAGTTTTGGGTGTTGAAGAAGTCGAAACCACTATCAGAAAATTTTTTTTTTTTTAAATGGACTTGGTACAAACCAATACTCAGCTGACGATATATTTCATTGTTCACATTTAAATTTAAAAAATTAAAATTAAAAAAAAATATTCTAGTAAGTATTTTTGTTAATATTTAACCCTTTTAAACAAACCATATGGAAACATTTTTACTGTTTACCCTTCGAGCTGCAAATAAAAAAGGTACGATACAATCGCCTAAAAAAGAGGTACAAACGAGCTTTATTATTTTTAAAATTTCGAAAGTCGGCGCCAGGCTCACGCCGACAAATTTAAACAATATATTGAAATAATAAATTTCATATGTCATTAATGTTAAAATTATTTTATCTAGTTTCACTGATAAAATAATTTTATTTGTTAGCACATTTTCAGTCTTCCGATTATTTTCAGAATAAACTTAAAAATAATTATTTGTGGTTTATTTATTGTAACAATTTTTGTATGACAATAACAGCTTTTCCTAAACGATTAATAACCATAATTTATACTGAAGATAAACCAAGAAGTTGTCGAAATGTATAATAATATTTACTGGTGTATGACCGAAATCGCCATCAGGCTCGACGAGAGGGTAGGGTAACCTGGATTGTAACCCCGGGGTCTGGGCTGAAAAAGGCGACCCGTAGCGATGGGTAGGGGTCAAGAAAAAAGTAAAACGTGCTTTTTTACTCGTCACTTATTTCTTTGGAGAGGAATTTTTGTGTGTGCTTCATTTCCGGGGCCCGCTCTTTCTCTCCACGGCCCTGATCATTATGAACAGAACAAAAATAATGAGCTTATTAAAATTTGCAAAATGAACAAATTTAAAATTTTGAATAGTGGTCTTTTTATGTTACTGAAGTAATTAGTGATTCAAAATAATGTGAAAGTGTTTATCAAAGAAAGTATTTATTAAATCTCTGTAATTTTCAGATGATTTTTTGAATCCATTATTAAAAGAAGTTTATTATATAAAAATATAAAATATGATTAAATAGGGTCTCTAAGATTAAATTGTCAGAAACATTTTCATTTTCACTTTTTAGTAAGAAAAAGTACCTCAACAATTTTCGCTGGTACATATTAAGGCGGTATTCCAATGCGACGTTTCCAATTTTCGAATTTTTTAAACATATATTTAAAAGTAAAATACATTGAGAGTGTACTTTGAAATTTGTAGACCGAAATTAAAATTACTTACGATGTTATAGCATACAGAGGAGCATAAACCGAATAGCATATGGTATTAGCACTTCATGAAAGTGATCCTTACGAAGAAGTGGAACGGTATTTTATGAATCATGTGTAGCTGATGTCTGTAGGTATCAGGAAACGGAGTACATTGATCCCTAGCAGTGCAGGAGTGCATAATATTTTTGAGGGCGGGTCAAAAATTTTACTGTTTTGTTGAAAATATATACATCTGCTCTGACCTAGATATACATATATATACTTATAAAATAAAATGTGAATAGCAATACAATGGACTTTTAAAACAAAATTAAAAATATTTTTTTTTGTTAATGACCAAAACAAAAAAGTTTATAGCCCCCAGTTCAAAACATTATACATCCCGACTCCGTTAAAAATCATTTTATCTGAAGTATAGTAAATATATGTTTTTATGAGAACATTTTTCCCTAAGTATATTTTATGAAAAATTTGTTACTAAAACTTTAAACACTTTTTCCTAGAAACTACATTTTTTTGATTGGTAGGAAGTAGAGACAAAATCCTAATAAACCGATTGAGCTATAATTTTAGCACGTTATTCTACACACTAGTGGTTATCGTTCAGACTAGAATTATTTATTTTTAATAGTAATTTCTTTTTTTTCGGTTTTCAGTGAAAAAAATCACAATTTTTGAAATTTTATTTTAACTTCCGCCATTTTATTATTTATTAATATAAAGGTTTAATCCTATTTCGGACGATAGAGACAAATCTATAAAACTAGAATATGGTTAATTTTTTTCATTTTAGGTCATTAAAAATGGTGATGCACTGTCCACCACCCTTACATGGGTTGCCACGCCATCTTTGGATGACCGTTGTAAAACACATAAATCTATTCATCGAACCAACTAATCAATATATGAACTTATTGACATCTAGTGAAATAACACAAAACTTATTAAAATCATAAAATAAGTAGAAATCAACTCGATATGCTCTCAGATATGTAATATCATGCATACGTTGAATTTGGTTATTAAATTAGCCACCCGTGACGTTGTTGTTGTATGATCGAAATTAATCGAATGTACTAGAATATTCCAAAGTTTTCTTATGTTTCAATTATGGAACATAAATCACTTTTAGTACAGAATTCGTAATGAACGCACGTAAGTTTTGATATCACTTTTAAATTTATTTTTTTGGGCTTGCATAATAGTTGTATAGCATGTAGTTTATTCAAATTCATTATTCTAAATTTAAAAATATGTATTTTTGTAATTTAAAATTAATTAGACGTTTCCTTTATTTACTTAAAAATTTTTCTATATCGTAATGTAAAATTTGGCGGTTATGTGAATTATTCTTGACACTTGACCACATTGGTTCACGTACTATTCGACACGTGAATATTATGAATTTATTCTGTCAACTGGTTTAAGGATTTTATTGCATTATCACGTTTCAATTAATCTTTGGCTAAAATGTCCAACGTCAACATCTAAATTAATTTAATAATCTAGTTTGTTAATTCATATTTCATGTATTTTGGGCTTAAATACCCATCGCTCAAATCGATGTTATGATTTAGTTTATTGTGTTTCATCCGGATTCAGTAGTAATAGTCACGGATCCTGCACACTCGTGGTAGGTGCTTTAACCTTAAAAAGGGCATAGCCGGGGAAGATAGGGAAAACGGCCCTTGACGCAAAATTGATTGTTTTTATAGGAAATAATACTTCTTAGCCCCAGATACATTTCTGCCAAATTTCAACCCTCTAAGGCTAATAGTTTCTGAATACACAAGCAGACAAAAATTTTCAAAAAAAATTTTTTTTTACGAAATTACTGAGCCGATTTATTTGAGTTTAATATATATTGTGTACCCACCTTAAACAAAGTAATAAAAAAAATTAACGTTATATCCCTTAATTATACTAATTTTTTTAAATTTTTAAATTTAAGTAAATTTTTTTTGGCACTTACGCGTTAGCGACACACACCATTTTTTGTTCAATAATATGTCTCTTAGTACTATATAACATATATTTTTACGGAAAAATTTTAGTTGGTAGAACATAGTAATATTTCAATACAAATGCATCTCATGTTCGGTACTACATATATTACTTATATATAAAAAGGACCATAAAGTAAAGCATCTGCCTGATTTCTAAAACACAGTAGAACTCCGAGGAGTGCAATAAAATGTTCTCTTCCCCCCTGAGTTGCAGTTCTTGGAGTTCCTGTGACGGTCTAAAAAAATTTATATTTTGACTTGTTATAAAAAATATGTTTCTACTTGTTAAAAAATAATTTTCAAGGTTAATTTTACCATGAATCTGAATATTTGAATGAAATCAGTAAAATTATCTCAGCATACTTACTAATTAAAATTACATCTAACTCAACAAAAATTATAAGTTTTAGAAACTTTATTTAAATAAAGATAATAATAATAACAATAATACGTTTTAAATGTTATATTGTTTTAATAATAATAAACATTAACTTAATAGATTGGAACAAAAAACTTCAACAATGTATAGTAACAACAACAGTCCGGCTAAAACTTGTAGTTATAAAAATATGTAGGTACATATAACTAACTTGAACAGACCCTCTCACTTGATGTTTTTGTTGCACTTCTTAAGGAGGTACAGAGTGTGGATTTTTTCTGTAATAAAATTACATACGTTCATAACAACGACACACAAGCTTAGACAAATGTCTTCTTTTGTTAACACGATGACGGGTCATGGGGAATTATAACGAAATGACCAACTGGTATACTATTTTGACAGCTAAAAAACTTTGTATGAAATTGTTAACGTCGTAATACGTGGTGTATGAGCTAATAAAGTTTCACTTGACGTCTTACAAAGAAAACAACTCTAACAAAAGAGAAATCAATATCCATTTTGTTTTATTAATAAAAAAAGACAAACGGCAGAAAATGTTGGACTTGAGTAAATTTAAACTAGTTTATCGTAGTTATGAACGTATGTAATTGTATTATTTTAGAAATAGGGTAGATATTTTACTTTATAGCCCTTCTTATACATAAGTAATATATGTAGTACCTAACATGGTATGCACTTGTATTGAAATATTACTATGTTCTACCAACTAAAATTTTTTCATAAAAATATATGTTATAGAGTACTAAGAGACATATTATTTAACAAAAGATGGTGGGTGTCGCTAGCGCGTAAGTGCCAAAAAAAATTTTAGTAAAATTTAAAAATTTAAAAAAAATTAGTATAATAAAGGGATATAACGTTAATCTTTTTTTTATAACTTTGCCTAAAGTGGGTACACAATATATATTAAACTTAAATAAATCGGCTCAGTAATTTCGTAAAAAAAAATTTTTTTTGAAAATTTTTGTCTGTTTGTGTATTCGAAAACTATTAGCCTCAGAGGGTTGAAATTTGGCAAGAATGTATCTGGGGCTAAGAAGTATTATTTCCTATAAGAACAATCAATTTTGCGTCAAGGGCTGTTTTCCCTATCTTACCCGGCTATGCCCTTTAATACTGTAATTTTTTCATTTAATATTTTGTAAAATTCGGCTCCATCCATTTAAATATTTTTATTTATCAATAATTATTGTTCTACTTTAAGGAACACGTATTTATAATGTATCATTTATTTTGCTAAGTCAATAAGTACCTTGTGTTAATTTCACGTCGATTTTGCATGTAATCGTCAGGTTAGTCCGTCATTCCAAATTTCATTTAGGATCGTCATTTCTTCCTTCAATTTAGTGTACCGTAGTTTCAGATCAGTGTAACTTAACATCCTTAGGTTTCGTTACTCTTTAGTGTTAATTTTTCCTAATAAATTTCAGATCGTATTGTATTTCCTTTTAACGAATAGTTTAAGATAGCTCTTTTGTAAGTCGTCCACGTGACTAGGCCAGGGGATTTATCCACTGGGTAAATTTAATTTAATAAAGTGTAAGATATTTGTTAAGATGAAATCTCTGATTTTGTTTCCGTTTTATAATTACCATCATTGACGTTACCTAAATCTTACGCTTCCACCACATCCTGCGCCACTCTGAACCTAAAACTATTTTTGACCTTGCGTATCCTTTAACTCATCAATAACTTTATATGATTTACCGTCACAGGTAAATCGCTATTATTCTAACTCATTATTTATCATCATTATTAATTTTGTACGGCTTTATTAATTTTATGCCACGATCATTTCGTTTTGTATCCCAATATCAATTATATTTTGTTTTTTTGCCGCAGGGTTTTTTTTAAATGCCCACTTTGGCCCTAAGAAACATAAAACATTATAAAATTGAGTAAGAAAAAAATGTCTCTTATAGTTTAAGATGCAAGTAGAAACAAAAAAACTGAAAAGATTATATTTTATTTTGATACAGAAAAAAATCCTGCAATAAGCTTAAAATTCTACGCGTCACCTAGGAATACCGTCCTAATTGGGATTTCTATTTACGTCCAACATAGGCTAAGAAACTTAAATTAAAAGAAAAAAAAATGAAACTAAGTTACGGTGATGATTGGAAGCTAAAATCTAGAAAGCAAAATGAAATAACTGAATAAACTTTAACAATGATTATTAATCAAAACTTCTAAAGGGTATAGCCGGATAAGTATAGGTGAATCGGCCCCGGAAGCGAATTATTTTAATAACTATATTAACGGTATGGTGAGGCTGTAAGTAATTGATATCTACAATTTTGGCGGCCAAAACTGAGTAGTTATGGAGATAACTAAAAAAATTTTAAAAATTACGAAAATTTTTTATTGTTAACTACTCAACATAGGAAAATAATTCCAAATCCACATCAAGGCAAACACTCTCAAGAATATTAGACATATTTATTATCGTATCAGTCCTCGTTATTAAGGATAATAACGAGGATAATATCCGATCCAATGTTATTTTTATAGGGTTGCAATTGAGCAACCACTTAAAAAAAATTCAATATCTGTGTCTTAATGCACTTAATTACTGCACCAAGTTTCATCAAAATTCAAGGGGTATAACATGATGAAAAAAAATATTTTTTATTTCAAATCTGCTGAACCGCCCCTCCAGTGTGTCCGACTCTGGAATTTAATACATCAATCGAAATTACTTTAAAAATAAAGTGTTGTGTCTCATGAAGTGTTTTTTCCTATCTCCTATGCTTTTTAAGATAATCAAAAATAATCGAAAGAGGTATATTAAGATATAGGCTATCTGCCACTGACAGAACGTTTCAATAGTAACTGTATTGTCGTTTATGTGACACTGCAGGTACTTCATATGTATAACTTTCTTAGATCAAAACAAAACCGTTGTGGAGATATAATAGAAAATTATCAAAAAATGTGCTATAATAGGATATTTTAGTAGGGTGGGAGTGCTAAAATTTGGCCACTTAAACAATTAACGACGTGCAGAATTCTGAATTTTGAATTTACGCGTATTTTTATTATCCCATTAAGTATCGCCTTTCTAACTAAATGGAGATAAAATTTCTAAATTAATAAACAAGTAAAATATTTTAACTTTTATCTTTAAAAATGTATTTGCTTAAGTCGGCCTCCTATGCCCTAAAGCCGGCCAAAAATGTTCCTAAGGTCGGCCACCTGAATTTTTCATAATATAAATGAATTATCCGACTGTAGTTTATTATGACGCTAAGCAAAACGTTTAAGGAAAACTATTCTAACATTATATTATTAATTTAAATTTAAATCAAAACAGAATTATAAAAGAACATTTTTAAATATATTTTAACAAATATCAATAAAATTGGTAATCATGATTACAAACTACATTTAGAAAATTTAACTTGTAATGTAATGTAATTTTCGATTAAGTTATATTTTGTAATCGTAATTTGTAATTGTTTTTGAATTGCAAAATATATTATTTAATAATTACATAATTACGATTAATTTTGCTTAAGTTACCTATAAATATGAATAAAACTACAATCTAAATTAAAGCAATTTCGACAGTGAAACAGTTAGGTTAAACGGTAAATTAAGGTAGGGTTGGCAAATAGATTGTTTATTTTATTAATCTGAGTCCTAACAGAGAATAAATTAATCAGCTGTAATCAGTTTACGATAAGTAATTCGATATCGATAATTTTCGATAACGAAAAGTAGGTTTTGATAGTCCTAATATCTTCGGACTACCCACAACTTACTTCGCTTAAGCCTTCGAAAATTCCGTTATTTTTTTGCTACGAGGCACCGTTTACGAGATATTTACGATCAAAAGTTTACGTTTGCAAAAAGTAATGAAAAGTAATTTTTTTTAAAAATGTGTTACGGCTGACGAACTCAATCGAGCTAATAGAGTCTAAATTAACCAGTTATAACCAGTTTATAATAACTAATTCAATATCGATAATTTTTGATAACGAAAAGTCGGAAAAGCAGGTTTCAGCAGCCGCAGTAGGATTGGAATAACAATAACTCGCTTCGCTTAAGCCTTCAAAAATTTCGTTCTTTTGTCGCTATGATGCATCACTTATGAGGTATTTACGATCAAAGTTTTCGATTACGAAAAGTATCGTTTAAATACAAACAATAAAAAAAGATTTAGATTTTAGAATTGCGTAACTTTAGAAGCACTTTTTATAACTACTACTTACAGCCAGTGTGTTAATAACACAATAAGTACAAGAAAACTAGTTTGTTGACGGCCTGGCCCGACCTTAGGATTTCTCTACAAATTTTATCCCTAATGTCGGCCGTGCGTTTTTTTTTTTAGATTTCAAACAATAAATGTTTTAAACAATTTCTAACTTCTTGAGAGGTGTATAATGTTATCAAATTTCGTAAACTCAATGCTAAATTCATTGTTAAAAACTTATAAAATAATTGCTTATTTCCCGCATTGACTAAACTTACAAATTATAGAATGCCCGATCTATTTTCAACACAAGTTGTCATTTATCAATCGATTAAATGTAATAAAACATTAACTACTTGATAAAAATTACTGATTTTAAAAATCGTAAATCCAGAATAGATAAGCGTTTTGTTTCTATATGATTATCAAATATTTTCGATGTTTTAAAAGCTTGTGTTTTAAATAAAAGCAACTAGTGGCCGACCTTAGGGCACCGGCCGACATTAGGCAATCCCACCCTATATAGAATATAAAAATCCAATGAGCATTATATTCTACATATTAAGAAAGCCTACTACACCACATTTTTTGGCAAGTTTCTATTATATTTCTACATCGATTGTATTTTGATTAAGGACAGTTATACATATGAAGTACCTGCAGTGTCACATAAACGACAATACAGTTACTATTGAAACTTTCTGTCAGGGGCAGATAGCCTATATCTTAATATACCTCTTTCGATTATTTTTGATTATCTCGAAAACTATAGAAGATAGGAAAAAACACTTCATGAGACACAACACTTTACTTTTTAAAGTACTTTCGACTGATGTATTAAATTCTAGCGTCGGACCCACTGGAGGGGTGGTTCAGCAGATTTGAAATGAAGTTTTTTTTCATCATGTTATACCCCTTGAATTTTGATGAAACTTGGTGTAGTAATTAAGTGTATTAAGGCACCGATACTGAACTTTTTTTTCAAGTGGTCGCTCAATTGGAACCCTATAAAAATAACATTGGATCGGATATTATCATTGCTTTTATTCTTAATAACGAGGACTGATACGATAATAAATATGTCTAATATTTGTGAGAGTGTTTGCCTTCATGTAGATTTGGAATTATTTTCCTATATTGAGTAGTTACCAAGAAAAAAATTTACCCTTGTAATTTTTGTAATTTTTTTAGTTATCTCCATAACTACTCAGTTTTGGCCGCCAAAATTGTAGGTATCAATTACTTACAGCCTTACCATACCGTTAATATAGTTGTTAAGATAATTCGCTTCCGGAGCTGATTCACCTATACTTATCCGACTATTTAAGCAGAGTACGCCTTAATCATCAGTTGGACTTATGTGAATATGTGCATTTGACCACTGTGTCCACAGGTGACATAAAAAAAATATCAATTTAAAAATATTACAAATTATATTTATAAAATTTACTATTGACAAATTCCAATAACAATGAATTAATTAATCAATGATAATTTACAAATAAAACAATGTTATTAACTTTTCAATCGACAAATACTTAAACTTTCAAAACATTTAAAGTTTGTTTATTAACAATAAATGGAAAGTTAATACCTAATCACAGCTGATCTTTGTGTAATTCAGAATTTTACCTATTATCAAAGAGTGTGACTGATTTACAAATAGTATAATATAATACTATCGCGGGAGAAAATAATCTTAATCCTAAATAACCCTAATGCTAATAAATAAATAGAAAAATAAAGATTAAATTTCAATAACGTAAATGTACGTAAAATAGTCACAAAACATACAATTGCTTAAACAAAAATAAAATTTAATTTAAAAAAAAAAACGTTTGAACAATAATTATCACCAAATATTATTGGTGTCTTAAATATGGAAAAATATTAAACCATTACACTCTACACTAAAAATCTTCCGAATAATCTGAACGTATATTATAACATACTTAATTAAAGTTTAATAAGTTAAATCGAAAAAATCATTGTCACGAAGTCTTAAGGACCAGGTGACTGGTGGTATTTACCGCCTACGTAGTCCACTAACTTATATGTCAGATAACAGAAGGTTATCACCAAACTGACTGAATGTAATGCAATGCAATACAACACCAGAATTTTTGTCTTTTCAGCTGACTTAAATATGTTCGTATCTTTTGTTCGAAAGTCGCTTACGTACTACCTCATAGAATTTTCTAGATATGTAAATAAAAATTATTTACTTTGTGAAATTATACAAGGTTAGTCAAAAGTATGAAAACTGTGAAAAATCTGGAAACGGTGACAAAAGTTTCAGCATTTTTTACGGCGTATCCGATGGTGACCTTAACTTTAACCTCAAGGACAAGGATAAATGCCATATTAAGGTCAACTCCGTTTTTTTAAATGGCAACCCCACTTTTCGACCTCGGAAATGGAAAGAGCAGAAAATTTTGCATCCGAATATGATCTTGAAGTCAGTGATCAAGGTCAAATTAAGGTCAAATGCTGATTTTTACTGTAATTTTTAGTTGAAAAATCTACTGTAATTTTTTTTAATTTTAACGTTCGGCAGTAGGTGCAGACAGGATGTAGACCTGCGCAGTAGGTGTAGCCAGAATGTAGGCCTGCGCAATAGGTGCAGCCAGGATGTAGACGTGCGCACTAGGTGCAGGTAGGATGTAGACGTGCGCAGTAAGTGAAGTAGATAGAAATGAAGTTGTAGGAAGAATAAAAAAATGAAGTATTGTAAATTTACCACATAAAATTGTAACCTTAAAACATATTAGACGAACAAGTTAGCCTATAGAGTCCAATATTTTAAAGTTACAACTTTATGGGATAATTTTGAAATATTTTATTTTTTTATTCTTCCTTCAACCTCATTCCTACCTACTTGACTTACTGCGCACGTCTAGATCCTACCTACACCTAGTGCACACGTCTACAGTCTGGCTACACCTACTGCATAGGTCTAAATCCTGTCTACACTTACTATGGAACGTCAAAATTAAAAAAATTACAGTAGAAATTTCAGTTAAAAATTACAGTAGAAATCAGCATTTGACCTTAATTTGACCTTGATCATTGACTTCAGGTCATATTCGGATGCAGAATTTTCTGCTCTTTCTATTTTTGAGGTCGAAAAGGGGAGTTGCCATTTAAAAAAAAACGGAGTTGACCTTGATATGACCTTGATCCTTGACCTTGTGGTCAAAGTCAGTCACCATCGGATGCGCCGTAAAAAATGCTGAATCTTTTGTCACCATCACATATCCCAAAAATACTTTCACGCTGAGATTTTTCACCGTTTCCATACTTTTGACTAACCCTGTGTAACACATAGACCTACGTACCATGAATTAATTACTAAATATTTTAAATTGTATATGTGTGATGCAGTAATCATAAAATAAAACAGGGTTGGAATGCGTATGTATTTTAAATGTTATAAATTAATTTTAAGAAAATTATATTGAAAATATTTAGGTAATATACTGTCTACATATAAAATACGTTGCATGCAGACTAAAATTTCACCTTAAATGATGCAGAGATATAGAAAATACAAGGGTCTGACAAACGAACGAACAGACAGACAGATGGATATATGATGTAATTATATGCGTTTGGAAATTCTGTCTCTAGAACCCTAATTATAACTATAGTCCAAAAGCTGGAACCCAATAAGTATGGCAAATAGGTATTTGCACCGATTCGACTTATTTTGCGACAGTCGTTACTTTCTAAATGACACTAACGTTTGGCAAGTATCAGTTTGCCCCTTTTGGGGTACGTTTTCTACTAAGGTAGCGTTCTAATCTAACATTTTATCACCAATCTTGATTATCTGGATCATGGTCTAATACTTGAACCCATCGATTTATTAGAGTCTTGGTTAGTACCACGGACAGGTTATCAGATTTGCGCAGTACCTATTTCTGTTAAAATATTTCAGTTTATATACTTCTCTTGTAATTCTGTATAATTCTTTGTTATTTTTGAAAGATGAGTACTTTATCTCTTTATTAAAGCATTTTAATGTTTTAATTATTGCCTGTATATTTTACTTAGTTACAATTAAGTGATTTTAAATTGATGGTAAAAATCAGTATTATTACTATAATATATATTTAAATAAATTATTCCATAATAATCTTTCGTTCTGAGAAGCTAGTAATTAATTCTGAATACTTCAACAAAGAAAAATTATAAAATACGAGGGCGGTTCAATAAGTACCCGTGTTTGACGACAGAGGGCGTTTCTGAGGGAAGTTGGTATTATCATCGTGTGTCGCCATCTATCAAACGACGGTAAAAGAAATTTCAGACTGATTGATAGGTTAGTTTAGATTTGCAATTGTATGTTTTGTAATTATTTTACATACATTTGCGTTATCGAAATTTAATACCGTCGTTTGATAGATGGTAGCACACGATTATAATACTAACTTCCCTCAGGAACGCCCTTTGTCGTCAATCACGGGTACCTATTGAACCGCCCTCGTGCATACGTTAATGAATACAGTTTAAAAATTTATTAAATAAATATTTCTGATGCGTTTCTGTACTGATAGGAAAATATGATAATCAAGCCTGTGTCCACGAACAAGTAGATGAACAAATTAGAAAATACGGTAGGAACACATTCATGAATTGTTCGAAATTTACACACCCCTTAGTATAAAACTATTGTTTGAACAAATATGCCTAAATTCAAATGTATGAGAATTTAAAATTATTCGAAATTTCTATAAGAATTTGCTTTTACTTTTAGTCGCCATACTAGCAGAAACCGTCTTTACGTAACTCGTATGTTCAAAGGGGTAAAAAATGCAACTCCGGTCTGAGTCACTAAAATTCTGTTCAAAGAATAATTTTTTGGGTGGAAAAATATATGTAAAATAAATTTCAGCTCAATCAAAAGTTTCCGGTTTTCGGGCCTCCTGTCAAATATTTAAACATTTAACAAATATTTACACTTTGATTTTTAATGTAAATGATCACAAATAACTTAGTTTGGTTTGTTAAACAGGAGACGAAATGGAGGTAAAAAGATTATCAATACGTGGTCTACTCCCAGATACAGATTATTACATGACATATGACGGATCTACGACGATGCCCGCTTGCCACGAAACTGTCACGTGGTTAATACTTAATAAACCTATTTATATCACCAAGCAACAGGTAAGATTATTTATCTATATTTGGGTTTTCATATAATGTATATGTGATGGAAAATATAATTAAAAGGTTTTATTCATAATGTCTCTGCATCGTGCAAAATATCCAAGGTGATCAGACGATATAATGATAATTATTGTTGAAGATATCATATTGACCGAACATTATATGTATCCTATAGTAAATATTATAGATATTTACGATAGGATAATTCGCTATAGGATATTTACTATAGCGATGAAAAGTAATATAGAAAATACTTCTTCGTTTGCGATGTAACGAACGTTTATGATATCTTCTATGTATTTGTATGTATATGTCAAACTTAATTTTTTAGGCGACACCTACAACTCTATGTGATACTTTAAGATAATCTAACTTGATAAAGAAGAAAGAGCAATTAATCTTCCGTTCATTTTTAAACTCTGTTACAGTTTCTCATATTACTGCTAAAAAGTTTTTTTTTTTTTGTAAATTATTGTACATAGCCTTATGGTGACCACACTACCCCAACATATACTAACATATATCGAGGTTTTAATAGAAATTTATCTGTGCATGACTTCAACTTATAGTTGCGAAATTTATGTCCATAAAATTTCCAAATTTTTGCAGACTTCACGAACCGTAAAATGGATGAAGATGAACTGTTAGATTTGGATTGACAAAGCACAAGCTCGAAAAATTTAGATGCCAGTGAAAATGATCAAAATATTTGCTACAGCCTAATATGAATATGCCGTTAGAATTTATTTCCATAAGCTACTTTATTCGTTTCGTAGTCCACAAACTACTTTCAAAATTTAATTGAAAACTTTATAGGTGAATGGGCCCCGGAAGCGAATTATTTTAATAACTATATTAACGGTATGGTGAGGCTGTAAGTAATTGATACCTACAATTTTGGTGGCCAAAATTGAGTAGTTATGGAGATAACTAAAAAAATTTAAAAAATTCCAAAATTCTTTTTTTTTGGGAACTACCCAACATAGGAAAATAATTCCAAATCTACATGAAGGCAAACACTATCAAGAATATTAGACATATATTTATTATCGTACCAGTCCTCGCTATTAAGGATAATAAGAAGGATAATATCCGATCCAATGTTATTTTCATAAGGTTCCAATTGAGTGACCACTTCAGAAAAATTCAGTAACTCTACATTAATGCATTTAGTTACTGCACCAAGTCTCATCAAAATTTAAGGGGTACAACATGATAAAGAAAAAATGTTTTTCATTTCCAATCTGCTGAACCGCCCCTGGAATTATATACATCAATCGAAAGTACTTTAAAAATAAAGTGTTATGTGTAATAAAATGTTTTTTTCGTATCGCTTATAGTTTTCGTGATAATCAACAATAATCGAAAGAGGTATATTAAGATATAGGCTCCTGATAGAAAGTCCTAATAGTAACTGTATTATGGTTTATGTGACACCGCAGGTACTTCATATATATAACTTTCCTATATCAAAACAAAACCGTTGTGGAAATATAATAGAAAATATTCAAAAAATATGCTGTAATAGGATTTTTTGGCATGTAGAATATTAAAATCCAATGAGCATTATATTCGACATGTACAACACATTTTTTGACAATTTTCAAGTGTATTTCCACAACGATTTTGTTTTGATCTAGGAAAGTTATATTTATATCTAGGAAAGTTATAGTTATATATATATATATATATATATATATATATATATATATATATATATATATATATATATATATATATATATATGAAGTACCTGCAGTATCACATAAACAATAATAATTTTTTCTTCAATATTTTTGAAGAAAAAAAAAATTTCAAGTAAAGGGTTGTTACCTCTAGTCACTGACAATATAAGGGGTAGAGGTTTGATGTAGTCAAATTCATATTAAATGAAAATGACTCTTACCAAAAGGTAAATTTTGTCATATATAAAAGTTATTATAATTTCTACTATCCTTTTTTCGATATATTAGATACTATTAGATAGTGGATTTTGTGAGATATAGCTATATTACGAACTTGTCGGATATATAAACTTATGTGCATGAGTCATTTTCAGTTCATGTAATTTCGAGTATATCCATATTTTCGAACATTACCATCATTTGGAGTGAAATTGATCATCGGGAGTGAGATTGTTTACTAAATCATATTTTTTTTAAATTGAATATAGCGCCAGAACTATAGTTTAAATTGCGATTTTAACACACTCAAAAAATACGGTTAGCTTATATAAGCACATTTGATGTTACTGAGAGAAAACTGCCAGATGATATTAACTAAAAGTTTTTAAAAGTTTTGCCAGTAAAGCAAAACTTCAGTAGACACCTTATGATGCATAGCACTCCTCAATAGGATTGTCTCGCAAACAAACTTAAAATTGACCCACTGTTACTACTGAAAAATCCCCTTCCCCTACTACTCGTAATATATATATATATATATATATATATATATATATATATATATATATATATATATATATATATATATAAAAAGGCCGGATGTAGAGGGGGTAGCGGGAACACTTGCCCCCCTGCAGGTTTTCAGGGGCGCTAAAATGTTAAATTTGATTTGTTTTGCTCGTCACTTACCTTTGAAAAAGTCTAAAAATATTGAACTGAAGCATCTTACTACTCCCTTTAGAAAACTACTAAGCACATTAAACAGCCACAGCAGCCAATACCACCACTTCGTGGAAATAATGGACGCTGGACAAAAAGTGCATGAGAAAAGGCAGAACTTCTTCAACCAAATTTATAACGTTTTCGACTTTTGGCCAGCTTTTTAGGATTTGGCCCCACTGTGCGTCGCCCCGGTAACGCGGAAAATTTTTTCGTCAACACATTTTTTGGAATTTTTAATGTCTTCTATTTACCTGCCTTTGCATAAAATGAAAGAAATGGTGCAATAATGGCCCCATCGAAAAAATTGGCAGGAAGTTTCCACTAGCCGTAAAAGTGGAAATGAGGTTGTTAACTTGAAGAAAAATTTCGAAATTTTTTACGATATATTTTTAGCTACCAATTAAATGAAGAAAAAGTTAAACTATAGGTAGCTTGTAAGTAGAATGGAAGATGATTATCTCAAGTCAAAAGAAAAATCGCGGAAAAGTTATGAAAATTTTTGCCAAATATTTTCGCGAGAAATTGTACTTGCTAATATCCAAACCATCTGCCATTTTCTTTATATAAGCTACTTATAGCTTTACCTTTCCTTCTTTGAATTGGCAGGTAAAAAAAGTGGAAAAATTCAAAATTTTTCAACAAATTAACACCTTCATTTCGACTTTTTCGGCTATGGAAACTTCCTGAGAATTTTTTTCGATGGACATTGTTTCACCGGTTCTTTCATTTTATGTAATGGCAGGTAAAAAGAAAACATCAAAAATTTCAAAAAATGTGCCTTCCAAAAAATTCATTTTCCGTTTTCGCGTTACCGGGGCCACGGTTAATATATTGCTTAGCTTTATTGGCACGCTGGAGATTACCGTTCCTTAAAGAGGCAGGTAAAATAAATCGCAAAGTTTTCACCTGTCGCTGTCTCACGGTCTATTAGGTGCAACAGTGTTTTTGGTGCATCACCATCCCTTAAGGGAATAAAATAAGAGACAAAAGTTTGTATGGAATGCACGTTAGTTAGAAACGTGGAAGTATATATTTTGACATTTGAAGCACTTCGAAGTCGGATGGTTCCTGAGCTGTTACCGATGGAAAATCCCACCAGGAACATGGCTAGTATTTTAATAATAGTGTAAATCAGTTTACTGTTTTCTCATCAGTTCGTTTCATTTCTTACCTAATATATTTGTTTACTTTTCCTTTTAACTTATTGTTAGTTTTATACCTTAATGTAAAAGACAAAACGCCGTGAGCAGCGGTGCCAAATCACGGGAGTCGAATTACTCGCTACATCTTCGGTGTTTTCAATATATCTAAATTTGGTTCAAAGGGTACAATCAGATTATCATTTTGGTGTTTTCAAAACTGATGATGTGTCCGGCTGATCGGGGTTTTAAAAAAAGGCTAAAAGTTTTTAAGTGCTAAATCTAAGTACATTTCATTTTTATGTCGATAGCAGTTAGCAGGAGAAAAGCCAACACAACTGTTAGGAGGGCATTCCTACCTATGCTTATCCGCCAACAGCCTTTGTGGATTATTTTTAAATATTAAAAAAGGACCTTAAATAGTGAACTGAAAGGCCTTTATGAAGATATTTTTTCTTTCCAAAAAATCCACAATTCATATTTTATACATAACAACTAACATCAAAAATATTTTTAAATTACAATATTTATTACATTCATTGTTACAGTTAGTTCACTTTTTTTTAAATTTACTATGCCAACTTGTACTAGTATGAAAATAAATCATTTTAAACACATATAACAATACCAATGAATTCCGATGTAAAAATGGGAGAAGTAGGGGGCAAGGTAATGTGGAATTCCTAAAAGGCCCTAACTGGATACTAACTCAATAATGTACAAAATTTCAGCTCTCTAGGTTAACTCAGAGAGTCTCTAGGTGTGTTAGAAAAAAAGCAAAAAATCAAGGAAATACTGGCGTAAAAATCGTGGGAGTAAAGGTTGAAATCTCCAAATAGCAGTGCCTGGATGTTAACTTAACCTATACACAAAATTTCAGCCCTCTGGGTTTATTTGGGGAGATTTCGACCTTGACAAAACTGCTAAAAAAGTAAGAAAAATCATGATTTTTTTTGGTATAAAAATGGTGGAGGTAAGGGTTAATAGCTGAGACCCCCAAAAGACACACCCTTGATACTAACTCAATGCGAATACAAAATTTCAGCCCTGTAGATTTATTTGGGTGACCTGTATGCGTAACACAAACTTCGAAAACGTCGAAAAAGCATGAAATTGTAGCTTAAAAATGATGGGGGTGAGGGTAAAATATTAAAATCTCCAAAAACCACACTCTAGGTACGGACTCTATTAATATACAAAATTTCAACCCCCTACGTTAATTCCCGGGGGGCTGTGGGCGTGTTAGATCCAGCCAAAATATTTTTCCCTCTCTACTCCTTCCAAATCACGATGCTAAATTTGGAATATGTTGTAAATATTTGACCGTAATATTATTTCCAGCCGGTTTGGATAAGTTTTATTGTTTTGTTACCCCTTACCACCCTTTTAAATGTTGGGCCGGATCCAAGATTTACCAAAAATTTTACCCCACTTTTATGGTATTGTTGCCCCATATTTTCAGCCCAACTTACCAAATTTCAGCACATACCGTCCATAAGGGGGCCCTACACATATTAAAAGGAGCCGGGAATTATATATATATATATATATATATATATATATATATATATATATATATATATATATATATATATATATATATATATATATATATATCTCAGAAATTTTTTTCCTCAAAATCGTGTTCTGCACTTCTGCAGGCACGAAAACGGATAGTGCCCCTACTCTCGCCTCGTCCCGTTCTGATCGTATAGGCTGTATAAGTCTAATATAGAGTCTTCTGTGAAAAAATCGACTAAAAATAAAATTACTCTTTGGGGACAGATATTCGTTCCCTATATGGGAAATATACTCATCATTTGGCTTTTTATAAACTGTTCAAAACCATGATACAAGACAGTACTCTGTTGTGTACACTTCCCTCTTTTTAATACGAAAATTTTATAGCTTTAATTTAACGCTTCAGTTGGATGTAAATAATTATATTGTCTTCTAACTAGTTAATTAAACGGATTGGAATTTTTTTAGAAAAAGTCATTGTAGGATTGTCTTCTCTTCTTTCGCACAAAAATAAACTTTCTATATCTATCTATATCTATGTATATAATATATACATATATATACATATATATGTATATATATATATATATATATATATATATATATATATATATATATATATATATATATATATATATATATATATATATTAGGGTGTGCCAAAAAGCACTGATATATTTTTTTCTCGCTCTCCGCTCAGAATATCGTAGCATGTGTCCGTCCTGGCCAAAGCGGAGCTCAGTTTCAATTTTTAGAAGTCCATCATCGAAGCTTAAGTTTTCCCATTAAAATAACACAGAAAATACAATTTTTATATTATTTGACAATGCAAGCTATAAAAAATTTTTTTTCCATAAAACAAATCTAAGCACCTTAAGCATTTTTTTTAAAAGTAAAATGAGACTCTGAGGATCTGTAACTTTATAAATTATTTATAATAGAAGAAATTTGTCAGGAACTTTTTTGTAACGCATCAGTTAGACTACAGAGTTGTCATTTAACGTTTTGACGAATTTCCATTTTGGAAATTCAGCAAAAGTTTCAGTATTTTTTACGGCGTATCCTCACGAACAAGGTTCAAGGTCATGTCAAGATTAAGTTCGTTTTTTAAGGGGAGAAATTTCTTTTTTGCAGAAATTGATAGCAAATTATGTATAGAATATGTTACCAAAAGAATTTTGTTGAAAGTAATTTAAAAAAAACGCCGTGAGCAGCGGAGCCCCATCACGGAAGTCGAATTTTTCCTTTCATCTTCGGTATTGAGTGTCTACAAGCGAAATGTAATTGAAAGTCCACAAGCGATTTGTCATTTTGGTGGTTTCAAAACTGATGATGAGTGTCCGGTTGATCGGGGCTTTAAATAAAGGTTTTAAGTTTTTAAGGGCTGAATCTCAGTAAATTTCAATTTTGTGCCGAGATAGCAGTTAACAGGGAAAAAGCCAACACAATTCGTACAAGGGAATTCCTACCCATGCTTATCCACCAATTGCCTTTGTGTTTTATTTTTAAATATTAAAAAAGGAACTTAAATAGTAAACTGGAAGGCTTTTATGAAGATATTTTTTCTTTCCAAAAAAATCCAAAATTTCTATTTTATAAATAATAAAAATCCAAAATTCCTAATTTATAAATAAACAGTGACTTTAATAACATTTTTAAATTACTTAATATGTATGTATTTCATTTGTTAAAAAATTAGATTCACTTTTTTTTAAATTTTTTAAAATTACTATTCTCCTACTTGTATTTAGAATAAAAATAATGCATTTAAAACACATAGCATTCAATTCCGATGTAAAAATGGGAGAAGTGGGGGGAAATGTAATGTGGACTCCCTAAAAGGTACTAGCTGGATACTAACTGAATACACGTACAAAATTTCAGCCCTCTAGGTTTCCTTAGAGTCTCTAGACGTGTTAGAAAACAAGCAAAAAAATTAAGAAAATCTTGGCGTAAAAATCGTGGGGGTAAGGGTTAAAAGTTGAAACCTCCAAAAAACAGTGTCTGGCTATTAGCTTAACCTGTACACAAAATTTCAGCCCTCTAGGTTTAATTGGGGAGATTTTGACCCGAACGAAAATGTTAAAAAACAAAAAAAATCATGTTCTTTTGGGTATAAAAATGGTGGGGATAGGGGTTAAAAGTCGAGACCCCCAACAAGCACCCCCTTGATACTAACTCAATCCGAATACAAAATTTCAGCCCTCTAGGTTTATTCGGGTGACCTGTGCGAGTGGTACAAACTTCGAAAACGTCAAAAAAGCATGAAATTGTAGCTTAAAAATGAGGGGGGTGGGGGTAAAATATTAAAACCTTCAAAAAGCACAACCTAGGTATGAACTCTATCAACACACCAAATTTTAAACCTCTACGTTAATTCTGGAGGGCTGGGGGCGTGTTAGATCCAGCGAAAATAGTTTTTTTCCCCCCTACTCCCTCCAAATCATGCTAGGAAACTGAATTTTGGATATGTTGTAGATAATTGACCGAAACATTATTTTCAACCGATTTGGAAAATTTTTATTGCTTTTCCGCCCCCCACCACCCCATTAAAAGTTGGATCGGATCCAAAATTTGGCCAAAATTTGACCCCACTTTGATAGTATTGTTGTGCATCGGAATGAGCCCCATTGACCAAATTTAAGCTCTTAACTTCCATAGGGGGGCCCTACACATTAAAAGGTAGCGGAAATATATATATATATATATATATATATATATATATATATATATATATATATATATATATATATATATATATATATATATATATATATATATATATATATATATATATGTATATATATATATCAGACATTTTTTTCTACATATTCGTGTTCTACGGGTCCGAAAACGGATAGCGCCCCTACTCTCGCCTCTCGCCATTCTTGTCGTATAGACTGTATAAGTCTAATTTTTTCAAGGAGAAATTCGACTAATAAGATTGCACATTAGCCGAATTCAGTTTTCTATAGATATATAAAAAAAGAAAAGCAGTAGTTTAAGCGATAAGGAGTATTAAATAAAAAATTTTGAAAATACGCTTCTTTATATATATTTTATAATATCTCGGAATCAAGGTCAAATCTGATTTTTACTGTAATTTTTAATTGGAATTTCTACCAAAACTTTTTTAGTTTTGACGTTCCGCAGTAGGTGCAGACAAAATGTAAACCTGCAAGGTAGGTGTAGCCAGGCTGTAGGCCTGCGCAATAGGTGTAGCCAGGATGGAGACGTGCGCAGTAAGTGAAGCAGGTAGGATTGAAGTTGAAGGAAGAATAAAAAAATGAAATATTTCAAAGTTAGGGGAGAGGTGTGTCAGTAGTAACAAAAAAGATATACAGGCTAGTAACTTTGTATTTATTAGTCACAGGGAATTAAATTTTTGGCACTTCAGGTTTTGAATGAGCTGCACAAAAATATTCTATGTTGGTTCATAACTGAAATAACTGCATTTATGTGGACCAAAGTGTAATGTTACAATCGTCACCGTCAGAGGACCTATTGTTACAGGGTTTGGGTTCAATTGTAACACTCATTATTTAATGGAATGCACATGTTAGTTATTATAATTAATTTGGTTTCCAAAATTCTTCCTTACATATGAACTGATTTATGTGTAGTCAAGGTCACCATCGGATGCCCTGTAAAAAATACTGAAATTTTTGTCACTATTATTTATGTATCTTAAAAATGCTTTCCCGCTGAGATTTTTCACCATACTTTTGACTAATCCTGTATACACAGAGTGTTAGTGAATAAGTGCGAAAAATATTAATGGGTGATTCCTGAGGTTTTTTATGTAAAAAAGTTCATATAAACCCATGTGCGAAAATACATAGTTTCCAAGATACAGTGTTCAGTTTCTCGTCTTTTTTAAATATTTCGAAGACGTTTTGAGATATTCACACAAAACTTGGGACACACTGCGACAGGATAAATACCCATATTCTGAAGTAGACAGAATATTTCCACTCAAACCAGTGGCGGCTATACGTGATGACATATTTTTGAAGAAAAAAAGCCACGCGCTTTTCGAAGAAAAAAATCTATAAAAATGGCTGTATCCATTTTAGTCAAAAATAATTATCGGCTAAGATTAATAAACACAATAAAAGAAATAGTGATATATATTTAGCTTATAATACAATAAAACATACTAATTCGGAATTAATAAATACGCATAAAAACAGAATATGTCTACCATACAATAGTTTAACCAAAAAACTAAAGCGAATAATAGAGAAAAATAGCAAAAATAAAGTAACATTTTCTTTTGATAATAAGTTTTCAAATATTTATACCAAAAAAAGAACAAAGCCACATATTAAACAAAATTACAATGTGGTATATAAAATAAATTGTTAACAATGTGACCTTCAATATTTGGGACAAACATCTCAAAGACTAAATAAGAGAATAGCACAACATATACAGGGTGTAAAGTAAATAAGTTTCATAATTTGCAGGAGAGAAAGGTCTCAGTCTACTAATTAAGTATTGCTAGTTAAATTTTACCGATCAAGTTTCATTTCAGAAATTTTCGATTGTCAAAAACGTGTTAAAAAATGGCCCCTAGAAAAAAAAACTTAATCAGGCTCTGATTACTTATCATTTTTTTCCTTTGCTTTTTTGAATGTAAATTTTTTTGTCAACAAAATATTTTTACCTGCTTGTTTACGGAATCTTTTGAAAATAGTTATACAGTAGTGTCCATAAAAATTTAAACATAATTTTTAATGAGACAATTTACGTCACATATCAAATAGATCGATTTCGTCAAATCTCATTAAATTATTTGGAAATTTAACAAAGTTCACTAGATATTTATTTTCTCCAATACCAATAATACGAGCCCTTACCGAAAAAAAAATTGACCACCCCAATTTTGAGAAAAACGATTTCAAAGTTTTGTAATTTTAACACGGGTTCTTATGGGAAAATTCTATTTTTTTAGAATAAAATGAAAACGTGTCAAAGGAATTTGATAAAAATTGAATGTTATTTAATACAAAGTTACAAACCATATTTAATAAGAAATAAAAATTATTGACCACGCCGATTTTGAAATATAATTTAAAAACATCATTTTACTACGTTTTTACAACATTTTTTCAACAATTCTTTTAAATTGCTACAACATAAGTGCGCGGAAATACAAAAAAACAAGTGGTATACAAATATAATAACTGAAGAATATCAATACATTATTTAATTTTTGATAAAATAAAGTTTTTTTGCTGAGATAAACTTTTGTACCTGACTATCTCAGAGCAAGTACGTTAAGTTGAAGTATTTATGAATTACACAACAATTAAATTTTAAAACATTTCTAAAATATACAATTGGTGTATTATTCACGCACATACACATACTTTTAATTTTAATACTTTGATTTAAAAAAATTATAAATGGCTAATTTATTTTCACACAGTTAATTCATGCAACAATCACATTGTTCCATCTTTATTCTGGATCACATATTCACATAATCACACATACACATTCAACTACAAATGCATATACATGTTATAAAATAAATAGGTTACTGGTGTTTCCAAAACACATAAATATATTCAGTTTGACAGGTAATAAAATATTATGTTTATGTATGTCTTTAAAAAATAATTTTCAAAAATTAGGGTTCCGAAGAACTCTGGAAGTTCTTATAATTTTTTGATTGTAACATTTTCAGAATTTACACGCCTTTGCATGTATGAAAACGAAATTTTGCAAATACAATACATGCTACAGATAGATATCTCAATTAACCGTCAGTAAAACAATTTCTTTCTTAATTTCTTATGGTACCCATCTTCCGTATTTAAAGCTGGGCATAAACACTTTTAGTACACTCAGTAAGTGAAATTTTACGTCAAAGTATATTCTGATATTAGATAACATTTCCAAAAATTCAAATCAAAATTATTAAGAGAAATTTAGAAGAGAAGAGAACTTACGAAAATTTTTTTTCGTAAGTTCCTTCAAAAATAATTGTTTGCAGCATATCATTAAAAAAATCTTTTAAAATCAAGTTAAGGTTCTTTTAACAACTTCTAATCTTTACACCTTGTTTCAGAAATATTGTATGTCGAAGTCCATGTGGTTTGTAAGGAATCCAATTACCACTTAATTGACCCTTAAGTAACACAAGTACAAATATATTTATTTATTTTCACAGTAAACCGTAAAAAAATATGCTATGCGATGTATTTTATCTCCAAAAATACAAAAACGCAAATAACTCAGGAACTCGGCTTAATGTGTGTTAAAGACGCACTTGGCCAACTCCTTGATTATCGTTGGTTGATGTGATGATATGATATCATCATGATTGTGAATCCCCAAGTACATATGTATGTCTGTAGTTTATTTAAAAAAAATGTTTTGACGATTTTGACACACTGGGAAATGAAAAGGAATATTTATCAATTTGAATGAATCAACAGATAAGGTAAATGATCCAAAATCAGACAGTGTCTTAAAATCAAACGTTTATATTATTTTAAAGAATTTAAAAAAATTCTGCTTTTAAACGTTCGTTTTGTATATCTATGAACATTAGGCAATACTACCTTTTGTATATTTCGATTTATTTTTAACAAATATTGTACTAAAATTAATGATCAATTAGTTATTTTGCGAAATATACAACAAAACAGTATTAATTTTCATATTAGCAGAAATTGGAAAAGTACATTATTAACTAATATGTACGTGTAATAAATAAAGCAATTTTTCAATAAATTATACTTAAATGCATCTTTATCATTTTTTTTTCTTTTTTATTTGAGCTAAAGCGTTTATAGTCAAAATTATGGACACTGTTGAATTTAAAAACACGAAAATAAGTTCACAAAGGTATTGAATTTAGAGCTAAGTTCTTATGGTAGATGTCGAAATTATGTGCATTGCAGTAGTACAAAAATTCTTATTTTTTGTATTTTATCTTTCTATTTTTCTTAAGTGATAATTTATCTAAAGTAAAAATTTTGGTCTGGTTGTTGACAAAAGACTTTCAGCCTTTCCAACGAATTTTAAATTATTTTAGGAAAATATGTTTGGTTCTTCCTTAAAGTGTCGGAATTTGGGACATTTACCTTACTGTATATTTGCTTACACAATAGACGGACTACTATCATAGAGCAACTAGAGAGAAAATACATATTTCTATACTACTGGAACCTGTGTAACCACTTGAGATAGAAAATATGTTGTATACGTGCACGGTGTTTACTTTGTATTTGTGCGGTAAACTCTGTTTGTGTGAGTGGTGATAGCCGTCACGTGACCTTTGGTTCGCATACATGTATGTGATGTGTGTGATACCACAACGCTACTTGTGCCGGTTCAACAATCAAATTTATTGTTGTTTGACTGACTTACACTGAGCGACGGGTACTGAGCAACTGACATTAAGCAGCCTAAGATGCACATACTTGCACATAAGTGATTGCAGAAAAGAGACAGTTATATTCGTTCTATTTGTTCTGTGGACTACTATGTATGTTTATAGTACATAAATTTTTAAATGTGTTTTGTATCAGCTTGTTGGTATAATAGAATAAATTTGGTAAAATAATTTTAGAATAATGATATTGATAATTAATGCCGAAGTTTGGAATTCTCTGTTACAGTTTTCCGCTAAAGTTACTCACTTATGAATAAAAATTCACTTTTTAATCTGTGTTGTGTACCAACAATATTAACAACAATGTTTCGATGACAGTTAAAGGAAAGTTTTTATTTTGGTTTGTTTAAAAATTCAAGTGTAATTTTTAATTAAATTAATACTTGTAATTAAAATAATGCAACTAAATATTTGTAATTAAAGAAATGCAACAATACCAGAGTTACGGTTCTTACAATATTCATAGCGTCCTGTGAAATAAAAACATACAAAAATATTTCAAACATATTTTAACCAAAATTTATGAAAAACTGTTCGGTTTTTTTTTTACTATACAGTACCTATCAATTCAAAAGTCGGCAGATGTTTACATATTGTCGTAAAATAAAAAAAAAAATTTATTTTTATTTTTAAAAAATTTTTATTACACAGGGTGCGAATAATTTTAGTTTGGTCAGAGGCGTATTCAGAGAAATTCATATTAAACGATGAGCTGGCTGGGATGCGATTTTCTCAGATAGCGAATTCCGAAAAAATTTTTATGTCTTCGGCAATTTTACACCGAGATAAACCATCTCTCAAAAGGATGAAACTTATTTACTTTACACCCTGTATACGACATAAAAAGAGGCAGAGGCATCTGGATTATCTGAACATTCAATAAACAATGATCGTAGATTTAATTTTGACCAGGTGAAAATTTTGGACCGAGAAAATAGATATCATAAAAGATTATTAAGTGAAGGTTTTTTCATTAAATTAAATGAATCAAATAATTGTAATAAGCAAATAAAATCATTAGCACTAGATAATACATATATCCCAATTATTAAAAAACTAAAACAATAATACACACTAATAAACAAATATCCAAAATACCGTTATAAACACATTTTAATTTGATAACATAAATAAAATTTCATGTAAATATGTAAATTAAGACCCGACTTGTTTGATCCATCTAGAAATTTCGATACATTTACCTAAAATAAAAAAAAAAAACCAAATTAAGTTTTCAGTTAGATTTATATTTCATACCAAAAGGTCACAACGTATACAGTATATGATAAATGTTTTAAAAGAAATTTTAACTATACACTAACTAATTTAATTTGTTTGAATTAAATTATCAAACACTTTTTTATATTTTTAATGAAATAAATAAATACTTGACAAATTTCATATGAAATGCATAAAATTAAAATCAGTATGATAAATAATTATCACTTCTTATATCTGAGTACAGAATCTAATTTTAGTTTCCTTTAAAAGAAACAATTCAAAATATAAAAAATTGGTGAATACCTTAAATTTTAAACAATATCTTTCATATATTTCACTAGATGTCAGTTGGTCCAGTCTTAATTACTCAACAAATTAATATGATATTCTACTTTTCAAAAATATTTAAACTATTGCATTTCTGAATTTCTTAATAAATATTGTTACATTTTTGGAGAGATATTCTTCTTTTGTTATATAATTTTTGGTTTTAGTTCCATAATATAAAAATATTCATTCTAATAGAAATACAAAAAATAAATTTTACACTCTAGATAAGAATTGATAAGTTTTAGTAGAGTTAAATTAAGGTGTAATTCGGTTTTTATATCCAATATGGTTTTCAATCTAAATAGAATAATATGTTTAATATTAAGGTTCATAATAATTGTAAGGAAAATTGTATTTTCATTACTTTGATTATCTTTGTAGCCACTGATGATGATACGAACTATATCGAAAAATTTTTGGAAATCAAATAAAGGAGCTTTGCATAGATGATGTATGAATTTAATTCCTTTATCCTGTAGTGAAACTGGTCCATATTTTGGGAATTTTGGTTTAAATAACTATTGGTTTATATACTGAATTATCCTAAAAAAAATTGTTTATAAAAAAATATTTACTTTTATTAACTTTTAACTATATAACATTATTTTGCTTGTGTACATGATACTGAGATTTGTGAACAATTAAAATGACTCGAATTATTTCATTCAAATTTAAACGGTAGCTGAGTGACGCGGCCACTAACAGCGCCACCAATGCAGCAGTGCTAACATTAAATTGAATGTTCATGTTTTAATCAATTCTTTTTTCCTTAAAAATTAAATTGTCTAAGAACCTCAATTTCACAAGAAATTTTATACAATTTTAAAAAATATTTATCTTTTAGAACAGGGGGCAACTTGAAAAAAATGAACATTTTAAATAAAAAAGCCAACTATCTTTAGAAATTAAATATGCCAAGACATAACAAATCCCCACTACTTGTTACATATGAAGCCATAAATTATGTTAGAGCGTATATATATATATATATATATATATATATATATATATATATATATATATATATATATATATATATATATATATATATATAATTAAAATTTAAAAAATATTGATTAGTGAAAAATATTCGATTAAGGTATTTTGGTGGAAACTTACAAATAGGCTTGGCAAAGTTAGGATCCTTTGCATGGGGTCTCCATGAGGTCAATAAATACATCTTGAATTTTAATATAAATGTTGGGAACAATACAAATATAATCACCCTTTTTTATTTTGACAGTCATTATTAATGCACCTGCACAACAAAATACAATTTAATTGAGTTTTATACAACTACAAGCCATTGTTCGACAATCCGATGCACATTTGCAGTACAACGCATTCAACGAATACAACGCATTCAAGAAACAATTTTTTTGTACAATATCTACACTTTTTCACAAACCTTAAGGAACGTATATTCAACTAAAAAAAATTCAAACATAAATCTCTTACTGTTTTCCAGAAAAAATTATTAAATAAAAAGCACGTTTCTTATCAGCTCTCTGGACTAAAATATCTCCTTAAACGCTGTGACTAAACGCCCGCCGGCAAAATCATATTATAAAACCTATATTTCCGCCCTTCGGCGGATTTCGTATTTAGATTTACATCTATCTGTTGTTCTACAAATGCGCGACGAAATAACTGTATTGAGTGTACAAATGCTGCCGAACGACGGCTATTACTAATTCAAATTAAAAAATCCGTCACCATCTGTCAACTGAATACACTGTGTGATATTGTATTTTATACTTCAATGTATGACGGAAAATTTTGAATTTATTTTTTGCTAATACATAAAATCGCGAGCTAAGATTTTTAATTTGTTTGTTACTAATAAGTAAAACCACCCCAGGAGATGGGGCTACTTTGTCAGCTACTAACTTTTCCATTAAAAATTATTTTAGCCTCCGCCTAGAGGGCTTTATTGTCACTTTAAAGTCAAAAAAGACTGTTAAAATATTTTCGTGGCCGACACTGGATCTGGAATTCTTTATGTTTGTGGCTGGTCTAGTACTTAAATTGTTTGTTGTTACAAAGTTTACGACCAAATCGGGCCTAGAATGATGGTTTTTCCACTCTTGGTTCTGCCTTGTGTTTGGACATATTTGGCTACTATTTGAGCAACATTATGTGACGTTAACGGAAATCCTAAATTTGTGAATTAATGAGTGTACCATTTATTGCCTGCTCAACTTCAAGTCTTAGAGTGGTGGGATGTCCTGAATTTTCTGGATGCTTGCCAAGTAGCTTACTGCGAAGTACACTATATGGATTTTTGTTCCGTCTACTGGCTACAGCTTGACTTACGCCCTTCATAATCTCAGCAAGTGCTTTTTCCAGAATTTCCTGTGTAAAGGTTGCATAAAGTTGTGACTCTACACTTTTTTTGCACCATTTTTCTATTGCTAATCTTTAATCAAACCAAAAAGAAAAAAATTATGTAATCTAAAAAAAAAGAAAAAAATAACAAAAATTGAAATGTAGTTATTGCTGACAAAGTAGCTCCGGTTGACGGTAATTATTTTCTTTCTCTTTTTGTAAGTTAAAAAAAAAGAAAGAACTTTTTGTGTTTTTCTTTATTACGGTTTTATGCATAAAGTGGTACAATCTCAGCCAGCTCGAATACTTACTTAATAAAAAACAATAGTGCAGTAATTTGTAAACATAAAGTTATAATTTTTAACATTTTTATTCTTTTACATCACAGTAAAATTAATAATATACAGGGTGTTGGTGAATAAGTGCGAAAGATTTTAACAGGTGATTTTGCTGAGGTTCTTTTATGTAAAAAAGTTCATATAAACCTAGGTCCGAAAACGTTTAGTTTCCAAGATACAGATCAATACAATAGACAATAGTTGGGCTATTAGATAGCCCATACCGGTTTTGTGGTAGGAACAGTAACTGGAAATTATTTTTTATCTTGGAAACGACAAAATACTAACAAGAAGATGCACCCAGAGTGAAATTCGGGATTTTGATGAAACTTCGCTGGTGTGCAGAATAGACAAAAATAAGGGACCCGTATTTTTTTTATCAGCCATCTTCCACGTTTACGGGGTGAAACCAGCCCCTAAATTTGAGAGTTCAAATCGTATTTCTTAAGATATCTCGAAAACTATAAGAGATAGATAAAAACTTTGAATTGACGAAATGTTACTCTTTGAAAGACCTATTCACCTGTATAGGTTATAACAAGGCCGGGTTCATAAGAGGGGCTGGGGGGTGAAAATAGGGGTAAATTTTCTTGTACAGCCTGATTGGTTCATTGTATCAAATTTTTGCCATCATAAGTAGTAAAAGCACCAAAAATTAGGGGATACGTGTTTTTGCGTTTCTTCGAAATATGTGCGGTATCCAAGTCAAATAAGGAAAAAAAAGGGTAGATTATATTACATTATTATTGATTACAAATACGTTCTATATTTTTTTTTTTTTATATTTATGTTTATTATCATCATGAAAATGTAAATTTTTACTTTCCGATAATGATTCTTATATTTTTCAGTACTTACTTAATTGGTAATTTAGCCATATGTATGTATATTTGGTTACTCATATTCGATATTTTTGTATGCTTTATAGGTGTCAACCCCATTTCTCAAATCGCAAAATTTATTACAAAGCATCTGGACAGTGGGCGAAAGAGATTATTGCTTCTTATCGAGCATTCATTAACACAAGCACAACAGAGAACTTTAATTTTCGCAGAAATAGGTATAAAAAATATCGAATATGAGTAACCAAATGTACACATGGCTAAATTACTAATTAAGTCAGTACTGAAAAATACATGAATCATTATCAGAAAGTAAAAATTTATATTTTCATGATGATGATAAACATAAAAATAAAAAAATATAGAACGTATTTGCAGTCAATAATAATGTAATATAATCTACCCTATTTTTTTCTTCCTTATTTGGCTTGGATACCATACATATTTCGAAGAAACGCAGAAACACGTGTCCCCTAATTTTTAGTGCTCTTTCTATTTATGATGGCAAAGATTTCATATATTGAACCATTCTTGCTGTACAAGAAAATTTACCCCTTTTTCACCCCTCCAGCCCTTCTACTGAACCCGGTCCTGGCTTAACCTATACAGATGAATAGGTCTTTTAAAGAGTAATATTTTGTCAATTTAAAGTTTTCCTCTATCTCATAGTTTTCAAGATATTTTAAGAAATACGATTTGAACCCCCAAATTTAAGGGCGGGTTTTACCCCGTAAACGTGAAAGATGGCCAATAAAAAAAAATACAGGTCCCTTATCTTTGCCTATTCTACACACCAGCGAAATTTCTGCGAAAATCCTGAATTTCACTTTGGGTGCAGCTCCTTCTAAGAGATCATTTTTATCAACAACTTATGGGACATTTGAAAAACATTTCCAAATTGAAAAAAATCATTGGCGTGCCTTTCTTTCCTTCAAAAATATGTCATAACATGGCTATACAGACGCCACTGGTTTGAGTGGTGATATTCTGTCTACTTCAGAATATGGGTATTTATCGTGTCATAGCGTGTCCCAAATTTTGTGTCAATATCTCAAAATGGTTTTGAAATATTTAGGAAACTATTAAAAAAAAACGAGAAACTGAACACTCTGTATCATGGAAACTAA
Source organism: Brachynemurus nebulosus (assembly GCA_035578155.1). Taxonomy (NCBI): domain Eukaryota; kingdom Metazoa; phylum Arthropoda; class Insecta; order Neuroptera; family Myrmeleontidae; genus Brachynemurus; species Brachynemurus nebulosus. The sequence goes on along the minus strand of JAPWDM010000087.1, from coordinate 275,925 downwards.
GCGTTTTCGGATCTGAGTTTATATGAACTTTTTTACATAAAAGAACCTCAGCAATCACTTGTTAAAATCTTTCGCACTTATTCACTAACATCCTGTATAATAAGAGACATTATAAATAATTAACAGTAGAAAAATTTACCTTCTGACAATCTATATTATAAATACATATGAAAATAGATGATGACGAGTGAATCGCTCAAAAACCGGTTCGTAATTTAAACAATTAAATATATAGTGAAAAGTTGACAAAGCAAATTACTTTCATATTTATTTATAATAGAAATTGTGTTAGTTGAACTATATTTAATATTACATTTCATTCATTTTAGTTTTGCAATGTTTATATTATGGCCCGAGTCTATTCGTCCAGCAATCGGACGAATTAACATATTATTTTTCCAGTAACCGGATGAATAATATATGATTATTAGTCCGGTAATTTTAATTATGAATAAAAATAAATACTACTAATGGTTGAAACAATTGTTTTAATAATATAATACAAAAATAATACAAAAATATAGTAGATTGTTTTAATATAATAAAAAAAATTAATAGTTGTTAATAAAAAAAAATACTAACCTAACTTTCGGGCAAAGGGTAACCTTAACTAACCTCAGCACTTAGTTTTTATGTCAACGTCGAATTATATTGTCAAAACTAACCTAACCTTCGGGCAAAGGGTAACCTTAACTAACCTCACTACCTAGTTTTTATATCAAAAATCGAAGTATATTGTCAAAACCAACCTAACCTTCGGGCAAAGGGTAACCTTATCTAACCTCACGACTGAGCTTTTATGTCAAAGTTTGAGTATATTATCAAAACTAACCTAACCTTTGGGGAAAGGGTAACCTTAAGTAACCTCACTACCTAGTTTTTATAACAAAAATCGAAGTATATTGTCAAAACTAACCTAACCTTCGCGCAAAGGGTAACCTTAATTAACCTCACCACCGAGTTTTTATGTCAAAGTCGAAATATATTGTCAAAACTAACCTAACCTTCAGGCAAAGGGTAACCTTAACTAACCTCACTACTTAGTTTTTATATCAAAAATCGAAGTATATTGTCAAAACTAACCTAACCTTCGGGCAAAGGGTAACCTTACCTAACCTCACCGCCTAGTTTTTATGTAAAAGTCGAAATATATTATCAAATCTAACTGAACTAACCTAACCTTAACTAACCTCACCATCTATAACCTTAACCTAATTAGTTTTTATATAAAAGTCGAAGTATATTGTCAAAACTAACTAAACTAACCTAACCTTAACTAATCTCACCACCTAGTTTTTATATCATCTACCTAAAACTTGAAAAAAAGTTATAACTTTAACCAAACTAACTTACTACCTATCTTACTACCTAGTTTTTATATCATCTACTATTTGATCTTTCAAAATACTGTTTCCCATGGTTAACTTTTTAAATACAATAGTTTTCACCCATTAACGTTCGCTTTTAAATGCCAACACCTAACGTCTATTGCAATTTAGCCATCTTTTATATATTGGCAGCAAAAAAAATCTTAATCACAGCCGCATTCGCGTCTTCATTTTCTTCATTTTCTCTGTTTTGTTCATTATTTTCATTTTCACTTTCTTCGCTTCCATTTTCTTCTTCCGTAAATGGATGATATTCAACTGAATTTTCAAATTTCGATGAAGATTTTGTATTTAAACATTTAGTGTTATGAACGTGTAATTTTTTAACAAATGGCATAACTTACCCATTACAATCAAATTTCTCGATTATATTAATAAATTAATAGTATTTATTATTAATGTTGGTGTGGGCATTTAGTAATTAAATAAAAAATAAGAAAAATTTACTTCTTTATAAGATTTTAGTTTTATCACTACATTCTTTTTTTTTAATCAACAACTACATTTTTTTTATTATATTAAAACAACTTACTATATTAAAAAAAATAATAATCCGGACAAATAATTATATATTATTCATCCGTTTACTGTATATGTATGAATAGTCACACCGTTATATTATTATTAAATAATTCACTCTTAAGAGATTTACTTTGTGAAATTTCATTTTAAATATTGAAAAATATATATAAAGTTTAAATTACTTTGTCAATTTCACGAAATTAATATTATTTTTACTTAACGCGTTTTCAGCCCTTTCGGCAATCATCAGAGTAGATTGACGAAAATAAATGATGAGAATTTATAGATAAGGAAAATGTGTAGGAGGGTTGTAATATTATTGACATTGAATTGGGAAAAACCCATAAATTTTGTTTATGTGTTTAACATCATTGGATATTATTATTATATCCAATGTTCAGGTTGTTCAGCTGTTACAAGCCGGATTTAGTATTCAAAATTTAAATATTTTATATGGAATAAAAATAAATCTAAATTAAAAATTGTGAGTTGTTACTAAAGTAATTCGTATATACATATTCTAATCTAAGGAACACTTGCGTAAATAAGTACATATACATAATTTATTAAATATTTCTATAAACAAAAGGAACTCATTCATTTGAAGAGCGGAATAGGTTAAATAGATTTCTTAAGTAATGTACATGTAAGGAAATTAATTAGACAAAATCGTTGATAAGTAGTAATTAACACAAAAAATAATTGCTGATAAGGGTTTTGTTAAAGAAGATTCTAGAATAAACTTATTGACAAGGGGAGTATGAGGTGAAGGGTATGAAGAAGTTAAGCCAAAACTGAAAATGAAAACGGTTAAAAAAATCGTTCATGGGATTTGAAAGTGTAAGGAAGTCTTATCCGGGTTATTAGGTTCTAGAGAAATTTGGGTAATTTTGTTTTAAGGGTTTTTGTTATGTAGTTGGGTGAATCGGAATTGTGTGTGGTAGTTGTGGATTAAGCTGATCGGGTTAAATTTGAAATATTTTTGGAGTATTTTAATTAGTTAGTCGGAACAATTGGAGAATTATTGTAAAAGCTTATAGGTGTTATAAACTTGTGGGGATTAGTGTTTAAATATTGTTTAAGTAAGTGTAGTTTTATAAGAAACTAGCCTTATTGTTTTATATTATTTTATAAGGAGAATTTGGCTAGTACCTAAAATTTTGTAATACAGTGGACTTTCGGAGATTGTCCAATCGCAAATTGTCCATATTTCAGTTACAAGGATTTAAAAACCGTATGTTTACGTCACACGAACATTGTATTCACAAAAATTGTGTGTTTGCAATATTCGTGTGACGTAAACATGCGATGTTTAAGTCTCTATCACTGCAATATTGACAATTTTTGATTGGACAATCTCCGAAAGTCCACCGTACATATTTTATGGTTCAATTTATTCTTTCTGTCTAAATAAAACCTCAAACATTGATTGGGAAAATACCAGTAATTGCGGGAAACAGCGGGTACAAAGGGTTACATTTTATTTATCAAGCGTATCTGAATATTTTGATACTTCAGTGTAACAATGGGTCCGCAAATAATGTTTGAAATTTAATAAATTTTATTGGGTTTTAAGTCGGGTTATAATAATTCTGTATATAAGTTGGGGTAAATAGTTTGTCTAAATTTATGTATAATTACGTATATACGGGTTGTAATAAATTGAAAGAAAAGGAATTTCGATTGTTTTATTTCAGTAATTTTAGATCTTTTATTTCAGCCAGAAGATCCACTTTTATCGCCAATTAATCCGTTATGGATTAAGTTTGGCAGGAGTTTGAACCCCTGCTTCAATATTCGGCACATGTAAATTTACGCTAACCTTGTGCCGAGTAAATGATATAATTTCCCGTTCCTTGGCTTTTCCCTATACATATGGTTTAACAAGGGCTGTGGTAACACAGCCACTGTTTTTGTCAGCAACCAATTTGCATGAATCCTTTTTTCATAGTTTGTTAATCTGTTTTCTGTGCACTTGAATTTTGCTTACTTATTTTTCTGGAGTTTTTCCCATTTACTAACCGGTTTTCATTTCTCAACTGCTTTGATTTACATATATATTTACTTAATTTATTTACTTAAAATCTACCTGAAACGGGTTAAATTAACCGAAAGCTCTCTCAGAAATATATGAAATTAAATAATTCGCGATAATTATTATGGATTTTTACAAAGTTAAATTACCTGTTATATCTTGAAAAACTATTCTCAAATTGGTGGTAGTTATTATCAATGGATTTTATTTTTATTTTTTAAAGAATTGTCTTTTGTTTTTGGAAGTTTGGACTACAAATATAAGCACATAAGGGAACAGCAGTGTAATTAACAAATATGGGAAATCAAATTAGTTTCTTTGTATAAATGTATTGTCATTACAAATACCTAAGCGATTTTATACAGCAGTTTGTATAGCGAAACATTTATATATAACGTTATACAAAGGTGAACGTACAATGTTTGCTTACGGACTAGAAGACAGCGATGGTAAATGCACCCATTGTGATAATAAGGATTGTTTACCTTTCTTATTTATTTTTGTTTTTCGCTGCCACTGTGTTCGCTCGTCTTACTTATTTGCTTGCTACTTATTTCATGCACAATCTCATGGGTGCCGTTTTAGACAAAACATAAATTAAACTTGACGATAAATAATGGTCTCATCTGGTGGTGTTTTTGTTAACTGACTTACATACTTTGCTCAACTTTCTGATGTGTATTTGTCTGTGTCTTCGACGGTATTAGTTTTCGACGCTGCATATACACTGTCGTCCAAAACTTTTTTTTTTTAAATAATTACTAGTAAATGAATACTTCGTTTGGCGCAAGGGACTTAGCATAATTAATGTTTAGATAAGGCCTCCGCAATCTTTTTTGTTTGCGGAATAAAAATTAACCAAAATGTGGCACTTAAGAAGATGTTTTAGAATCAGCAGGTATTTTCATTTTATTGAGTCATCCGGAAAGTTCGTGCCGTTTTTGGTGTAAATGACCATCCCGATTTTCTTCAACTGGCTGAAAATTGTGTGTTTTGAATGACCAAAAGTTGCCGTTAATTCTTAACAGTTTTCCTCAGGTTTCGCTTTATTTCTTGATCGATAAATTCATCGTCAATAGACACAGGTCAACCGGAGGGAGTTTCATCTTCCAAAGAAAAATTACTCTTTTGAAATCTATCAAACCACTTCCTATAAGTTCTGTCAGAAAGCGCACACCATAAACACTACAAATATTTCTCGTTTTGTCAGCTGCATTAGTACCTTTTTTAATCTCGTATAACATGACATCATGTTCCTTGATGGCTAAGATTGCTCATTATTACTGACAAGAAAAAGATTATTTAAACACTGTTTAAAGATATATGTATGATACATATTACAAGCAACACTATCGGCCGAACACTAACATGTTGTTGCATGTTTCGTTTGTGGTTGCTACTTGAAGAAATATGAATTCTCTCGAGCCGCTCCGAAAATGGCATGCCCAAAGTAATTTGGGCCCACTTTTGTTCAACTGTTTTACAAATGATTTAGTAGAATATGTCCGTGGTGACAAGATATTAATGTATGCTGATGACATAACAATTGTAATAACAGCATCTTCATTGGATGAAGCTGAAAAAAAAGTTAAGGAGACGGTTAACGATTTTAAATTATGGTGCCAAAGAAATCAACTTACAGTAAACATGGAAAAGACTACATGTCTCAGTTTTAAAATAAGAGAAGCAATCGTATCACTGAATCTTCCATTTGAAATAAAATTAACAAGGTACTCAAAAATACTAGGTATCTATATTGATGATACCCTTAAATGGACGACACAAGTATCCGAAATTTGTAAAAAGCTCAACAAATATTACTTCCAAATAAAACAACTAAAAGACTTTTTCGAACCAGCAAAATTACTTGTTATCTATAATGCCTTTATTTACTCAAGTCTTAAATATGGAGTAATAAACTGGGGTAGATCATCTGAGAGCAGACGTGCTTTTATTATTCAGAAACGTATATTACGAATAATGTATGATTTAAAGAGATTAGATTCCTGCAAGCCAATTTTTTTGGAAAATAAAATTTTTACATTTTACGCAATATATGCCTTTGAATTGCTTAAAATAATGAACGAATATAATCACTTTGACGTCACTGATGAGAAACATTACAATACAAGATATTCACAGACAACAATAGTACATAATACTAGTTTTTATGAAAAATCACCAGTATATACCGGACATTTAATTTTTAAGAAATTACCACCTCATATTAGAAATGAGAAAAATAAAAATAAATTTAAAAAACTGTTAAAACTCCATTTAATTGAAAGTGTACCATATAGTATAAATGACTTACTATAATTATTGTTAATTGTATTATTATCTAATTGTTATATGACATATTGTATCCTATTTCTTGGGTCTACACAATAAATAAATATTATTATTATTATTATTATAGACTTTTACGCCAACCTGGCGCTCACTACTCAGTAGGACAGTACTGGGTAACATTCACCTATACCGGCATTATGCAAGGTATTAGGCTCTGTGGAAGGGTAATGTGCTAAACCAATCCGTAAAAGTACCGAGGTACATTCACGGACGGGTTTGTCACATCACTCCCTATACTGTTGTTATTGCTACTTGAAACGAGGTGTTATTCGTCTATTTTGGTGTACACTGGGTCGTACGGCGAGATTTTTGTGGGAGCGTAGATGTTGGCTCAATGACAGAGGGCTGTGAAAGCCTAGTTCGTTTTCGTGTCCTCAGATGGTAGGTAGGAGTAGGGACAGAGGGAAGGGAAAGGACTGTTTGTGTTTGTGTGTGTGTTTGTGTATGTGTGTGGATGTGTCTTTCTATTTTACGTTTCTTGGTGTAGATGTTTTCTGGTTCATCAAATTGCTCATTAAGATCGGGTGTTCCTGGAACTGCGCGTTTAGATGGTACAGAGGTTGACGGACCTTGTGTGTTATTGAATTGGGGAGGATTGTGCACCAGAGCGGTAACAGTGACAGTGCGGCAGTTGTTCGATCCCCCCTCTCCATCAGACGTATCTGGATCTGTATGTGTGTTAAGTGTTTGTCTTTCAGTGTTAGTGTATTGTGTGTTTATGTATGTGTGTTGTGTGTCTGTAAGATGAGTGTCAGTGTATTGTTCGCTCACTGTAGATGGCTCAGATGGAGTAGAAGCAGGTCTTGTGCTTTCACATATCGCAGTCGGATTCGTATTACTGAGAAACTTCCGTACTATACGACACGTGTTTATGATCACTGCCTTTTGCATAGTGACATATGTGTATTTTGGGAGACCCAAGAGGCTCAAACTATTATGTAGTGTGTGTGGAATGACCCCGGTGGCACTGAGCACTATTGGAACGATGTGGACATGTTCCATTCGCCATTGTTGTTTTATTTCGGCTGCGAGGTCAGTGTATTTATCCAATTTAACTGCGTGTGTTTTTTGTAAGTTGTGTGTATTTGGAACCGCAATATCGATCAGATAGGTTGTCTTAGTGTTTTTCATTACGAAGGTGATATCTGGTCGATTATGATTTATGGTCTTATCTGTAATAATCGACCGATCCCAGTAAAGTCTACAGGAGTCATTCTCCGCTACTACTTTTGGTGTGAGCTTGTAGTAAGGTGTTTTATCGGTTATAAGGTGGTGCTTAACCGCTAGTTTCTGGTATATGATTTTGCCAACCTGGTCGTGACGGTGTTTGTATTCGGACTGAGCGAGCTGAGTACAGGCAGCTGTGATGTGTTGGATCGTTTCAGGTTTGGAATGGCATCTCCGGCATGAGTCAGATGTTATTGACGAGTCACGAAGTATGTATTTTGAGTAATTCTTTGTATGAATTACTTGATCTTGTATAGCTAGCATGAATCCTTCAGTCTCCGGGAAAAGACTTCCTTGACTCAACCAGGCGTGCGACGCTGCTTTGTCGACGTTACTCTGATTAAGATCATGTGGATGTCTCCCATGTAAAGGCTTCCGGATCCATTGCTGAATTTTGTCCTCCTTCGTGACCAAACGGCAAAAACTATCTGGCATTTCTGTGTGTGAGAGGTTTAATGGTGTGTATGCCTTGTCGGCTTGGATTATTACATTGTGTAAGTGTGATGTGTGTGTTTTGGTGTAAAAGTATTCTCGCAAGTTATGAATCTGTTTATTATGCGTGTTCCTTATGTCTATAAGACCCCGACCCCCTTCGGCTCTTGGCAGCGTCAATCGTTCTATCGCTGCTTTGGGATGATGAATTCTGTATTTGGTCATAAGGACGCGGGTCTTGATCTCGATGTTTGTCAAGTCCGTAGGCGTCCATTTGATTACCCCAAATGAGTATGTTAGCACCGGAACTGCGTAGGTGTTAATTGCTTTGATGGTTTTTTTTCCATCAAGGTGGGTGCTCAGTAATCTCCGTACACGCGTTAGGTATTGCTGCATCAGGTGTTGTTTTACAGCGCTGTGATCTATACGTTCGTCCTGATTGAATCCGAGATACCGGTACGACTCTCCCTCGTCCATGGGCTGCATAACAGACTCTGGTTCGAGTTCGAATGCGACCGCATCTCGTTTTCCTCCAGAACGACATTGTGTTCGACATTTATCGATTCCGAACTCCATACAGAGGTCTCGCGAAACCTCGTTGGAAAGTCCCAGCAGCTGCTGTAATTGATGTTTAGTAGCTGCATAGATCTTAATATCATCCATGTACATTAGATGTGAAATGGTATGGCGCGAATTCGTTTGCGTACCTACATTGTAACCGTATTTGGTTTCATTTAACAGGCGAGAAAGTGGATTCATTGCGAGACAAAACCATAATGGACTCAATGAGTCGCCTTGGAATATGCCGCGTCTTACTTGAATAAGGTCGCTTGTTGTTTTTTCATTACCAATACTCAAATGTAAGGTCGTTCGCCAGTCGGACATGATCGTTCCAAGGAAGTTCACGATACTTGGGTGTATTTTGTACAGCTCCAATACTCTCCGCAACCAGGAGTGCGGGACCGAATCAAATGCCTTTTTATAATCAATAAACGCTGTGTACAGGTTACGTTTTCTCCCTTTCGCTTGTTCCAGTACTACGGAGTCAATCAGAAGCTGCTCTTTGCAGCCTTGTGACCTCTTTCGACATCCCTTTTGTTCTTCTGTCAGTATGGTGTTAATCTGACAATGCTCATTGATCTTTTCTGCCAGACAGGACGTCAAAATCTTATACACTGTAGGCAAGCAGGTGATAGGCCTATAATTCGCAGGATTTTTTGTATCACTGTTTTTAGATTTCATGTATGTGATACCCTGCGTTAGGAACTTCGGTGTCAGGTTTGGTGTTTTTATAAATAGTGTAAAGTGTTCAGCGAGATACTTGTGTGTTGATGTAAAGTGTTTGAGCCAGTAGTTTTGTATGTTGTCGATGCCAGGTGCCTTCCAGTTATGCGATCTCTGTAAAGCTCTGGAGACGTCCTCTGTAGTAATGTCCGTATAGAGCATCTCCGGAAGATGTTCGTTATTCCTGTACTCTGTATCGATCCAGCTGGCTTTGTCGTTATGGTCAATGGTGTTGGACCATATATTCGCCCAGAAACTATGGAGTGCGTTCTTCTCCGGTAGACCATTACTGTCAGTTACCGTGTTCGTTAGAGACTGATAAAACCGTCTCTCGTTTCTGCTGAACGCTTGGTTTTGTCGTCTGCGTTCAGTACTGGTCTTATATCTTCGTAAGCGCTTCGCTAGTGCTGTTAATTTTTGGTGAAGCGTATCTCTGATCTCTGTGAGTGTTTTATTAGGTTCCTCGTATTGTGTGTGTACTGTGTGTTTGTGTAATATGTCGTGTATGTATTTGTTGAGCCGTTTGGACCTCGTACCCTGTTGGTATTGGGTGATCCTGCCGAGGTTGCATCGGATGTTGCTGATGCGTTTATTCAATCGTGTTTCCCAGGCAGGAGTTTTGTGTTCCTTCGAGTTGTGCGCTACAGGTGGTGTTACATCGGACCCGTTACAACGTATAGCTGCAACGGCTCCACAATAGATAGCTGTGTGTAACTCGATAAAATTGTCACATGTTTCTAAGTGTTTAGGCAGTATTGTATTGTTCAATATCTCAACGATCTCAGCCAATCTACGTGAGGTGTGTTGTTTAGGCAACAAGTACCTATGTGTGGGGTCCGTCCCTTCAAATTCAGTAAGCGCTGTGTTAAATTCCAGTTCGATCTTTTGCAGTAGGGTGTCATTTACTGCTGTCACATGGTGGTCAGGCTCATTCTCGACAAGTTGTTGAGTGTCGTTTTGTGTGGGGCTCTCCATTTCTGGTGGGCCGTCGTCCTGACTTTCTTCATTTTGAGCAAATTGATGTGCGACTTGTGTTTTAATGGTGTTTATGAGGGAGGCAGGGATGAGGTTATTGGTAAAAATGACACGTTTTTGGTCTGCCAGTCTCTGTTCAGTAACGCGACTTAGGTGAGGGTAGCTGTGCGCGAACTCTTGATGTAATTTTGTACGGTAACCAGTTTTGTCCGTTTCAAGTCTAGTAACTTTGAAGTATGTGCGTACGATGAATTCATTCAGTTCATCTGTCCATTGCATACGCACACGCTTCTTACCAGCTTTAGTGGTCCCCAAAGGATGCTCTGAGGAAACACTTAAAGTCGGCTGAGCCAAAGGTGTTGGGGGCTCCGTAAGTAGGGCAGTAGCATTTTGGCTGAAGGTGTTGTTACAGCTGACAGGTGGCTGCCTAGAACCCAGCCTGTCGTCACCGCGATCTAAGCTGTCACATTCAGTGGTGACCCTGATGCGCCCGGTCGCTCCACCGGCAGCGGCATTTTTCCGAGGCTTTTTTTGTTTTTTCACCATCCTAATGGGGTGTCCTTTTAGTCGCCTTTTACGACAAGCAGGACTTACTGTGGGCAAATTCTGCAAAGTGAAGCCCCCACCCACAGGGCGTTTATTATTATTATTATTATTATTATTATTATTATTATTATTATTATTATTATTATCAAATTATATAATTTTCATTTTACATATATCTAATAAGTTCCTTTAGTAATATAACCAAATATATGTACCATAATTATTTTAATAAAAATAAATAATACATGTCGCATCAATTAAATATAAAATAACAATTATTTGCAAAATTCAACAATATGTTAAAAACCATTAGTATTGGTTGTTTTGTATGTAATAAAATATTGACCTGTGCGTACACTTTCCATGATCTGTTCATCTATATTCGCGAATTATTTCGTGAGTATTTGCAAGTTCTACCAAAATCGTTAGAGCGTATTGAGTTTTCATTCGTGGTATATCGAAAAGTGTCCTGTTTTCACATGATTTTAGCGCAGATAGTGATTTGACTGGTTTACGAGCACCAAGCTAATTTGACTTCGACAACAGTTGATTCACTGTGTGATCGTTACGAACGGCATCGTCAGTAGAACAATTTAATACGACAACAAAAGTTGTCGACAGGTTATAGACACTATCACTTCTATGTACTTTTACACCATATGTTTCAGACATTGTTCTATGGACCTGCGTCCGAACTGACGACTGCCAATTTTTGTTTTGAGCACTTGTTTTGAGCCTAAATTTTTTTTTCCATAAAATTCATCTGTTAAACTTGTGCATACACCAAAACATATTGCACATTTGCTTCGACGAGTAACTCATTTGTTTCACCGCTACTATCGCCAAAATTATTTGCACAATCGTCGCTACCATAGCCGCCACCTACACTGCTACCTCCGCCGTCACATGTGAGTTACTTATTTACTCCGTCAAGCTATTCATCTAGTTTAGCCAAGTTAATCATTTTACTTGTTTTAGTCCGTCGAGTTATTCGTTTGCTCCACAGAGTTACATTTTACGCATTTACTTCACCGAAATTAAAGTAAGGGTCGGAGCAGGAGAACGAGTTACACCTCAGTAAGCCCACCAAGTCAATAACAAAATGGTAAAGAATACACTATTTTACATTTTTCTCTATATCTCCTGAAAAAAATAATTGGCACGAATGGGACCGAGTCCATTCAAAAGAGCATAAAATTCTTTATAAAAAGTCCCTATGCATTTTTTTTCGTAAAAATAACACTTCGTCAATTTATTATTATAGCTTTCAGAATATTATTTATTTGTTGATCAGCTTATAAACTGGAACCAAAAACTTGTTCTTTTTTGTTTTATTTTTTAATATTTTAATATTTAACAAATATCCTTATATTTTGGAAGCTAATAAACTGATGGAGTCTTATTTTTACGAAAAAAATGCATAGAAACTGCTTTATAGAAAATTTTATGCTCTTTTGAATGCACTCGGCCCATTCGTGTCAGATTTTTTTTTCATGAGATATAGACGAAAATGTAACGTAATGTATGTGTATTCTTTACCATGTTAATGTTATGGAAAATAAAAAAGTTCAATGAGCCACCAGTAAATATTGATATTATGAGCTCTCCTTGGAGAAGGGCTCTTCCTTTCAAGTACCTGCAACTATTAAACCTGATTGAAACAAGTTTTGATTTTTTTGAATCACCCTTATATATATATATATATATATATATATATATATATATATATATATATATATATATATATATATATATACTCCTCAAAACAAAATAAGGGCCACTTGAAAGTTTGTATTTTAAAACTGATTTATGTCGATCCACGTCAAAATAACTTTTCTAAATGACTGTTGTTATGATATTAAGTGGTTGAGTAAATGATAACAGTTAGGTTTAAGTGATATTATTGTTGAGGGGAAGATTTAAACGTTTTTTTGTCTCGCACAGCGTCAACTGGTTAGTTTTACTTATTTTTTTGAATTTGATTTTAAATCAGTTTGCGCTAGATTATTGATTGCTGAGGTTGTTTTTTGAAGTTTGGCGTGTTATTCAATCATTTATTTTTACAATGCTGAGAATTCGACACCATATGGACGAAACTACTGCTACCAGAGTCGTAACGATGATTGAGGGTGGTCAATCTCAACGTTCCGTGGCTCTGCAGTTGGGTTGTTCACGAAGGGCTATTCAAAATGTTTGGAATCGGTATCAGCAGACCGGTAGTGTAACCCGGCGCCGTGGCTCAGGAAGAGTTCGTGCTACCACTGCCCGTGAAGACCATTACATTCGACTGTGTGCACAACGTGAGACGACTGTTACCGCAGGTACTCTGCAAAATCGCTTACATCGATCTACTGGTACTGTTGTCAGTAATTAGACCATACGAAGTCGTTTGCATGAAGACCAACAACGTTCAAGAAGACCAGTAATCCGTACCAAACTAACCGGAGCGCATCATGCAAACCGTTTAAGATTTGCACGTGAACACCTTGAATGAAGCTTGGAGGAATGGCGTCACGTACTCTTCACGGATGAGTGCAAGGTGAAGTTTTTTAGTGATGATCGACGTGTAAGAGTGTGGAGAAGAAGTGGGGAAAGGTTTTCTGACCGTCACATTCATGAACGCGACAGATTTGGCGGTCCTAATGTCATGGTCTGGGGTGGAATTAGTTTGCAAGGCAAAACTGAGCTTGTTTTCCTGAATGAAGGTACTGTAACGGCTCAAAGTTACATCGAACAGGTTGTCAGACCCCATGTGATCCCCTTTGCACAACGAGCGGCCGACGGATTTATCCTGATGCAGGATAATGCCCGAGCGCATACCGCTCGAGCGACGACAACTGTCCTTAGGGAGGCTAATATACAGGTTTTACCGTGGCCTGCAAATATCCCTGACGTGAACCCAATAGAACATCTTTGGGATCAATTAAAACGGCGAGTCAGAGCAGCCGGAGAGGATGTGCACACTCAACAACAACTGATTGATGTCTTGAGAAGATGTTGGGAGGAGATTCCTGATGAAACCGTTAGGCATCTTATTGAAAGCATGCCGAGGAGGCTTCAAGAATGTGTTTTAAAAAGGGGAGGGCATACTCGATATTAAATCACCGAAAAGTTGCATAATGTGTGCTTTTACTCAAAGCGTGAACGTTTGTTGATGACTGTAAAAATGACTATAAAAATGATAAAATCCTCAGAAAATATAATTATGGATTAATTTTTTATTTAATCTTATTAACATTAATTTTATTTAGTAAAAAATTAGTTCCTTAATTAAATGTAAGCATACCTTATACTGTAACTTATATAAAAATAAACTTATGCAGCAAAACATGAGTGGCCCTTATTTTGTTTTGAGTAGTATATATATATATATATATATATATATATATATATATATATATATATATATATATATATATATATATATATATATATATATATTAAAATTGACATAGTGTTTGAAATAAAAAAAAAAAAAAACATTTGAAATTATATATATACAGGTGAGTTTTCTTATGGTTGCTGTTTTGATATTATGGCTAAACTATTGACTTAATCAAAAAATTGTTCAAATAAAAGTTGTAGCCACTGTCGGGAGGCATTGATTGATATACTTCGGAGCTTTATAGCTCTTGTGGTTTTCGAGATACGATACAAACTTACCTTTTTTTAAATGGAATGGTATACTTATTTGTTGATAAAAATTATTCAATAAATCAACAGAAATAAAAAATAAAAAAATAAAAATGTTAGTTTTTTTAAAAAGTTTTCTTTTTTAAAATTTTACAACTTTCGCGCTTAAAAGTGATTTATTTTAGTGAATTTTGATGAGTTTAATAGCGCTTAGTTCAAACTAGCCTTATAAACTACGGTTAATAATTGTAGCAGCTAAGCAGTAATTGTATTTATGCTACATAGATGGCTATCTAGTTAATAACTCGTGGATTCGACAATTCGTGTTTCCAGGTAGGTTAAACAGAAATTTTTTATTGATTTGAATTTATTTGAATATGACCATTTGACAAGTAGAAACATAGTTCTATATTTTGCAAATTTATTTTCGAGAAAAATTATTACCTTCGTTTGCGTAATTTTAATTTTAGGTTCGTTATTTAAAAATATTAATTGCTTTAATTTTGAAAATATTATTTTTTAGGCCGGTGTGATATGAACTATTTGTCAGGTTATGCAGATATAAAAGCACTTCGGTGCCCGCACATTTTAAGCAAGATATTCAAACAGTACTATCTCTATATCTACGGATGTTTTGCTTTCAAGTTACGGACGGATTCATGCTTCTCTATCACTCACACCAACACTCACATTAACCCACTCTTAGGCCCTTGACATTTTCTTCTTGCCGAACCCCCTTTTTCTTTTCCCATGGCTGGATTTACCTATGGAAGGCTCTGAGGCGTTGGAGCGTCTCTCACGTAAAAGATTTTCACCATTACTTCTGTCAATATTTCCCCTAAAAACACAGTTGACGAAGAAAAAAGAAAACAAACTTATTCTTTTTATTCTACTTCTGTTTTGAAAAATTCACTATCATTTTGTGCAGCTCCTACCTATCGATTGTGTAAAAAACTAAAACAAATCTTAAATATTGACTCAAATATTCAAAATAGACAGGTCTGCTGCAGGTGACGCTAGTGATTTACTAAATGTCCGACGCTCTGCAAGAGTTAAGAGTCAATTACAGATAAAATATTTTTAATAAAAACTTTATTATTTTTTTAAATAAATTTTATTATTTTTAGTAAAATTTATTTCACTACAACATTTGTTTGAATTACAGAAACCATTTTTGTCTTTTAAAATACAGAATAAATTTTTTTATAAAAATGACTGTTTGTATAGTGGGAAAGTCTTTGGAAATTAAATCTTTTCATTGGGTTCTTTTCTTCAAGAGTACGCTCATTACACTATAAGTCTACACTAAGAACCATTATTTACATGAGTAAATTTCGTTTCAAATCGGAATGGTTTTTCTTCAATTGTGTGATCAGCTGATTTTTACTATATGCCCACGTAACGACAAATTTTAATATTTTAATACTGTTTTTCCTGTCGGAGTTGACAGAAGTTTAGTAAATACTCCAATTTTAAACATCGAATGAAATGAGCTATGCCAATTATTGTAGATTTTGAAAAATTGCTTGGATGCAAAAAAAAAATTAGGTTATGAAAATTATTATTTACTACTACAGATCAAAAACTAACCGTGAAATGAACAAAATCATATTTTTTCCTGTTTGAACATACCGCAATCTTCTCTTGTTTAAATAACAGAATTTTGGCGTTAAAAATACTTTTTGTTGACATTTTTATTTAACGGTAATAAATAATCACAGCTATCAATGTTTTATACATTCGTAACATTCGACATTATTATTTTAGATATTATCGATGGCAACTGCCATCTACATAAATATTTCAATAACAAATTACAAAGATACTACAGATTTCATATTTATTACTACGTATTATGAACCTAATGACTGTTTCACAAATGCCTATTTTTGACTTCCATAGTGCGGTGTAGTATTAAATATTAAAAATTAAAACTACAGCTGTAATTTAATGACTTTTTATTGAATACTAAGTTAAATATTTGAGGAAAAACTACAAATTATTTTGATAATTAACGTATTTAATTACTAAATTTCGTTTTATTGTAACAGATTAATACGAACATACTATCACTAGTTATTTTGCTTATTTTGAATGTAAATTGCACATTATCCGTATTTTTTGCGTTCGATTAAATAAACTTGACCACGGGTTTTGAAAATTAAAATTCATAGAGGCAATTTCTCAGAAATATGGAACAAATTAAAGAAAATTTTAGCATAATTGGTAATTTAAAGTAGTAAATTAATTTTTAACAAACATCTCAACATATGTTTCCATTTGAAAAAAAATTTTTTTTCTATTTCAAAAAAACCGTAAGTCCTAGAAGTTTGGAACAATTTTTCCTGAATGGTTCCCTCTATTTTGAATATTTTTTGTATAAACTTTTTTTCAAGTAGATGCATATTTTAGGAATAAATCGAATGGCAACTCTCGGAAAACTCAAAACTTCATATGTATATATATATATATATATATATATATATATATATATATATATATATATATATATATATATATATGAAGCCCGTCATTCTAAAGTCCGCAGTCTCCATCTTGCTCAAATTTTTTAATCACGAAAAACCGATTTAGACTATTGAAGTTAAAATATACTAACAAAAATGTAAGTATGTTTGCAGATTTGCGCCATCAGAAATGATTCCCGGTGCCAGAATTCACGTAATTTTTGAACTCTCTGAGTTGTTCTGTTCTAAATGTTGGAGATTGCTCAATGATTATGATTTGATGGATATTGCCGACTTTTTTCCAAACGTAATTGGATTTCGCTTATTTTGATCTGACTACTGATTTTTGATATTGAAAATAAATACTGCAATTTAGATTACTGTACTTTGGATGTGGGGAGTCCACTCATATCTCGTGAAGAAAAATGAGTAGTTACTTCTATGAGTAACGGCTAATGGCGGAATTACCAGAGTAAAAAGAAGATAATGTTAAGAATGAGGCTCTTTATAATACCGACAAAAATTGTGAAGAGGCTTTTTCTTCACTACATAGAATTCACACTTTACTTACTTAATTTTAAGTGGTGGAAATGAAAAGGAATTGAAACAAAATGAATACAATAATGTTCAACTTCCTGATAAGTATTTTTTGCATTTTACAAATAGATTTATTTTTTTCATAAAACTTAACAAGTTAACAATATAGTGTGTAAATGTAACCGAAATATATGTTAGGTTAGAGTCCAAAATATAACATCAGATACAGGATCCAAGTGTCCAAAACCCAATTTGTACATCCGTTAAGTTGGGATCCGGAATCCCAAATGGCCAGGTACAGTGTCCATTCATTTGGTTACAGTTCAAATTCCAACGCCCATGTACATATGTTAGGGTCCAAAATGTGACGTGCACGTGCTTCAAGTTATTGTCCAAAAACTAACGCCAGTGAGCATGCGTTAAGTTACTGGCCAGAATTCAATGCTAATATTATTGTTAGTTAATAAAATTCCAAATTTGTTGAGTCATAATGGCTTATCAATAATAAAAGATATTTTTTTATTGACTCATTTTTTTTGTGTTTTGTTAAGATGATGTAAATAATCCAAGAAATTCAAGATCATCACCAGTGGGTCAAAATGTCATGCACAATTTAAATACATCGGTCACCTTGGCTTAGGGTGTCTGGATACTCTTGCCGCGCAGGGTGCGATTGTTCTCTTATGTTATACTACTTATAGCCCAGGTGTTAGATGACATTGAGTATGCATTGAAAGAGGTATAGAATTTGACTTTTAATTATTGTTAGGGGTTCTTAGGTGAGTATGAAAATCCATGTCGCCGACCTCTAGGGTGGTCGACAAATTGATAGGGACGGGGTAAATTTGCAGAAAAAGCCGATCGGGAGATCGCTTACATCTTGCTTATTATAGATCGTAGAATGGTGATTTTTTTTTAAGTCCGCAATGGAGGTATAGTTACTCCATGGATATTTTGTCACGTGTGTGAAAAGTTCTCTGAAAATTTGTTAAAATTTGAGTTTTTTTGAATTCTATCAAAAGATCAAATCTACTTTTATAAATAACTACAATAAAATTAGAACTAGTGTGAAATAATAGTTGTTACGGGGACTTTGAAGAAAAAATAAAAACAATAATTATAAAATTAATAAAACGATATAACCTAAAGTGTGAATTAAATCTCCAAAAATTAATAGAGACAATTCAATTTATAAATTCAAATTCAATGAAATAAAAAATAAAATCAATCTATCGCAACTATACTTCATTAATTTGAAAATTCCTATTGTGACAAAAATTATGACACCGTACATATTACTGAAATCGTATACTATCTTGCTGATCATTGTTTATTGTAATCTTAGAAACGCAGAATTACAAAAATATAAAAAAATGTACACATCATCTATTAACTTCCAACACTGAAATTTTTGCTGCCTACTGTTTGGTTATTTTTTATTTAAAAATACAAAAATAGTCAATTTAAAAAAGAAAAAATTGTCAATTTTAAATAAATTATAAAAATGGAAGCAAATCTAAGTGACGTATTACCAAAAATTTTTGCGAATTGAAGGATATGAAAACTGAAATAAAAGGTACGAATAACAAAATAGATAAGTTAAATATCAGCCTTCAAAAAACTAAGGAACGAATAGACATTATTGAAAAAAAATTCGTTAAGTGTGTGTTTTTGACACGCACTAAGTAATGTCACATCAGTGAAAGTTTTAATTTATGATTTTTTGTTAACTCTATAGTTGTTAACTCTACACCCTCTTGCGTTTATTCAATATGGATGTACAACTCTATAATTATTCAATATGGATATACAACTCTATAATAATGTTTCCCCCACTATGATCACACAACGATATTAATATGTCATCCTTCGATGACATAAAAAGACAGTGAACAAGAAAAGTATGTAGAACACGTATTTAAAGAGACAAAAAGAAAAAAAACAATATTATAATGTATGGAATAAATGAGACCATCGATCAGACTGTAGAAATACTACGTGACAATATTATAAAATTTTTTAAAAATAAATTAGAAATATTATTTTTAGAAATAGACATACCTGGAATATATCGATTGGGACAGAAAAGAAACAATTATAGCCGTCCGATATTTGTAAGATTTAATAACAGAGCCAAAAAACTGGAGATATTTAAAAATATAAAGAAACTTAAAAACGAAACAGTTTAAATTTCAAATGATCTGACACCTAAGGAAAGAGAAGAAAGGAAATAGCTTGGAGAAGTTGTCGGACAGGCTAGGGCATGAGAACTGTTAAGTGTATCAAAAGTTTGCATATTACATAAATTTTAGACAATTTCATTGTAAACAAATTACAAAAAATCACTCTACGGTCAATAATAAGCAAGATAATATATAAGCGATCTCCCGATCGGCTTTTTTTTAAACTTTCCCCCCTCCCCCCAATTTGTCGACCGCCGTAGAGGTTGACGACATGGGTTTTCATACTCACCTAAGACGCCCTAACAATAATCAAAAGTCAAATTCTATACTTTTTTCAGTGCATACTCAATGTCACCTAGCACCTCGTTTATTACGTGAATTATTATTGAAAAATAAAGATTTACCGACGATACTAACAATTAATAATAACAATATAATCTACTTTATTTTTCTTATATAATATTTTGAATATCAGACATACTTCGAAATGACGCAAACTTGTATCCGCTAATTTTTGGTGATCCGCGTATTTATGATGGTAAAAATTTGATGCAGTTAAACAGGCTGTACAAAAACCCCCATTAGCCTGCTCACCCTCTTCACCACCCATCGTTTAGTCACCCTCATTAGCCTGGTCTAATCTACAATGGTGAATAAATCTTTTGAAGGGTAGCATTGCGTCTTTATTTTATGTCTTTTAGTTTTCGAGACTAACTTCATAACTACGACTTAAACCCGTAAGTTGAGAGGCGGGTTTAACACCTTAATAGCGGAAAATGGTCGTTAAAAGAAATTTTATATAGAGTATTTGTATTGATATTAAACATGAATTTTTATCCCCTTTTCTGTGCCATGTTTATTTGGAATTCAAGCTAAATTATTGTGTGAGATTTTTTCTTTCATTTGTGTGACCTTTCTTTATATTTCATTTTACATAATTTTGTTAGTCGCTTTCATTTAATTTGGCAATAAATCAAAATCAAATTATTATCAAAAATTACATTTCTTAATAATCAGTAGGTACGTCATAAATTGTAAAATATTACAAAAAATGATGGAAAAGGGAGCTATGCGGATCGTGAAACTTATGCAATGTATTACTGATAAATCACCTTTACCGTCAGTGAAACCGTTAAAAAATTTCACAAAATAGCTTTGTCTGGTATATTTATTTCTTACATTTATATACACAGGTATCCATATTTGATGTGAAATTTCTCTTCAAAAATAAATAATTTGTTACAATGATATCTAAATAACATGAAATTGTAAGTAGTGAGATATGTCGTCAACTGGAGCTACATCCACATAATTTTGAAGGTTTTTGGAATGATTTTCAACTTCCGTGATGTCTGTGTGTGCTTTCGTCATTTCGTTCGTGAATTTTCTTTCGTCTCGCATATCCCGCGAACAGATGATGATATCGACTTCGGACTAATTAAAAAACGAAATTAAAAACTTTTTGTAAAATATTTTTCGTCTCGCATATCTTGAGTCCCTGACTTCCTAAAATAAAAAAAAAAAAAATTATTCATATACAATAGTCTCTAGCCTTTAATGGCATCCAGTGGGAAGTTGACAGTCTTGGTAAACCTGTTTCCCCAGATTTTTTTCTTATGTTTTCGAAACTTAGTTTTTGCTATATATGTACATACAATATATATTATTATTTTTTTACGTATTAAGTTAATAAATATATAAAGAATTTCATTCACAAGGAAAGGTATCCAACTGTATCTCACAAAAATTTTTGAAACTTTGGTGGACTGTAGATCTTATTAACACTAATCACGAGTCATATTCCGTTCGTGTCCATAAGCGGTTTAAGGGCGTGAAACTCATCCCTGAAAATTAAAATTTTTTTCAATTTTCTTAAATATCTTGGAAATGGTAAGAGGTTTAGTTGGGAAACTATATATATATATATATATATATATATATATATATATATATATATATATATATATATTTGAAAATGACACTTTAAGGTCTTTATTATGATGCCAAGGTTAATGCCTAATTTTATCAGGTATTTTATGATAAAAGAGGAGGCTGTTATGTGTAAATGAAAGAATTTTTAATTAATATATTTTAAACCACGCCAGTTTATTTTTTTGTACATAAATACACTCTTTGCTAATATTAACTTGGAAAAAATAACTTTTTGATTTAATAATGAACAAAAATATGGTCAAAGAATCTTTTAATAATGAATTGTTACAAACTTATGTACCTATACAGTATACTTTAAAATACATAATTTAGAAAAAAAAATACACTGCACCCCCCCCCCCCCCTATGCTTTGCTGGTATCTATTGTCGTGACTACTTGGATTAGACGGTTGCTAATTTGACGTAAGTCCACCGAACATTAATGGTTTAGAATTGGCAGGGCTTGCTGTCACCAGGGCAGCCTTTATACTGGGCTCCGACAGTTGATAATCGTGCCGAACTAGGATGATGCTTCTGGTTGGCGCGATGGGAAACAAATTCCTTGATCCTGTTGATGTTGAAGGATTTCGCTGCTAACTTATAGACGGTGTAGTGTTTAAGAAATAATAAGATTTGTTTTAAATTCGAAATTAGATATTTTGTTCACTAAAACGTTAAAATAGTTACAATGGTATTATTTAATTAAAATAAAAATATGTTACTTTTTATTTTTATAAGTTTATTAATTTTGATTAAATTTACAAAATACAAAAAAATGATAATGATATTAAATTTCAATCGTACATCCGTAGTTATTGCAGCGCGTTGAATTATGAAATTTGAATCCGTTTTCTTTTGAATCGGCGGCGGCTTTTATTTGTTGATACTGCTTGCTCAGCAGTTTGACGGTGTGACGTCAGTGATCATCCGATTATTGAATCTCGACACCCCATCGCCCTTATTGAGAAGTTTTCTGCTATATTTGATTTGGTGAAAACTTTGTTCCATGTATTGACCTGCGGCTATATTGGCTTTGTGTTTTCCTCGCTGTAACCTGGTACGCAGCCGATTGTTCAGGTGTGGACTGAGTTATTGGATTAAATATTACTATTTGACCAGAATCTTCATCTGATGATACTTCGGGTTGACGAATGACAGTCTCGTTGTATGGAGCTGATGGTTGAAATTGATTCCTGGGATTGTTCCTGTTTCCAAAACAACAGTTAATGAACGTTGTTCCTCCTTGATTTCCTCTTCTTGGATTGACGATACATTTGATTCCATTCCATAGTAATTGTAGGATTTTAAAAAGGTAAATACCATAAGGGACTGATAACACGCTGAGGGTTAAAAGGATACCTTTTGTGTATTGAAGGATAGTTGATTCGTATTGGATGAAAAAGGGTTTATTTAATTCTTGCTGGAGTTGTTCGTCGAACTGATTTAATCGATGTTGGGCGTATTTAAGTTCATTAAGATCCATGTGGGATAATTTGATAGGATTTAATTTAAGGTTTGTAAGGACTGTTTGGTTAATTTTCGTTTTGATACAGCAGTCATCTTCTTGAATGTTGATGTTTGGGATGTAATCGTAAAATGAAATATTCGATAGAAGCGTTTGCGTTTCTAATATGATTGTGTCCGTATAGGCCTTGCATTCTTCGTCGAGTTGAAGGATACCTACACCATTTAGGGATGTTGTGGAATCTTCTTTGTTTTTACATAACACGGTGCAACGTACATCGTGGGAGGTGACGAATAACCATCGATTGTTGTTGATATTCTGCCAAATTTCGGTCGTGGCGTATACTGTTTGAATATTACAGTTTTTTGGAATTGTTTTCGTTGTAACTTCATATAGGGCTGTTTCACAGTTGTCCTTGGTTTGTTGGTAGGATATCGGAATCTTCGTACATACATATTCGTTCGGTTTATATTCTTTACAACTCTCCATTGTTTTTAGTAGAGCATACCGTGATCGACTTCTGGATATTATTAGGAAGTCATAATTTGGTTTAATGAAGGATAATATTTCTGGATTATTTTTACTGGGAACTGGTAAGGAATAAAGTTTAAAAATGTTATAGGTATCAATTGTAGTAATAGGAATTTTGATAATTATTACCAGTTCATTAGCTGTTAACATAGCCTTTAGTGTAAGTAATTTATAATATGATTCTAAATTTTGCCAAGTTGGCTCTAGTGGTAATTGAAATTTTATTGAGTTTTGTAACTCTGTTAATAATGTTTGGGGTGGAAGGATTTGATAATCAATTATGCCGTGCCTTGCTAAAGATAATGAATTAGAATATCTATTTAATTCCTTTTGAATTACATCATTAATTTGTTTAATTAATAATAAATGATTTAATACTGAAATTTGCAATCTATTAGCATTCAATACTTTAGAAGAATCTGCCATGAAAGTGTTAAAAATCCTTATGTTGGAGTTTAATTGTTCCTCTACTTCATTTAAATTTGTAATAGTATTATTCATATGTTTAATCGTGTCAGTAATTACTCTAATTTGCGATTTCATTAATACGTGCGTTTCCCTTTGATGATTTATTAAATCAGTGATAGAATTTTTATAAAATTTCGCGTCCTGGGCGTCCGGTATACCAAATAAAAATTTTATTGGATAGCTGACTGCGTCTAGTAATCCACGTTTTTGTTTTTTATAAAAATGTGAATGCTGACTTTCAATGTCATTGTATTGCATTTTTAAATCTACGATTTGTTGATGAATTAGCGAAAGCGTTAGTTCACATGTTGTGACATCTGTTACGTTTATCAGATTACAATACGTTTGTGATTCTGCATAACTGCGTTGTGCGATGTTTAGCATGTAATTAATATTACTAAGATTATAAAAATGAATTAAATTTATATTTTGATTTGAAATTTTTGCGTGTCCTATAAAATTATAAAATATTCCTGAGGAATTTTGTATAGGATTAATTTTGATTGTGGCTATGTTCGCCAGGATCGGGAGGATAATATTCGAAGCGATGATCGTTACTGCTATTACTAGTGTCATCGTGGTATTCATTGTCTGAAACAAAGAGTTTCAGCTGATTTAGATGATAAGTCCTAAATTTAGTATTTGTTAATTTAATTGTAGCTGTGCAATTTTCATGAACCTGAATCACAGAATAAGGTCCTTTATAAGTGGGATGTAACTTTTTATTATAATGACTTAAATTAACTGAGTCTAATAGCCAAACTTTATCACCTGCTTGTATTTTGCTTTCCTTAGCATTTTTGTCGTAATATTTTTTATTTTCTTCTTTAGATTTATTAAGATTTTGTTTTGCTGTTTGTCTAATTATTTTGGCCTTTTCAATAATATCTTGTGTTAAATTTTGATAAGTGGGTAACTGCTTTGGTTTTTCTAATATGTGGGGAATTTTTGGTTCTCTACCAAATACTAAAGTGTAAGGTCTTTCTTTCGTGGACCTGTTTTCGTGTGTATTATAACTGTGGCAAACTAAATACACGAATTCATCCCAATTAACGGGGTTATTATCTACATAAGATTTAATGAATGTTTTGATACTAGCATGTGATCGCTCCAAACTACCATTACTTTGAGGGTGGTAAGGTGAGGTAACTTTATGTTTGATTTGGAGGATTTTATTAATCTCCTTGAATAATTTACTTAGGAAATTTGATCCTCTGTCAGTTAGTACCGTGTTAGGGAAACCGAAGATAGTGCAATATTTTAACATGTGAATAGCACATGTTTCAGCGCTAATTTCACTTATTGGTTAAGCCTGAACGAAACGTGTTAATTCGTCTTGAATGGTCATTACGTAGCGATTATTATTAGCTGTTAATGGGTAGGGACCCATAATGTCCATTGCGACAGCATCCCCAAAATCGTTAGCAGTACTAGTGATAACCATTGGGCTTTTATTATGAACGCGTTTTATTCGTTGGCAAGTTTGGCAAGCTTTGACATATTTTTCTATGTGCTGCTTCATTCCTTTCCAGAAATACTTTCGTTTGATTTCTTGGAAAGTTTTATTTGCACCGGGGTGACCCGACAGAACATCGTCGTGATATTCCCTTAAAATTATTTTTCTTTGTTCTTTATTTGGATGAATTAAATCACCGGTTATTAAATTAATTTTTATATTATTTGTATTTAAATATTGTAGCACTGATTCAAATGTGTTTTGTTTTATTTTATTACATTGCTGTGGTATGTTTATAATATTAATTTCCTTTTCTTGATTTATATTAAGTAATAAAAATAAATTAGATAATGATTTAAAAAGATTGTCATATGATATTTCATCGCGTGCTTTTTCTTTTACAAACATTAGGTATATTATTTGATCTGATGAAGTATTTAATTTAGCTATTTCACTGATTTTATTAGTTTTTATGTTTGATAAATCGCAATGTGTATTAATGTAAAATGAATATTCATTATTTAAGGATAGGTCAGTGGAGTAAGGGATTATTAATGTTTTAAATTCTTCAAACGGCTTGTTTACTTTGTTGAACTGAACCGTGTCTAGATTTTGCTGGTGAAATTGTTAAAAATTTTCAAAAGATTTTTCTTTGATGTTTAGCACTGGACGGCTTAAACCATCTGCATTGGAGTTCTTCTTTCCCGGTTTGTAGATTATTTCGTAATCATACTCCATTAATTTTAGTCTCCATCTTACAAGACTACTGGACGGATCCTTGCAGTTCATGAGCCATTGTAGTGGCTTGTGGTCTGTGACGATTTTGAATTTCTTCCCATACAGATAAGGACGAAAATGTTTACAGCTTTTGACGATAGATAGAAGCTCACGTTCCGTGGTCAAATAATGTCTTTCTGCTTCGTTAAGTGTTGTAGAGTAGTATGCTATCGGTAAATCCTTTCCAATTTCTCCTTGAGATAATACTGAACCGATTGCTTCGCTTGATGCGTCGCAGGTAAGTATGAAAGGCTTCTGGAAGTCAGGATATTGTAAGAGCGGTTTTGAGGTAAGTATTTTTTTTAGTTTTTGAAAGGATTCCTTGCACTTTTCGTTGAAGATAAAAGGAATATCTTTTTTCAAAAGTTGGGTAAGGGGTTTGGCGATTCTTGAATATTCAGGGATGAATTTGCGGTAGTATCCTGTAAGACCTAAGAATGATTTGATTTCTTTGACATTGCGTGGTTCTTTTCGCTCTACGATGGCTTGAATCTTATCAAAAGATGGCTGCACACCTTTGTCGCTAATTACGTGTCCAAGGTAAGCCACTTCTTTCTTCAAAAATTCACATTTATCTGGTTGAAGCTTCAAATTGTTTCTTCTTAATGATTCAAACACATTTTCCAACTTAATGTTATGTTCTTTTAAATTACTACCAAAGATTACAATATCGTCTAGATAGACAAAACAATCGTGACTTAAATTTTGTGTTAAAACATTATTCATAAGCCGTTGGAATGTGGCGGAAGCGTTCCTCAGTCTAAAATTCAATCGATTCATTTCGAAGAGTCCTTGAGGCGTACGGAAGGCTGTTTTGGCTTTATCTTCTTCACGCATCTCTATTTGATAAAATCCGCTGGCCAAATCGAGTGTTGTAAAGTAAATTGCTTCTCCGAGTTGATCGAGGATTTCTTCAATGTTTGGCAGAGGAAAACTGTCAGGAATCGTGACTTCGTTCAATTTTCTATAATCCGTTACTACTCTCCATTTCTGTTGACCTGAGGCATCACTTTTTTTCGGTAGGACCCATAAAATGGTGAGGACCATGGACTGTTGCTCGGCCGGATAATTCCTTGTTCTAGAATAC
Organism: Brachynemurus nebulosus; assembly: GCA_035578155.1. Lineage (NCBI taxonomy): Eukaryota > Metazoa > Arthropoda > Insecta > Neuroptera > Myrmeleontidae > Brachynemurus > Brachynemurus nebulosus. Next base: position 248,630 of record JAPWDM010000087.1, on the reverse strand, counting down.
TTTTCATTTGGCGTTGTACTTCTTCTTCATGTACTTTAGGATATCTGTAGTTTTTTGATGAAATTGGTGTTTAGTTGGTCACATTGATTTCGTGTTTGATTGCTGGTGTTGTTGTAAGAATATCTCCTTCTAAGAAAAATATGTCGTTGAAGTTTTCGCAAATTTCCGTGATTCATTCCTTTTCTTCTTTGTTGCAATGTTGTAAACGTAAATTTTTATTTAATTCTTTTAGTCGCTCTAGTGTGTTGTTGTTTTTTATTAAATTTATTAAAACAGCTGATTCAGTTTTTAATTCCAATGGTTTAATTTCTATCGTCTGATTTGTTTTATTTATGATGGGATAATATTTCGTATCTTTTGTGATAAGAATATTTCCTGGTATGATATAGTCGTCATTGACAAGGCCGTCTATTATTGTATTGTTTACGTTTTTTGTTAGGAAGTGAATAGGTATTTGGGATAATGTTTTAGGTGGTATTTTTATTGATTTGTGAAATGTAATTTTATTATCCTTATACGAAATTTCGGCTTGATATTGGGTTAAGAAATCGTGGCCCAAAATACCATCGTAAGGAATATTGAAATCCTTATCGATTAAATGAAAATTAAAAATGAAATCTTCATGTGGTTTACAAAGTTTAATTTGAATTTTACCTAATGTTTCTATTATGCTATTATTAAGACCTGATAAATTTATTTTTTGTTTAGTATCAATTTCGTTATCGTTGTAAATTAAATTATTAATTTTTAGGACCGACGTCGCGGCGCCTGTATCGATTAATAGCTTAAATTGTCCGTTTACTGACTGTGGACTTGAAAATGTTAATTTTTTGTCGCTTATTCCATTAAGTAAGATTGAGGGTTGGCGGTCGTTAATTCGCTTGAATCCGCTGGTGAGACCGTCTCCACCAGGGATTGATTGGAGTTTAAAGAGCTACTTGTGGTAGGTTGCGATTTTGTGTGCCCTATTCGTGGACTAGGGTTTATATTTTGATTAAATTTCTTTTTGCGACATTCAAATTCTTCATGACCTCTAAATTTACAATAGTTACAAATTTTAATTCTATTATTTGAATTATTAGAGTGGTTATTAAAATTATTATTATTAAAATTATTTGATGAGGAGGGATTATGATTTTTCCTACATTCTTTTGTATTATGTGTTTTTGTACGGCAGTTTTTACAAAATTTATTTTGATTTCGATTTTGCCTATCATTATGTCGTTTTATACGACCTTCATTTATAAGATATGCTTCCTCTTCGCAAGCTAAAGAATACGCGGCATTAAGGTTTGTAAATGACCTATGACGTAATATTTGTGAAAGTTCTGGGATAGTATGGTGAGTAAAACGTCTTAATGCAATTCGCTGGATGACGCGTTTCTCACTTTCAAGTGTGTGAGACTCGGCCTCCTTTTCTGTTGCCATTAAACATTTACTCATTATTTTATCTAACCTAACATAAAATTCTCTAACACTTTCATTAAGTTTTTGTTTTATGGTTTCTAACTGTTCCATTAAATAGTCGTAACTTTCAACTGGGGAATAAATTGCTATTAATTTTTCTCTTAATTCTGCATACGTCCTAATGTCTCGCATATTTATTTTAGCTTTGACTTCCGATGAAATTTTTGAAAATATAAACATTTCTAACGGAATTTTTTGAGCTCGACTTGCTAAACCTATTGCGTTATTTGCGTTTTGTAAGAAATTGTTTAATTCTTTCACATCTCCATTGAACGGAGTGATCATTTGTGATAAGAAATTTAATGGTATATTTTGAATTTCGCTACTTGTGATGGAATCGCCTCCATCTGTATCATCGTCTGTTATGACGGGTAAATTTTCGTTATCATTAGCGATAATTTGATTATCATCATTTGCACCTTCCATATTAACTGAATTATTTTCGTTTGGCAATATTGAAATGTTAAAGGCTAGCTGATGAACTAGTTTTTTAGGGAAAATATTTTGCATATAGGATAGAAGTCGAATAAATGGTAGCCTACTTACAGTTTTGTTGTGAGCGGAACGGCTTCCAAAAGGGGTAGATATAGATTCTTCCAATTTTATACGGCACTCCAAGCACGTTCTCCAATAACTACGCCGACCACTGAAGATATCACTGTAGGTACTTCACCCGTGGCACTAAATAGCCACTGTTTTAAAGTTCACTGACTACACTGTCTGCTGAAGGGAACTATGCTCTTCATCCGTAGCACTAAATAGTCAATGTCCTTTTTTCTTCTTGTGCCCACTGACTACACCAACTACTGAGGGGAACTTTTGCTCTTCACTCGTAGTACTAAATAGCCAATGTCCAAAATTACACCGCTGGCACCATTTTTTAATGTCGTGACTACTTGGATTAGACGGTTGCTAATTTGACGTAAGTCCACCGAACATTAATGGTTTAGAATTGGCAGGGCTTGCTGTCACCAGGGCAGCCTTTATACTGGGCTCCGACAGTTGATAATCGTGCCGAACTAGGATGATGCTTCTGGTTGGCGCGATGGGAAACAAATTCCTTGATCCTGTTGATGTTGGAGGATTTCGCTGCTAACTTATAGACGGTGTAGTGTTTAAGAAATAATAAGATTTGTTTTAAATTCGAAATTAGATATTTTGTTCACTAAAACGTTAAAATAGTTACAATGGTATTATTTAATTAAAATAAAAATATGTTACTTTTTATTTTTATAAGTTTATTAATTTTGATTAAATTTACAAAATACAAAAAAAATGATAATGATATTAAATTTCAATCGTACATCCGTAGTTATTGCAGCGCGTTGAATTATGAAATTTGAATCCGTTTTCGTTTGAATCGGCGGCGGCTTTTATTTGTTGATACTGCTTGCTCAGCAGTTTGACGGTGTGACGTCAGTGATCATCCGATTATTGAATCTCGACACTATCCAAATCTTATTTACTTATTTATTTATTTTTATTCACATATACAACTGGCAAATTTTAACCTTTGGATCTCTATGGATTTCGACTCTGGAAGCAATTCATCAGATTATTTTCGAACGATGTAATTCTAAATGAGTATGCAGGCCCGATTCTGGCCACTTGGCCGCCTTTATTCTTCTAATAAAAATGCCGCCCGTAAAATTTTTTTTTTTGAAATGTTACAAAATTCTACACTGTAAAAAAACGCATACTTCGTCTTCGTCTATGTACCCAACTTTGTGGGATGTCTGGTTAACTTTAAATATGAAGCTACTTAATTGAAGCTTTTGAAAACTTTTTTTCTATGAGAAAGTTATTTTATTCTAGATTGACGCTATGTTGCATGAGGTCCTCAAGGACCCTGAGGACCCAAAAAGCGGCCAAAATGAACTCAATCGATTTTGAAGATCTTTTCCTGTTATAAACTAATCTATATTAACATAGGTTGTGTTCTATGAGATCTGCCAGCGTCCGCGGACCCAAAAAGCGTCCAATTAATGTAAACTACGAACTATTCCAAAGAAGTATAACTTCTAACGCGCGTACATGAGTACACACACCCATTTTTTTACAAGTTTCAGTAGAGTAAACCAATACTTATAAAATAAAATAGGAGATATTGATATTTTTTATTGCACATTATGTTTTACATAGGTAACAGGTACAAAAGTCAAAAATAAAAATATTGAAAGACAAACTATGTACATTACAATCAATGTTATCATTAATATTAATATTATTATAATATTTTATTGGTATTCAATTTTTTTACAAGTTTCAATAGAAGAGTACTTAGATATATAAAAAAAGGTATTTTTAATTGCACTAACAGGTACAGAAGTACAGAAATATTTTAAAACAAAATACCCAAATACGTATGTATTACAAATCAGTGATGCTGTATTACAGCAATTATTGAGCATAAACTAATTATATATTACATTTTAATATTGAATTGTAAAAAATAGCTAAATTTAAAAAAAAGTAAATAGCTATCAAAAATAAAAAAAAAATTAAATAAAAGAAATTTTTCTTGTTTTGGTGGTGGCAAAATTTCTAATAACTTGATCTAAATCTAATTTTTCTACCACATCGTTTTCAACGCTTAAAATTGCAAGATCAGATAATCGTTCCTGTGACATTGATGATCTTAGATAGTTTATAATTTTCAGTTTGAAAAATGAACGTTCTCCAGTTGCAACATTCACTGGAATTGTCAAATAAATTTTGAGCACTTTACAAAGATTTGGAAACAGATTTACCATTTTATTATTTATTAAAAAATTTAGTAGTTCCAAAGGTGTCATATGTATTATTTTTAATAAGAGTTATACAATTTATTATTTCTTCGTAAAGTTCAATGGCCTCTATATCATTTGAGTTTCCATCTTGTAATTTTAAACTAAGATCCTTGCAACATTTCATTAAATAATCTCCACTTAAATCGTACATGAGAAATGGAAAGTTGAAATTTTGATTTTGTTCCTGTAATTGAGTAAAACGTTCCTCAGTTGATACTATGGCAATATCCAGTAATACATAATAAAAATTAATTTAGAAATTTTCTCATGGATCTACTATAAACTCGTCGTCGTGCTGATAATCGAATTGTTTTTTCAGTTTACGAATCCTTGAAGACATAAATTTATCAATATTACTTTTGTCTGCAAATTCATTTGCCGCTGCAAAGAATTCTTCAAATTTATTTTCATTGTGCCTTCAATCTTTTAAATAAGTTAATAAATTTTCAAGATTTTCCACTGATGTGCTTAAGTCAATGGGAATTTTTTGTAGTAACTTACTAACTACATTTACTTTTCCTATAATTTCATACCATATTACAGTTGCTAAAATAAATCTAAAATTTGCAATTTTATATTTCCCTAATTTTGAATTTATATCCCTAACGGGATCATTTTCTAGCTGGGCAAGAGCATTACAAATTCCACTAAAATTATGCCTTAAAGGTCTTATAGCTTTAATTCTGCTTTCCCATCTAGTTTCACTCACTGGTTGTAAGTTTAAATTTATAACATTTTTTTTTTTAAAACGTCCCATCGGTAGGCAAACGCCGAAAAGTAATTGTATAATTTTTGAATTAAATTAAGATATTGTAATGTTTCAAAGTTAATTTTTACCGCGTCATTTGAAACTAAATTGAGAGAGTGAGCTGCACAAGGCACGAATGTTGCTCTCGGATTCACATTTAAAATTCGTTTTTGTAAGCCAGTATTTTTTCCTTTCATATTAACTCCATTATCATAAGCTTGTCCACGAAGATTTTTTATATCTAAATGCATATCTTGCAATTCCTTCGTAATTGTATTAAACAAATCTTCTCCAGTCGTGCTAATTAGTTTCAAAAATCCAAGGAAGTTTTCAAGAATCTCAGCCTTATTTTCAGTTAAATGAACAAATCTAATTAACATCGTTAATTGTTCCACATCAGCACTGTCTATTGTAGTGTCAAATATAATAGCAAAATATTTGGCACCCCTAATAATATTCAATAAATATTCTGTTGTTTATTTGCCAATAAAGATATTATTTAATTTTGGAAATGTTGCTCTAAATAATGTGGCATGTGCGATTTCTTTCCCTTATTCTGTTCTATCCGTCTAACGTGCTCTTGCAACAGAGGATCGAATTTAGCAGTCATTTCAACAGCTTTTAAAAAATTGCTATTATTTTTTTTTTGAAATAATGCAGTGGATGAACTCCTAAGAGCTAAACAGTTATAGCACAAAAACTGTATAATTGCAATCATTCTTTGAATGACTCCATACCAATGTTTTTGCTCAATTTCTAACAATCTTTGTTCTTCGTAATCGATTATTTTACACACTTTTAAATTTTTTTCCAAAGAAACCCACATCTTATGACAATTACCATGGCTTATTGATTTTTCATGTTTGCTTAAAGCATATGATAAATGTTGCCAATCAGAAAAACCATGTTCACTAGTAAGTTGCATTTTAATTTTTCCAAATATTTTGCAGCAAAAACAAAAAACACTGTCAAACTTACTTGAATATATCAACCATTCCCGATTTATTTCTTCCCCGTTTTGCATATGGCGCTTATAAAACGTATTAGAAAAGGAATTTCCGAATTTATTAACGGGGTAACTATGTAAGTTAGCTCGTACTGGTCGTTGTTTCACTATGAGTTCTATTATTTTATTATTTAACAAACTGGGCCAAAATGCTGGATCACTTAAATCACTAGAAGCTACTATTTCATTATTATATTTACTATTATTGTCACTGCCTGGAATAGCCACTGAACTTGAGTCACTTTCAGCATGTAAATTTCCATCTTTTTAGTTGTCCCATTATCTTCAGCTTTTTCCCCATAAAGATTAAATTGTTCAATGTTTTCTTTTTCTTCCGTATCTGGTGTATAAGTGGTATTTGAAATTTGAGTTTCAGGCACAGCTTCGGGAATTTTTATAAATTTCGCGAATGATCCTCTAAGTTTTTCGCTTTCATCTTCCTTTAATTTTCTTTTTTGTTTGTACTGCCAGCCAGAGAGACGTTTTGTTTTTCGACTATTCATATCTACGAAAAGAATTAGATAAAACAAATATACGATGTTGAAACTTACTGATTAATTAAATCAGACACTTATTATAAAATCGAAAAGAACAGATTCCAGCAAGATTGCAATCCTGAATGCGATTTTCTTCCGTTGCTATGATTATATATGTTAATTACGAAATTTAAATTACATTTCTCTGCTACTGGCCCTTTCATAAAATAAATTTGCACTTTCCAAAAAAATTTATTTAATTACACATTCTCTATGAATACAATAAAATTTTTCAATTATAAATTATAATACTTTTATTACAGGTAAACATACACGGAAATTATTATTCTTAAAGTAGTTACCTGTTAGTAGAGTAAAAAAAAAAATATAGAAAGGTAAATAGATACTAAAAGAAATAATATTATCACACTTATTACTTTTGCTTATTGTAATTTGCAAACAGTTTATAAAATTATTTTATTGCATCCTGTAAATAATTTATTTTATTGCATGTCCGTATGTCATTTTGTAACCGAATTTTGGTTTTCCCAACAAACGATGTGACATTCTTTTTATAAATGCAATTATCAATTACATCATAACTGATAAGAATACTTCTGGTTTTTACAGCTTTGTGCAGTTGAAAAATTTTTGTGAATTGCCCTGTAACTACCTGTTACAAAAATATGTGGTTGATTATTGTAAAATATGTTTATTGAAAAAAATCATACAATTGCCGCCTTTTTATATGGATCGTTTGTTTCCAAGAATATTTATTGAATTGTATTTTGTTAATGTTTTTGCATTAAGTTGGTTGTTGTATTGTTATAAAATTTACTGATATAAATTATATATTTATGGTGGCCGCCTTTTTTCATAATATTTTGGGAATTTTGTTGTTTTCAATACTTATGCTTTTGTATTAGTCGTACGATACAACAGTGCCGCCTTATTCCATTTTTCTCCCACAATATTTTTTAAATTATATCCTGTTATAGTGCAAAATTTTTGTACTATTTATAAAAAAAATAAATTGCTGCATAGGATAAAATTTACTGGAATTATGGAAATGCCGCCCTTCTGTTTCGGTCGCCTTTGTTCTAGGAGCAAAATGAACAACCGTTAGGATCGGCCCTGTGAGTATGATTAGTGTCGCCAGAAAAACTTTAACAAAACCCGCCGATGAGAGGCGCTCGAGTAGCCCAAAAGTAGCCCATTCCGGAGCAAAGTACACTCATATATTTTTTGAATTTTATTTTCGATGAAATTACACGAGCTTTAATGACGTTTAATAAAATTTTATATTAATAATGATTGTTTAAAAAAATTTTATTTTTTATTAATTAAATTTAATAAGCAGGCAATGCAGACTATTTAAAAATATATTAACTTTATAATAAATATTTATCAACATCAATGTTTAAGGTTGTTCTGGCATGAGGGTTGACTAGAGCAAAAATAATAAAAATTTACACACAGATTCTCAAAAAGGTATTTTACCATCCTATGAAAGAACAAAAAAATTTGGCCGCTAAGAATGGAGAAAAAAATTACCAAAGTTGAGTAAAAATACATGGGTGCTTATGGAAACATGTGAATTTTTTCTTTCGAATGTAGCAAAAAATAAAATTTAAAATTTAAAAATTTAAATATATTATATTATTATGTTTATTGATTATTTATTGGTTGATAGGGGGGTTATTGGTAGGGTGGTTATGTTTTCGGGTTTAAATTTGGGTGCTACTTTTCGGGTTTGGTTGGGGTTTCGATCAGCAGAGCATTTCTCCAGGTCTTACGGAGACGAGAGTGAGTGGCAGTGGAAGGCTATGGTCGCAGATCGCTTTCCCAAAACCACAAGATCCCCAAATAACTTGAAATTTTCCTTTCAACAACCAAAAGGGTGGTTTTTAAATTAGAAATACGAAACTTCATAAACCACAATTTTACCACAATGAAAGGTGACCAGAAACAATTTTTGAACCACAACACCTGGAATCCCCAAAATTCACGGCAACAAATCATTACAAGTTTTTGAGAATTTACACATATCCTTGAGAGACTGATAAACCAATTCAAATAAATTTACATAATATATTCCAAAATAGAATCCGCATCCCAGCCCTTGGTGTGGCCATACCCCTCAAACGAGACGCACAATATTCAAGCACACCGCGTGCACTATCCTCGGAAAAGTATCACCACATCCATCGGTAAAAATATACAATTTGAAATTAAATATAAATTTGAAGTTTCGAATTTTACGGAACGATTTTAAATATTGCTATGAAATATATCCTCTAAAGATATGTTATTAATTAAATTAAATTGACGTCACTATTTGAAATTTTATAATTGTATCTTTAAAATTTATGACTAGAACAACCCGTACAAGTATTTTACAAGTGTAAAACTTCATGAAATTTGTAAATTAGTCGATATTAATTTGTTCGAGTTTCTTAATTAAAATTTTGATTTTTTTTTTTCCTTTTGTTTTTATTTTTCTATTTTTTTGGTTTCTTATTTCTTTTATATCTTTAATTGTTTTTTAGGTATAATTAAAGTGTCTAAGTCACGCTTAAACACGAGACGAGTGGGGCCTAAAATACGGCTTCCTTTTACCCAAACGTGCTCCTTCGATTTCTTGAAGAGAAATCGGAAAGAAAATTTTTACGACGAGAAACTATTGCAAAATTTTATTATGATACACGTGTCGGATTTCATAAAAGGGAGCAAACTAAATTAAATTTAGCCTGCCAGCGTTTACCCCTGTCCAGACACAATTGAACGCCTTTTTGAAATTTCAGAAATTACAGATGGCAAAAATAAATTCAGATTAAAATTGAAATGTTTTAGAAAATTACGTTGCAATTTAAATATTAATGATAAGCTACATGATTTAAAGGATTTAAACAGATATCGAAATAATCGTAAAGTTGCACATGTTCAACATTTTATTTATCTAAACCGGAAATAGTCATGTGATCTAATAATGATTAACTGTAAACACAATCGGTATATATTTGTTTGAGAATTTACTTAATGATAATCTAAAACATAAATCTATCAATTAACTAAATGTATCTATATTTTTAAGCTACAAATTATCTAAATTTTTTAGTCGCAGACTTTTTTTGCTAAATCCCCAGAAATCTTTTGGAAATCTGAATGAATGCGAAAGTACAAACGACGTTAAATATTTGAATATAAATTATTTTTTTACATATTACACTTAATTATTTTTCTTTTATCTATCTAATATATATATATTTTTTTTTTATTTTAATTTAAATAAATTTCCAAATATATTTATGTTAAATTAATTATACGATTTTTTTTTAAAATTTAAATTTTACCTACATGCTACGTTTAATTATTTTCTAACCATTTAAATATAAATTATTTTTCGATTATGTTTAAGTAAATTTCCAAATATGTTATAGTAAAATAATACTTATCTTAACAATGAAGAATTTGTAATTTTTCAATAATACACTTAAATAAATAATACTTAAACTAATTTTAAAAATATACATATTTTTTATTTTTGATGTGTGCTGCCCGAAGGCCACACGAGAAGAGAACTTCTCCCTAACTAACTGTCCTTTTTAATTAGTATCAGTTATTTATTTAATTATGTAATTTGTTTTGTTAATTATTTCTTTTGAAAAATAAATGTTTAATTAAATAATGTACGCACTTGATATAAATTTAAATTTCAGATTTCTGCAAACGTGTAATTAGTTTTTACATTGTCCCTAGATATCAATTTGAAACTATAACGCTAGATGTCGTTAATATATATACATATATAATTGATTTTTGAATTCTTTGAGATGATATATTGGACTGATATTAATTTCAAACATAGATGTTAGATGTCAGTATTTGGACATTTTTACAAATCGATTATTTATTAATTAGATTAAAGTTTTATTATCGATTTCCAAAGTAAATGTTGAATTGATTGATCACATGTAGCAATAATTATTGCTACACGAATTTTAAAAAAAAATAGTTCTAGTAAAGAGAAATAAATAAAAAATTGATATGATACAGTTTAACCAATAAAGAATCGATACTCAAAATTCAGTTGCAATCCGGTCGACTGAACTTTAGATTTTTTTATCTAAAGTAACGAAAATGTTTAAAGTAGCAATAACATTGGCAACACTGTTAGGTATTTGAAATCAAAATAATGTGAGAGGGGTTACAGGTATCGTTAAATCTACTTAACCTCATTTTATTTTTTTATAAAACTTCTGAAAATAAAAATATAACTTTTTTTTGAAAGTATGCACAGTGCACACTAATAACTGGTGCAAATAATAAAAAACAATACATATTTGAATTAAGTTTTGTTTATTTTCCTCAGTTTAAATTATAATTGAATGAACTGAAATCATCACACCTTTTTTCTATAAAAGTTCAATTGTTTTTTTCAAAATTTCTTAACAATACAGCAGGTAAATAAATTCATTACAGTAAGAAATAAAAATACCTAATACTTAATGATGTTTGAGTTTTTGTATAACACTTACCTATATACGTTTTTAAAAATCACAGGCACCAGAAAATACTAAAAATTATTCACTTTTTTGCTAGAGAATTATAAACTTATTTTCATAACACCAGTATTTTATTATCACATAGGCATAAACACTTAAATAAACTTAAACATAATAGTATTTTACATATCATCCTGATGATCTTATGTATTTTTATTTATTGAAAAAATTAAAAACATTAAAAAAAATGTAAAATCCCCTATGCGTTTTATGGTACCGACATACCAAACAGTGCTTGAGCTAGAAAACTAAAGAACAGTGTTAATAGATGGCAGCACTTACTGACCATTGCTTTACTTCAATATTGCAATATTTTATACAAAGATATAATATTTAAATAATTGCGTAACGAAAAAATTGCTTTCATCTAAAATGTTTATAAAAATATCTAATGACATTTTAAAATACTTTAATATTAAAATTATATCTCCTTATATTAAAAATTAATAAATTTTCGCTTTGAAATTTCGTTGGATACAGTTGGCTATAGTTTTAAAAAGCAATGCTTTAGGCCTGGCGCATACAGTCAATTAGCATCTCGACTAAACTGTTTAGTCGAAATCGATGAGCCTCATGATTTCAGTTTCGTCGCCTCGTTTTCAGAATTTGTTCAAGTATGGTTGGTATAAGAGTGGGTATATTGACCAACGACCAGAAAGTTTTGAAAATGCTGTAACATATTGCTTTTTCAAAAAAGAAAGAGAAGCACCAAAGTGTAGTATATGTGGTATACCTGCTTTTATAAGATGTGCTTGGTGTGGACAATATTTTTGTTTTGAACATTTTTATGAACAATATCATTATTGTGTATATTACAAACCTTAAAATATTGACAATTGTATAGATAAATAAAAATAAATAAGTAAATAAGATTTGTATAGATATCAGTAAAGCATGGGGGGGGGGCTTGCAGTGTATTTTTTCTTTCTAAATTATGTACTTTAAAGTACATTGCAAATTTGTAACAATTCATTACTAAAATACGAGATTTTTCTACCATATTTTTGCTCATTATTAAACCAAAAAGTTGAAATTTTCCCCAAGTTAATATTAGCAAAGTGTGTAATTATGCAAAAATAAATAAAATGGTGTGATGTAAATTATATTAGTTAAAAATTCTTTTATACCTCCTCTTTTACTACAAGATTCCTGATAAAATTAGGGTTGGGGTGGGGGATGAAATTCAATGATTTTATAACTTCAATTTCGGTATCGTAATATAGATCCTAAGTTGCCATTTACAAATATATATAGTTCCTCTACCAAAGCTCTTACCATTTCCAATATATTAAGGAAAATTGACAAAAACTGAAATTCTCAAGGGTGAGTTTCACCCCTTTAAGCCGCTTATGGGCTCGAACGAAATACGGTTCGTGATTAGTTTTAATAAGATCTACAATCTACCAAAGTTTCAAAAATTTCTGACAGATATCTTTCCTTGTCAGTAATCCTAGAGTATGGAGCTAGTTCGTCATATCGCCTAATTGCGTCTTATCTCAATGAAACGTAACCTCGAGGGTACTTTCGATACCTAAAAAGAAGGTTTCTTAAATATTAATCTGCAGAGATCATAGAAATAAAAAGTGATATAAAAACAATATATTACAAAAATCGGTTTGTAGGTTTCTGGTGGACCCACATCTTAAAAGTGCTATAGAAAAAAAAGAATTCACCTTTTCCAAGACCGTAATAAATTTTATGGCTTATTTTGATAATGATTGTTGTATGCTCTTAAATTTTTGAATATTTTTAAATTGTGTTAAAGAAAAGTTTAAGTTCTGTATGGATTTATATGTAACTTAACTAAAAGTTAATATTATATTATAAAAATGTGTTGAAATGCTCACACAGAAAATTTCTCAAATGGAAAAATGTGCAAAGTGATAAATGCTCACAAGCAAAATATCCACGTTGATAAATCCTCACACTGAAAAATGCTCACATTAGTTATTAAACAGGTGACACAAAATTAATATTTCACTTTATTATTGTGTTATTATGTAACTAGTTTTGCATCCCACAGGAAACTTCAGTCGGGATAAAATAATTCTATGTGTTAATTCCGGGTAAATAGTATCTGTGTACCAAATTTTATCGAATTTGGTTCAGTCATTTCGAACTGATTATGTAACCGGTTTTGCATCCCACAGGAAACGTCAATCGGGATAAAATAATTTTATGTGTTTATTCCGGGTAAATAGTATCTTGTATCAAATTTCATCGAATTCGTTTTCGTTATTTGGGAGTGATTGTGCATGTAACCCTCAGGAACCCTCAGGAACTTGGAGCCGGGATAAAGTTTATCCTGTGTGTAAATTCTGTGCATTAAGAGTCTGTATATAATATCTTATCGAAGTCGGTCTCATTATAATAAATTTGTATTTTCTCCTACGAGAATATTCCACCGGGATATAATGAGACCGATAATTTAGTCTGGATTCTGTCTAATTTTTAGTCGAATTTTTCCTTGAAAAAATTAGACTTATACAGTCTATACGACAGGAATGGTGAGAGGCGAGAGTAGGGGCGCTATCCGTTTTCGGACCCGTAAAACACGAATATGTAGAAAAAAAATGTCTGATATATATATATGCCCCCTATGGAAGTTAAGAGATGAAATTTGGTAAATGGGGCTCATTTTCGAGGCACCTCATACTATCAAAGTGGGGTCAAATTTTGGGAAAATTTTTGATCCGACCCCACTTTTAAGGGGGTGGTGGGGGGCGGAAAAGCAACAAAACTTTTCCAAACCGGTTGGAAATAATGTTTCCATCAATTATCTACAACATATCCAAAATTCAGCTTCCTAGGATGATTTGGTGGGAGTAGAGCCGCTGCTCACGGCGTTTTTTTTTTTATTAAACAACTTATATGCATGAGAAATTCGTGAAATATTAATTTTGTGTCACCTGTTTAATAACTAATATGAGCATTTTTCAGTGTGAGGATTTATTAACGTGGACATTTTTCTTATGAGCATTTATCACTTTGCGCATTTTTCCATGTGAGGAATATTCTGTGTGAGCATTTCAACACATTTCTATAAGATTAACTTTTGATTAAGTTACAGATAAATTCATATAGAACTAAAATTATTTTTAACTTAATTCAAAAAATATTTACCAATTTCAGAGCATAAAAGAATTTATTCCAAAATAAGTCATAAAATTTATTACGGTCTTGGAAAAAGTTTATTTTTTCATAGCACTTTTATAATGCGAGTCCACTAGAAACTTTCAAACCCAAAAATCTTCAAAATGTAACGGTTTTCACACAATAAAATAAAATTAAGAACTAAAAGAAACTAACTTCCTGTAAACGGCACATAACATTTGGCACATGTCTGTTTTAGTTACAGACATTTTTATCACAAGACTTAACAAAATTTATACAAAACACACATCACAGTTACTGAAAGGACTTTCTGTCGGAGACAAATCCCTTATACCTAACACTATCAGTTTTCGATTCTTTCTTCACTATCCCGGGATAATTAAATTTATTTTAACACTTATCACATCACTTAACCAATGGTTTTGGGTGGTTAGTGTAAGTTATCACGTCTTTTCTAATTTGCGGTTATTTAAACAAAATTCTAAACAGCACGATTCTCCAGAGGATTTAATAAAAATGGTGATATTTGTTACATTCCAATAAATAATACCGTTTTCGAGTAATTTAGAATATAAATCTCTATGTATCTCAAAATTATCTCCTCATCATAAGTGATGGAAAAATTGGTACTATAAATTTAATTATCCTAATGTCCATACGCACTCCAAAAAAAGAAATCATTATTTAGAAGCGTCTATAAAATTTTTAAGAAAAAATAATTGATTTCGTTTCATTCCTTTATATTCCACTCCTGTACTTTATTTCTCTTATTTTTGGATTTTGCGAAAAAGTCTACACGAAAAGGTACCATTATTTTTGAATGTACTATCAGCTCTAGCAATTACAGTACATAATTCTGGATCACTCTATATTATATTTGCTAAGAATATGGTGATTAATGGCACTAAAATTGTCTTGTTCAAATATTGGCTAACTTAATTTTGTTTTGAGTTTACCACTACGTAAATAACATGAGATTAAATGAGCAAATGAATTTAATATTTTTGTTTCAATTACAATTTTGTTAAGCAGATGTCCAGTCCATGTCCATAAACAAAAGTGATGCTACGGCAATAGTATGGTATAACGTTAAAAACAGAAATCTATCCAAACAATATAATGTCCCTTTTCATATATTTCTTTATGTAAAATCTGTTTTTGACATTTTTATAATAATATAATAATGCAAAAAGATAAATGATACCTTGGTATATACATACATTATCTGGAATACAATAAATATCATAATAAAATATCCTGTGAAATATACATGTCTACTATAAACTCATGTCTTCATTGTCTTGGATACAATAGCGTAACCTGAGACCTGCAGACCTTAATTTTAATTTTAAGCTCTGTCAAAATTGCATTTTGCTAATGCTTAAATATCTATGTATACTTTAACCATCTTTAAATAGGATGACTTTTCGAGAGGGCGTTATTAGTGATCATAAACTTTTAATAAAAAGTTAACTTATTTTATTGCTTGCAACAAAGGCCACCCTGTGTTCTCTACAATTGTGTTTAAATATATTACCTGTTTTACGAGTGACGGTTTCTTTTAACACTTACATAGGTAAGTAGATAACCTGCTGCGAACAATACTAATGATTATTGCCATACTTGAAAAGTCATCCCATTTAAAGATAGTTAAAGTATACCTTGTTTGTTTCAATATGTATTAAAAGACAATAGTACGGAAAACATGATTTACCGCAGTGGTCATTTTAGCGAGTAGGTCGGGTAGACCCAGTAAAAAAATTTTACAGTTTTACAGAAATTTTGTAAAAATAAAAAAAATAATGATTAATAAAAAGATTGAAGCGAGTGATCCTAAGGGAAGCATTTTTTGCTCTTATTTATGTAAGCGATAAACAATAATAATTTCCTATATTGCTTTCAAATCCGTAGTTACCAAAAATCCTTTTTTTTAAGTTCACAAAATGAGCAATTGTCTGTTCTTGAGTTACCATAGCCTAAATTAAAATTTATCGGAAAAACACATTGCAATATTTGGTAACACTGTTGCTATCGGCTGAGTAGATTAAAGTGCATTACGACTGTAATTTAGAATTTTTAATAATTTCTATTATTGGCTCCGTATTTTTTTTTAAAGTTTATTAGCTGTTCTAAGTTTTGCTTTTGTCAAAAATAGCAGTTTTATATTCAGCAGTTCACCAGTGGGCGTACTCTTTTTGTGTTGTGATGTGTAGTTTTCTTTGTAGAGTTTTCAACTCTATATATTAGTGTATTGGTTGCATGCTTACTTAAATCGTTGATGTTCTTGAAGCTACGATATTCTCTCGTAACTAGTGATGTAAATTTATTTCAATTAGCAGTTTTAAAATTTCAAGAAGGAAGTCTGTCATCGCAGTTATCGCTCCGTTTCAGTAGTTTTATAATTTGTAAGTAGTAATCATTTTCATATAAGTCCATTGATAAACGCCAATTTAAATATTTAGCAACGTTTTGGCAACGGCGGAAAACGTACCACTAGATAGATGTATGGCTTTGCCAGTGTTGAGTGTAATAATACGATTACCTGTTATTGATTTCTCAATTATATTTGCTCTAAGGTTTGAATAATCTGAGCCCCATAACTGATTATGGGCGTTAAGATAATCCGTTATTAGAATTTCCAATTGCTAAATAGGTTGCATCAACTTACACGGAGAGAAAAATCCTATAATTTTTGTAGAGAAAATTTCAGAAAAATTACCATGCTCCCCTATAATCCGTGCGCGATCGACGACCAAAATAAAAAATATGTGCTAGCATGGTAAAATTTAATGTGGTGCTAACACAACTTTTATCACACTCTTATGCATATATATTATAGTTTAATTCTTGTTGTCGTACTCTTTCATTTGCGCATCTGACTCGCGACCTTATGTTGGTTGCACTGTACCTGTAAAAACATGTATACAAAAATGATTGCCAACAATATATTCGAATACATATACTAAAGATAGGTAAATAACAAAAAGATGAATTAAACGATGACATCGTCCTAAGAGAGTGTAAAAGAAACTGACTACTAGCTGTGCTAGCTGCTTGTAACACAGTCTGATAAATCAAGGTGCTTGGTGCGAACTGTCTGACAAAGTTTCTTCCACAGTCCACACCTATGGTTCGCATGTAACTCGCTGAGTGAGGTACATTTCATTACAGCGTTCCCAACACAACCAACCTTCTTTCTGTTTTTTTTTTCTTTCTATTATTAGCATGTTAGCATGGTAATTTTTTTAATAAAAACAATTAAAAATTATTTTTTTGTCGGTAATGGAACTTTTTACTGTGCTGTTTTACAAATTTTACGGAGATAATATTACGAAAAGAACATTCCATTCTTTAAATTTTTTATGATTAATTATAATCTTTATATTTTTACCTTACAGAATTGAATATGTTCGCCTTTTACACGTCGATTGTAGTGCTGAGCACAGTAATTTTTATAGGAATTTTCTCTCCGTGTATTAAGTATTATTAACTTAGTTATTCTGGTGTAAGAATATCGAGCATATGGTAAACGGATTCAGGGTAAAAATTTTAATAGCAACAATCTGAAAATCAGTTGATTGATTTTGAGTAGTATGGATACTTTCTAGTATTGCAATTAGAGATTGCAATCTGAATTTTTCACTTTCGTTCTAAAATTAACTATATAAAAATAATTACGGGAATGTTAATAAAAAAAATTTAATTCTTATGAAATAAACTTTATTCACGTTTTATAATTAAGCGACAATTACAAATCAAATCAACAATAGAAATTTAGTATAATCCAGTAGAGTATAACTAATTTTTCGTTTTTATATTAGTAATAATTATTAACAACGGACAGTTAGGTTCAGTCTTACTAGATTTTACAAATAACGTCAATGATAATATTTCATAAATTATCTGGAGACTTACATTATGTAAGTAACTTAAACTAAATAAACCTGTTAAAAATATTCCTATGATAAATATTACCAACGTCATAATCAAAAAAAATTTAGCACCACCTCCTCTTGAGGAAACAATATCTGGCTGTTCTTCGGCAAACAAAACATTTAAAGTGTCAATTTTATTATTACCTAATCCTTGTATATTCTGATGTATAATTTTTGTTATTCTGTAAATATTTTGCCTTGGAACCTACGAATTTTCTAAATTAGAAAATGGCGTTTGCTCCTCCTCCAAAAAGTATCTCTTTATAAGAGTATTTTAAGGCCAAGTATCAGAATTATATAATTGATCTTCTGGTGCGGCTCGACATTCAACCATAAAACTACTGTTTGTGCCTTTGTCTGATAGAAGATTACATCCAAACTCGTTATTTGGGAATCTTTTTGTTAAGTATCTACCGATTTTCTCAGATTGGGTCCCTTTTAGTACTCTTCCTACATATATATAGTTTGTTTTTCGGCAGTACGAAATTCGTCACTCTTTTGCACTACCAACAGTAACCTTTTTTTGTGATCTGAACCTGATCTTGGGAGTTTCTTCGTGACGAATCAACTGCTCCTTTGTATTCGTAACCTCTTTAGTGGGGTTGGGTCTTGATTTTATTTTATTATGTTCATTATTTACTTTTACTTCGTTTGTGAAAGTGTCCACGTTCGTATGTGATTTGGGTATCTTTCTATATGTTTTTTTTTATCGTCTTCTAATCGTTCCACTTTTTCTTTCAATAAGTCAACATGATCTTGTAACAAGCTACTTTTGCTGCAAAGTTCATTTTGTAACGATTTTATTTCATCACTGTTGTCAATTTTTTTTGTTTATAGTAGGGTAAGAGACCCGATGACCGAACACTATTTTTAGCTGTATCATTAAAGTAGCTTAAAAAATTAAAAAATAAACAAAACACCCATTTTTTTTTCTTAATAAGTATGAAACCAAGTTTTTTTAATCCAATGAATATGTTTTTAAGAAAATATAACCCAAAAATTTTGATTTATTACTGTTTTTGTTTTATAATTTGTTGACGTCTATGAAAAAACGGACAGAATATATTAACCTCCTTTAAAAAAACAACACACTGACCCGTAAGAAAAAACACGCATTTAATGTACATGACATACAATACATACCATCTTTTCCCACAGAATAACACAGAACGAGCGGTAATATTTCTATACTACTGAAATCAGTGTAACGCTAAAGGATAAAAGATATCTCACCACTACGTTATATATGTGCACGCGGAGTTGTGTGTGCTAGTGCGCTAAATGGTTATGTGTATGCGTGTCTTGTATACGCATATGTTAAAAAATATATGATATGTATGCGCTACGTAGATGTACGTATATGCGGTAACACAACACCAACAATATCACAACAATTGAAACCCACCCATTGGTAGCTTGTAAGTCAATGACAACATAGTTCTGTAAAATGCACATACTTCCACATAAGTGATTGCAGAAAAGAGACAGTTATATTCGTTCTATTTGTTCTGTGTTTTAAACAGTTAAATTAAGTATATGACGTATATATATTTATATGTTGTTTCAAATCTAAATGTTTGACGTTTTTATTTCAATTTCGAAGTTTTAATTCATTAGTAATTATTTTTCAATTGATTTTACGTTCCTAAATAAATAAAATATTAAAGTGAAATTATAAAAACGATTAGTTAAGTGTTTTAAACCCAAAAATTAATTAAAAATGTTTATAAAATAGATATGTAATATATAATTCTCAAAATGGGGTACCCAACCTTAAAACTTGGATCCCAAGAAGGAACACTGCTAGAAATAATATTTAACGCATATAAAATATAATTTAGCTATCCTAATCTCTTAAGTGGACTAATAACAATTATTTGTATACTTTTATTATGCTAATAACTTTAAAAATTCGGTGAAAAATGTTACAATTTATAACTCATGTGTTTTGAATAATGATCATCCATCATATTAAAAATTCACGAATTCAACAAAAATTGTTCGATATATATATATATATATATATATATATATATATATATATATATATATATATATATATATATATATATATATATATATATTTCTTAAATTAAGTGAGGAGGCATTAAATGTGAGGTGAATTTAAATTGAAAAATAATCATTCTATTAATAATAATTTTTTTTTATCAGAGGTTTCTTTCAGAATTAACTTCATTAATATATAAATGTCAAAACTGTTCGGACTTATAACCCCGTTCGACAATCGGGTCTTTCACCCTACTGTCAGTTAATAAAGTAACGTAGAATACTTCACTATTTACTAAATTTTCATCACAAATATTTTTTTGTAAATGCTTTGAAGCACCGTATAGTTAGGTATTTCCGATGGCAACTTCTAGTAACTCGCGCTGTTTTTCACACCTATTTTTAGGGGCATTTTTTTTAGAAAGAACAAATGAAAAGTTTTGAATGTTTAATGTTTTTACTTACATCTTAAGGTAACAAAAAAATTTTTTTTGAACAAATTAAATTTTGTTTTATTATTATTATTATTATTATTATTATCACTTGAAACTGGCGCCTCAAAAAAAAGCACGTGGATGGCCCGGGTGATTTTGACTCTTGGAGACATTTGAAATAAGAAATTCTTAATTAGTCTTAACCTATAGATCTGTCGTTCTGGTCGAAACTAGAATTATGAAATTTTATTGAAAAATAACAAAATGGCGGATTTCGAAAAAAATGACTTTTATTTCAAAGTCCGCCATTTTGTTATTTTTCGATAAATTTTCATAATTCTAGTTCTGAAATAATGTTTATTTCATAAGTCTAATTTTCCCAAGGGAAGGAGACATCTTGCCGTAATAAAAAGTTGACCCAAGTAATAAGACAAAATTTCAAAAAATCCACTCAATAGTTTTGCATAATGTGTGCACATGCTCAAAATGGTTTCTTTATTTTCCCGTGGGAATGAGACATTTTTCCGGAATAAAAGGTATCTTAGATGTTGGCTCAGGTAATAGGTTAACAGTAGACCAAACTTCATAAAAATACGCTCAATAGTTTTGCATAATATTTGCATAATATGTGCACATGCTCAAAATTGTTTTTCATTTTCCCGTGGGAATGCGACATATTCCCGGAATAAAAAGTATCTTAGATGTTGACCTAGGTAATAAGTTATCATCCCACCAAATTTCATTAAAATCCGTTCAGAGTTTTTGTGTGGCGCGTGACAGACAAACAAAAATTTTAAAAATTGCTGCTTTAACATCTACATTGATAACTATCTACAGTACCAGTATGTAGATAGATAGATAGATAGTTTATTTGTATTTTGACAGTCGTCATTACAAAGAGCTTGGCGAAAATACAAAAAATAAAATAGAAATACAAGAGCTCCATAAAACACAAATACCAAAAATACGCATGTACATACATACCATAAAGCGTTGTTCACATATAAGTAAGTAGATTAGTAGTTAGTAGACCAACTTACAAATTGCAAAATTGCAAAAATTAGTGTATGTAAACTATGTAGTATGTAATTTAAGAGGGTGACTCACCCCCTCTCCAATGTTGCTCAAACTCAATTTTGAATTCGAGAATTTCATTTCTACGTTATTCTAATTGTCTTAAGCTATTTTCCATGAAGAAGAACTTCTTGAAATACCCAAATTGTACGACTATTCGACATAGTCACCCTTTAGTTAACTACTCCTAGACTTAATATTAGGTCACTGAGCAAAAACAAGCCAATTAGATTTTTTGACGTAGATTTCAAATCTGTAAACAAAATTTTTATATTATTTATTTTTCACCCCCTTTTTGCAAAATTAACCCCCAAATTTTAACCCCCAACCACCCCTGTTGACGTAATATGAACAAATTGCATATCAATAGATAGCTCTTTAAAAGAGAGCAATATCGCCAATTTAAACTTTTGCTCTATCTCTTACTGTTTTCGAGATATTTGAAAAATTAAATTTTTACCCCAATTTTTGGAGGGCGATTTCACCCCTTCAATCCGTTTTTCCGCAGATAAAAAAAAAATACGTGTCCCTTAGTTTTTAGTGTTCTACAATATATTTAAGTTTCATCGAAATCGATAGGTCCGGCCTCGGGACCTTTACTTGTTAGTAAAACAACTTAGTAACTTAGTAAAACAACTTAGTAACTTAGTAGAACAACTTTGTAGTAAGTGGAACAGGAAAAATATATAACAATCAATGGTATGCATAAGGTTGAGTATTGTGAGACTCTGCTCAAGTGAATATGAATATGTTGTCAGATACGTGCACCCTGATACACACAGATGTATATATGACAACATATTCATATTCACTTGAACAATGTCTCACAGTACTCAACTTTATGCATGCCATTGAAATATTCGTTTACCTGCAATAAACATACGAGTACATACCCAATTGATATCCAAAAGCCAGTTATTACCGCCTCATAAAACATTCTTATAATAAAACTGTTACATTAAATTTTAACAAGAAAAAAAAAAAACATACACTGCTAGAAAAAAGTAAGTGGTTGAATATGTTAAACTAGTATAAATTAATATAACTAAGAATATTATATTCATTGCTTTAAACATACAAATTGTACAGTATAGTAACTGTAAATATTATTGTGATATTTGAATATAAAAAAGCCTTTTTTTCTTATATAAATTTTAAACATCCATAGATTTTGCCCTTTTTAGTGACATCAAAAATGATTATTAAAATGTTTGTGTTCCTTGTTATTCGCATTTAAATAACCATTTTATCCTGCTTACTAATTTAAGTGTTTCTATTTTTTTTTTTTTTTGGCGTTTGTTTACGTCACATTTGATGTCGCGTCTATAGGCGGCTTGTTCATTTAGATTTGTTTATGAATTTTTGTATTTTTAAACAATTAATTTAACATGAATATTTTTATTTTTATTTTGTTATTTATTCATTTATTTATTTCTTTAAAAAACTTACATTAAATTATTTTAATTTCACAGTTTTAGTATTACAATAAAAAATTTCTAAAATTTCGCAATATTTTTTGCTATGTGTATACTATAATATGTAACTATCAAAAAAGTGTTGGAAATATTTTTAACAGTGTAGATATATCTTAACAAAATTCATATATTTATTGTTATAATACCTATTGTTATATTTTTTTCCTGTTCCACTTACTACTAAGTTGTTCTACTAAGCTACTAAGTTGTTTTACTAAGCTACTAAGTTTTTCTACTAACTACTAATCTACTAATCTACTTACTTGGTGTGAACAACGCTTAAAGCATAAAACTTATATACTATGGTACTATACAAAAAAATAAATATATATTTAGTAATAAAGGGCGGAAGAAAGGGAAAAAGGCTTTAATGAGATTTAATAGTCTATTGTATAAACGTCGGGAAAGACAATAATTCTAAATATTCGGAAATCATTCATTTATAATGAATGACCGTGTCCGCAGAGCACCCTCAATAAATCGGCATAAATCATTTATAGGCTATTGACTATGTAGTTGAATAAGGAACTAATTTGTAACAGGTGTGTTTTATTGTTTCATATGTTAAGTTGTACCCCAAAGATGATAAATTCACAAAGTGATATTAAATTTAGGCGTGCGTTTTTACGAACGGCGTAGACTTAGCGACGCTTACGTTTTTTAACTATAACTCAAAAACGATGCATTTTTCGTAAATACACATGATATGACTTTTTGTAGAGAATTAAATTTCCTATCGAACTGGCACTTTATGAGCTCAAAAAACTTTTTTCTCAACAAAATAAATCAAGAAAACTGTTTAAAAAAAGCTCAAATTTTTCAATTTTTCTTTTTTTTTTTTTAAATTTTTGAGTAGTAATTTTTTCTGAGTGAATTTAGGTATAGGGATTGGTTCACAAAAAAGAAAGCTGATGTAATTCCCGTCAAAATGGTGACCGATAATAATATTTTCGATAAAAACCGGCTGAGATACAGACGTTCAAAGTTACCTACTTTTTTACAATTTTATTAATTTTTAGTTATAGTATAGTAACTTAAGTTATTTGTAATTTTTACAGGCAAAAATTAGTTTTATTCAGTACAAAAATTATTTCTGTTTTATCAGAGGTAGCGATAAAAGTATTTGTTAAAAATTTTCATATTCGTATGATCTTAGGTATAAAAAAACAACTTTAATATTGTACTAATTTATAGTTCTAATTTTTTTAAAAAAATTACATGTACCTATTATATTTCTCCCATAATGTTTTCAAATTCAATATCAACATCTTGATCAACATCATTTTGGACATCTTCTTCTGTAATTTCTGGAATATCCGCATTTTCACAATTTAGGCCCATACATTCTTTGCAGAACATGGAGCATCTAATTCCTAATTTTCTACAGCCGCAATTTCCGTGACAACCTTTTATACACCCGCAAGCTATTTCTCCAGTAAAGTCACAATACACAATAGTATGTTGTTAATATATCATATTTTGAAAATACTTTAATATTCTTTATAGAAAAAAAAATTTACACATTTTGTTATTGTTATATATATATATATATATATATATATATATATATATATATATATATATATATATATATATTATATATATATATATATATATATATATATATATATATATATATATATATATATATATATATATATATATATATTATAGGACTTAAACTTTATAAGGTTCATTTATAAACCTATTAAACAATACAAGAAACATCAAAAGAATTCATTTTTTTTGATTAGGAGCATCTACGACAGTTATTATATAATTTCATTACTAAATATTATTTATCTTTGTAATTTAAAATTAATGTTACCAAGATGAAAGCGGCCTCTTTTCCGTCCCTTGATATAATATTTATCTCCAGCATGTTCGCTACAAATAATACCAAGTTCAGTATAATTAAAAGTGTCTTTTTGCCTGGTACTACTTGGGCTCGCAATTGATTGATCCAAATTAAGTGATTTTCTTTTTTTTGCTGCTTTTATATTCGATGCAGAAATGTACGATTTATAACACGAATTATGCACTATAATACTTATTTCTGGTTCGTCACTTAACATTCCACATCTTCCATCACCTCTTTCAATACTAGCATTAGTTACACTTTGAATACTTCTACACTTAAGAACTCTCGTTGTTTCGCTTTTATCTTTATTACAATTAAAAAAACACTTTTCCATTATAAATAGGGGAGTTCAACTCAAAATTCGACGGTGATTTCTTCTGACTTCAGTAAATTCAAAAATTTATTTATGAAACTTATTTATATGTCAAAAAAACAAATTTTATTTAAAAAAAAAAAAAAATAATAAAGTAAAATAATTGTAAGAAAGTAGGTAACTTTGAACGACTATAGCTCAGTCGGTTTTTATCGAAAATATTATTATCGGTCACCCATCGGGACCAATCCCTATACCTAAATTCACTCAGAAAAGAGTACTACTCAAAAATTTAAAAAAAAGAAAAATTGAAAAATTTGTGCTTTTTTAAAATAGTTTTTTTGATTTATTTTGTTAAGAAAAAGGTTTTTGGAGTTCATAAAGTGCCATTTCGCTAGGAAATTTAATTCTCTACAAAAAATCATATCATGTGTATTTACGAAAAATGCATAGTTTTTGAGTTATAGTTAAAAAACGTAAGCGTCGATAAGTTTACGCCGTTCGTAAAAACGCACGCCTAAATTTAATAGCACCTTGTGAATTTATCATCTGTAATAAAACACCTGTTACAAATTAATTCCTTTTCCCCCTGTTTTTTTGTACATAGTCAATAGCCTATTAGATGATTAAGATTGGCGACATTCAATAATAGGGGTGCAGTGGCGTAGTGAACATAACCGGCGCCCGGGGCACGACACTTTATTGGCGCCCCTGTAGAAAAAAATACTGTTTTTTTCCTCCCCAAAAACAAGTGACGAGCAAAAAAAAATCCTATCCTCATACCTAATTTTTTAGCGCCTCTCTTTGGCGCATATTTGACGCTCCTCGTGAGTGGCGCCCGGTGCATGATAGACCCCTTTGCACCCCCTTCGCTAAGCCTCTGTAGGGGTGCAAAGTTTTTGTGATCTATGGGCTCTGATATTGTTTGTAGATATTTTCCCAGATAATGATTTCACAATCCTCTATAAATGAGGCACTCAATTAGAAAATGAAAGAAAGTTTTTACAAAGAAAATTACAAATAGTACAGAGGTCATTTGGGTACCATACAGTACCAGTACAATTTTCAGAAAAGATTCCATGTAGAGAAAGGGTCTCGTTACAGTTTTAATATATATATATATATATATATATATATATATATATATATATATATATATATATATGTATATATATGTATATATGTATATATATATATATATATATATATATATATATATATATATATATATATATATGTATATATATATACATATACATATATATATATATATATATATATATATATATATATATATATATATATATATATATATATATATATATATATATATATATATATACGTAGTGCGGTCCATAAGTTCTTAGCCTCACATAATTAATAGAGGGTAATCTAAAATATTTAATTTTTATAATGTAGATTAAAGTCTAGTGATATACTGTGCTGAGTTTCGACTTATTCCGATAGCAACTTTATTGTTGAGAGTACTTTAAGGATATTATGGAGGTACTTAAAAGTTGTGATAGGCTTATGAAAATTTGTAAGAATAATGGCTTTTCTAAATTTAGTCGATTTTAAAAATTTCAATTTGATTCACTACACCGTTGAAAAGTTATTAGAGGTTTAATTTTTGCTCACTTTTAACATGTTGTCTTATGGAGTTTTCAGTAAAAACCTAATATAAACCAGTTTTTAATGCTTAAAAAATGGGGATGGAGATCTTATTTTTGTTTTAGATGTTAGGGAAAACGCTTATCCAACTTTTTTCACAGGTTTTATAAACGTTCACTACATATATTATGAGAAATATCTTAAAAATGAGTATTTTAAATTTTAGAACAACGGTTTAACAAAGCTAAATAATTTTACTTAATAAATTTTATACCTAGTTATTTTTCGATTAAAAAGAGTGTGAACAATTTATTTTTATTTTGTTAAGATTTAAGAAGCATATTGTGTACTACTAAATTAAATCTTTCTTGAATATATACCAAATCAGAAACCAACAGGAGTAAAACTGAATTGGTTTAAAATTTGATGTTTACGAGGAAATTTTGAAAATCTAGAAGTTTTCCTTCGAAAAATTAATGAGAGTTTGCTGTAATACATACATTTTGGTGGAAACGGGTAGAAAAGAAATTGATAAATGAAACTTAGTAACAACCGCTTAATTTTTTTTAGGTTAGATTCAATCAATTACAAAACATTGCTGTTTTAATTGAATTTTCCTTGGAATCGTCTTAAAACATGAAAATCGCAACAAATGTATAATTTTTTGTCCATTTTAATCGATGTAGGATACCTCCATAGAGTTTTGTTAATATAAACAGAAATATTAGAGTTTTAGGCAATTTAAATTTTGTGTGTTCTTGTGATTTAAATGTTAAAAACATTTTAGTATTTTTTGAACTGTTAAAAAAAATAAATTGTAGAAAGTTCAGTGATCAAAGTTCATGCTGTAATTTTAAATTTAACAATTATTAGACATTTTTTTTTAAGTGATTGTAAAGTGTATTTGAGTAAAGAAACTTATGTTAAAGGAAATGTAAATTATCCCGACTAGAAATTTTCCTTATTTGCAGAAAGTATGATCGGGTCCTTATCAGGTTTAGATAAGGCAATCCCTAATAGGAAAAACCTGATAAGGTCCTTATGAGGATGTGGTCAGGATAACCTTCTTTGAAAAAAAATATTTTTCATCGGGTTAACCTGATGAGGAAATTATCAGGTCCATGTCAGGATAACCTTACTTGTAATTTTTAACAGGTTATCATGATCAGGACCTTATCAGGATCTTATCAGGATAACCTTATGTAAAAAACATAAATTTCCGATCGGGTTATCCTACTCAGAACATTATCAGGTCCATGTCAGGATAACCTTACTTGTAAGAAAAATATTTTTAACAGGTTATCATGATCAGGACCTTATCAGGATCATATCAGGATAACCTTATGTAAAAAACATAAATTTCCGATCGGGTTATCCTACTCAGAACATTATCAGGTCCATGTCAGGATAACCTTACTTTACAATCTCATGTAAGCTTACATGATTTTTTTTAACTGAATCTGTAACAAAATAACCTTAAAATGTAAGAAAATTGTTTCATTTTTAAACGTTTAATAAAACTATATTCGTCAATAACTGAAAAAACTTATAATTTTTCGGTTTTGTTTAATAATAAGAACTACTCTCATCTTTATTATTATATATTTGGGTACATATATATATTCCAATGTAAGTAAGGTACTTATAGCATTATTTGCTGTACACAAATATTGTTGCTGTTCAAAACAGGTTAACATTTTTGTTCTGTTAAATGGAAATTTGTGTTAATATTTTCATTTAACATAAACATGAAATGTTACATTTAACGTTGAAGTATTAATACAATACTGTATATATAATTTAATATGGAGCTAACCCGATAAGAACAGCCTGATTAGGATTAAATAAGGTTATTCTGATCATGATTCGATATGGTAGTCATGATGAGGACCTGATAAGGACCCGATGACTGTTTTGCGTGACAAACCTGATAAGGACCTCATACGGTAATCCTGATCTGGACCTCATCAGGATGTAAGGCACGCCTGATAAGGTCCTTGTCTGAACCTTATTAAAATTTCTAGTCGGGATGTAATAAAACTGACATCTCAATAAATTATTAATTACAAGTTAATTAAGTGATTGACCTATAATATTTTTAATGGAATATACGAATATTTACCCCCTTATGTAAATTCGCCTCCCCTTCCCACCGTCGTTTGCAATTGATGTTTATACAACCGTGCAATGAATCCAAAGCTATCAACCTAATAATATTACAGTGTTGTCATATCTTAATTTTTTTTATGGACGCATAGGGTGAGTCTAGGAAAGATGGCCATAGTTTTTTTAAGACTGAAAAGAAAGGAAACCAGAGTGAATAAAATAACCAATAAAATTTTATCATAAAGTTTAATGGGGTATTTGACAATTTTTTAAAAACCATCTTAGTGTGTTTATTACTTCTTGCTAAACTCATAATACACATTTTTAAATTATTTTGTACTATATTTTAATAAAAATCACGGATCAAATTTCAGCTTTTAAAAAGATCGCCAAAACGATGCTTTCTGTGACGTCAAATCGTATGACGTCATTGGCTCTAAAACATTGAGTAGTAGTAGTAGGTCTAGTAATGAAAATTAATAATTAAAATTTTTTTTCATAGTTACCAAAAAAGTAAACAGTTTTTTTCCTAGCTACAAATATAATACCTACATATTCGAACGAGCTTGTGACGTAAGCTGATTTTGCTTGATGTTTTTGATTACGTCATTTTTAACGTAAATTTTGTAATTTTATTTAATTAAAATTCTTATACTTTTGAATGAAATAACTTGTAAAAAAGCAATATTCAGTATCATTATGATTCGAGCAATTATTTAAAAATCAAAATACATATTTTTTCAACTACTGTCAAATACCCCATTATCTCTTTAATCAAAAATTAACAAGAATTACAGATACAATCAATGGCACATAGTAAAAAAAAAAAGAAAAAATTTAAAAAAAAACTCATTTGGTCTTCTCTCCTAGACTGTATAGGACAGATGGCCATACGTATATAGGTGAGATGGCCAGTGTTTTATTTGATGGTTTTCTTCCCTTTTCCTTTTTTTCCGGCTGCCCTGAGCTCTTTCTTTTTATTATTTCCACACATAGAGCATATGTTGTCAAATTCCGTGCAGTTTTCATGTACCCATAAATCGCATAATATACATTGTAGCCAATCTTCTATTAACTTGGTTTTGTAATAATTTTCCCCACAACCGCGGCAAATATTCTCTTCTTTCTTATGGATCTCTGAGATTGATTCTCCTTCATTACTACTATTCTCCGAATCTGAAATTCTAATTATAGCCTTTCGCTTTCTTACAATTACTTTATTACTATAAGTCTTCTTTGTATCTTCCTTTTCGGTTTCCTCTTGTTTGATCGCAGACTTCTCAATATTTTTCATGCTAGTCATCTTTTCCGCTGCAAGTTTTTTATCTTCTTTGGCTATTCTATTTTCTATATGCTCTTTCGATGTCAAAAGGATACCAAGTTGTTTTGCACGCTTACGCGTTTCAGTAAGTTTTTGTGGAATAGGTGAAATTTGTTTCAAAATTTTTGACGGAGTGAATTTTTCCATCTCAGTGTCTTGCGAAGTGCTTGGCTTTGGTTCGACAATTTCGTCTGATATTTGAGGGGCATTTTGAGCATTCTGAGGGTTGTTTGGGGACTCAGTTTCATCACCAGGATTGTTTGCCATTTCACAAGATTCGTTAGTCAAATCATTTTTCAATAAAGATAAAATTATTTTCTGATATACTGTCTACGTTTTCATTAGAGCTACCATCTTGAATAACTCTTAACTCTTTTCTTTGGGATAGTAAATGCATCGTCAATTCTGCTTGTATTGTCATCATATTTTTTTGAATTCTATAAGTATATGAATATTCTTTTTACTACAGTGCGACGTTCTTTTATCTTGCACGCAGTGCCTGAGATAATTCAGCATTTGGCACTATAAATTAAGTAAGCAACTTCTTTAAAATAAACTTTGTTGTTGTTTCGGCAGTTAACAGGGTCGAATTTCTTTTGCATAGTACCTCTACAACCAACTTAAATGGCTGCAAACTGTCAATCAGATTTTTTATTTTCGACCATTCTAAATCGCTGAACTTTATGTGAGATCCTGTATCAATCAAAGCTTTATCTTATATACACTTTCAGCTTATATAATTTTTCTACCATAACCAGAAGACTGTTCTGATATGTGAGAGTCTTAATGCTTAATTATTTATCTGTATCTTCCTCCACATACATTTGCAGGAACATAATATGTATCGTATATAGTTTACGATCTTTTGAAAAACATCACCACTTTCCGCACTTTTTAAAGAAGATCATTGTATCTAGGAATTAACTCAGCCTCTGAAAGATGAGGATGACGAAGATCCGTTGTTATTGTTACTGTCACTTATTGTTCTTCATCAGTCTCATTCGTGTTTTCGTCGGCTGTATCTGATTTATAAGAAGTACTTTTTTTATGTTCTTCTTCCCTTTCCATATTTCTTTATAGGCGCATGACAACTGCACTCGGGACCAAAAAATAATCCTGCAATAAATTTTTATGATTTAAATCTGATGGACAACTGCACTCGTTTTAGAAAGTCGGTTTAATGAGTTTAATATAATTTTTTGATGAATAATAAGTTAAAATTAAAACATATTAAATACATATAAAATACATATTAAAACATTTCCACATAATTTTTACATAGTCAATTCTTGAAATTAATATCCCCTTGCATGTACCTATCTATTGTTTTTTGTCGAAAATGAATTTTTGTTCAATTGTACTTTTTTTTTTTTGTTTTTCCGAACTTTGAATTTTAATATATGTTTCTGTTTGGATGCTTTTTAAAGCGTCTATAAATACATATAAGGACGGATGGCTATTGTAGAATTTTTGATTAAAATAACTGTGGATCGAAACACACACATTTGTAGATCTGTAACCATCTGCAGTCATAGAAGCCTAAATATATGGTGGAAAATCTGCTTCGTCGTCTACATACGTTTCTACTAGGGATTGTAAATTTACTGACTTTTTCATTTACCGGTAGTTCGGTAATTTTTTTTTTAGCAAAACCGGTTTACCGGTAATTTACCGGTATTTTTTAAAGCACAGAAAATATAAGAATAAATATTAAAAAAAAGAAAAAAAAAACCTAAAATTATTTTATTAAGATCATTATATACAGTATTTAAACGTGTACTTATGATTACAAAAATTTTGGAAAGTCCAACAGTCGTTTTCGGTAATTTTATCTGTTTGATTTCCGACAACTTTGTAGGTATCCTACAGCTTCCTTCATAGAAATATACCGCCCATTATTATTGTTTATTGAAAAAATAATTTTACATTTTGTTAAGTAATCATAAAATATGAATCAGTTATATATACATACGATACCTGTAATAAAAATTTACTTACCTCTTCTTACAATGTAATCATTTAACGTGATGTTTAATTATTTTGGCAAATATACAGCTGATTTGAATAATATTATGTAAGTAAATACGAAAAGGACGTTTTATTGTATTCATATGCATTTTAAAACTGACCGTTACATTGTGCGATTTTATATTATTTGTTTATTCTGGATAGCATATACATCATCAATTTTCTTTCTCTGTTTTGCACAACTTTTCTTATCTTCTTTAATTTTTTTGATTTATGGCAATAATAGCCTTTTTGTAATAGGTACATTTGGTATATATTGTTAAATATATCTATCTGTTTTCGTATGACGTCATAAATATTTTAAAATGTAGTTATTCACGACAAACGATTTTTAATTAATTTTAAATTAGTTGGAAAGAAATGCATACAATTTTTATTGCGATAACTAAAAAAAAAGCTTAACAAACAATACGCCCATGTTTATGCTAATTAGATTGCTATATTTACAATCAAAGTATTATATTTTCCCCTCATGTTTACTTTGAAATGATTTATGTATCTTCCATTTGTGAAAAAAAATTATAAAGGAAGGGTACAAGAAAAAAAATTATACAAATTTTATACAAAAATAAAAACAGAGTTTGAATAGGTATTTGCCTAAAATTTATTAGAGACGTTAATTACACGCTTCTTTTACTAGTTTTAGATACTACATCTGTACATGACTTTCTTATAATCTTATAAATAAAAATTTCTCTCTATATATCATTGTTTACAACGGTAGAACTTATTAACTACAGGACTTATAACTATAAGACTCTTTTCAGAGGAAAAAAATCTATAACCTAAATTAGAATAAATATAATCAACATTAAGCAATTTTTTCGGGAATTACCAAAACTGAAAGGGAAAAAAATTTGTTTACTTCAATTAAAGTTAACTGATGTGGCAATGATAGAAACCAAAATCTTTTCTCCTAGTAATAAGAACGTTTACCTGAAAAAAATTTTTATTCCGTTGCTTAAATGCCAAAAACTTGAAAACTTGTCAGTTGTGATTACTAATGGCTATATGTGCGTGTTTTTTTCTTTTTTTGTTATAAAATAAATTTTTTTTTAAAGTGACCTGCTAAAACTTCTTTTGATGCATTTCAATATTAACTTAAGATTTTGTAATACTTAATTACCCCTTTAATTGGGTCACGTGATGCCCCAAACTGAAGCCCCAAACTGTGGAACCGCTCTTGGATCACCTATTTTATTTATGGAATTTTGCATAACGCAAACAGAGACATAAAATTAAAAATTTTCTTTTTGAGTGGTTCTCACACTACGTAAGTACATATTCAGTAAGATTAGCACTTACTGATTATTTATCACGTCTTTAGATAACCCTTTTAAAGGGACTTTACTGAAAGAAGTTGATATGAGTCTGATGAGCCATAACATAGAAATCTCTCAGGCTGCATATCCGTGACGCTGTTATATGTAAACTAATAATGTCCACAGTTAAGTTTAGTATGTAATTATCACAATTTAAAATTGTGTGAGTGTAAAATAAAATTTGTACAACAAACTGTCGGAACTGTCCTAAAATTCATAAACTGTATCTACCAGAAGGAAGCAATTTAATATTAAATAACTAGATTTTCAGATAAAGACTAATAAGAATTAATATATTTTGGACTGATTTTTAGAGAATATTGTATCTGAGGCATTAAATATATTACACTAATAATAAAAAAATATTTATTTTACATAGATAGAAACCTCTGGTATGGTTTTTTCCTATACCCTATATTAGTTTGTAAGCTTTCTAATCACAATAATTAATAGTCCAAGACCCCAATGTAAAAGAATGTAGTTGATTTCTTTATCAATAAAACTCAGAAAGTGTAGTTTAAACAATGACAAAAATGGTTCCTAGAAACATCCTGCTCGGACAAATTTCATTTCCGGTACAAGCAGTTACTTTCTGTTGGGGTAAATATGAGAATACCAACCTGTAGTTGTTCAGTTGTGGAAAATTTTTCCTTTCAGCCAGTGTATATTTTCCTTATAAAATCTTGGTCAAACGTATATTTAGTGGGAACCTAATTTGAGAAAAAAATGTTTTCTTTGTCTACCATCTCGATGTCGAACATCTAATTAATACGAAACAAAGAGTAGAATCGCTCTCATCTAAATAAAGATACAATATATTGATCCGAACAGTCGGTATCCGGTTGCATTGTATTCGATGTATGATATCCCCTCAGTTAAATTGAGTCCTTTCAGTTTAATTGCAACAAATTTGAGTTGTATAATATGCAAAACTCAGAAAAAATACAGAACTTAAATGTAATATGGTAAGACAATTTGACGAATAAAATAAGTTTAATTTATATTGTAACTTAATATCTTTTTATTATAGTTTTGAAATCAGTTAAAATTACCAATAAAAATTTTCGTTTCATTTTTTATCGCGTTTACTTGTTAATAAAAGGTTTTGTATTATTTTTTTTTTTCGCTATGATAAAATTTGTCCTATATATTTTTTAAAGCTAGGCTCTCGCTCTGTAATTGAGTACCTAATAAAATAATCTATTATGTTCAAACACATCTGCCGTCACACCTGGCCCAAAGGTACTGGCATATAAAAAATCTTAGAACATATTTAATAAATAGTGTATCTTTTATAGTATTCCGTACCAAAATTGGCAAAACGAAACATTAGTCCGCAATTTTCTCTGAAATCACTCGACGCGAAAATTTGAAACTTAGCACAGAGATAGGGTGTGGTGGTAGATTACAGATGTGAAATTGAATTTTGATTCTGGGAATTAATTTTAGAGGATAACCTGGAAAGTAAAAACAAAATTTTTCCCAAAGAGCATTGAGTAGAGTATCAAACGAAAGCCTATTAAAGTACGAATTCAGTAATATATGTACCTAACTACATACTTTTCGTCCTTTTTTAGGGGAGGGGACGTAAATCATAAAAATTGCTGTTCCCGACCCCTATTATCAGAAGGGTTGCTCAGAAAAATCTGAAAAAATTAATGAAAATTAAGAATGGGGTGTAGATTAAGCGAAAATTATCAGGACTGAATTTCCTTGTACAATTTTCTTGGTATATAAAAATAAAAGTTGGTGACATATTTTGCTTTAATAAAGATGATGTTGATCAATTGCATTAACAGTATCTATGTTATTTTGGTAATTTTTTTATAAAGTGAGTTTTAGAAATTAAAGAAGTAACGAATAGCAGATAAATCTGTACGGGCAAAATATATTACAATCTCTGTATCTAAATATTATCTATAATAATATTATTTGTAAAATTTTGTTAGGTATCCAGAGAAATAAAGCAAATTCAATCTATTCAAAGAAATTCACAATAATATTTAAATAATTTTCTGACTTGCAATATTATCTAATACAATTTTTATAATTAATAGTACTGCTAAAAATTATTATTGAAAAAAAGAAAAAACAGAGTTTCTTAGTACATTTACTCCATTCAGTAAATATCACTGTGCGTTTGTGATAAAGGTAAATAGACCAAAATAACGATACCATCATGTTGAAACCGAAAAATATGGTTTGTTTTAGAAACAAAATGTATTCATTAGAAAAAATATTTCAGCCACTTTCATATACTATTATATCAAATTTATAAAAACAACTGATTGTACGGAACACTGTTTGCACAAGTACAACTTACCTTTGACGACTTGTTTAGGTTTTCGAAGGGCGTGTCATTAGTAACAAAGAAGGAGGAAACACTGGGCGTTTATTTTAATAAAAACTTTTCTTAGCTACTTTATTGAAAATATTAGACATCTCCTTTCAACTAATTACGAAGTAATTACTTAAACGTATGTCGTAGATAATAAAAATATGCAGGGATTATGATGTCATATAAAAAAGAATATAAATATTTAGCTGCAAGGATCTTATGTTTTTTTTACTTAAGGGTCATTATTGCAAAAATGTTCAGAAAGTAGAGGAAGACGAAAAATAGACAAGGAAAGTTATGACGTATATGCTATCCAGAATAAACAATCTATAGTATCATAGACTAGTTTATTATGGATACACACACAGTAAGGGGTAATTTGATTTTGTACATTTACGTTCAATAAATTGAATCAATCTTCTATGAAATAAAATTAACTTATAAAAATCTTCAAACATATTATTCTTAATTTACCGAATTACCGGTAAAAAATCAGCAATTTACCGGTAAAAATTGTTTGGAATTTTTAGTAATTTACCGGTAAACCGGTAAACCGGTTTATCGGTATTACAATCCCTAGTTTCTACCAAGTAGCCTAAGTAAGAATCAATTCTACTGAAATTGTTGAAATTGGTGCGCTTTTCTCTTGTATGTAGGTCAAAAGGAATAAAAAATTTTAAGATTAATACGTAATAATAACTTCAATGCCAAAAACTGGGGAGATTTTAAATAAAAGTTTGAAATATTTGTGGTAAATTTTAAAAAATATCTTGTGGTAATATCCACAATTCAGAATGATAGCACTGATGGTTATATTATTAATAACAATTATATCATAAGAGAAACGAAGTGGGAGTAATTTTCCCCTCTTTTTACTTATGTAAATCGAGTGCAGTTGTCCATTCTCACTAGGGGGTATGTTCTGAAGGCGAGTGCAGTTGTCCATAGTAATTAACATTATTTTACCTGGCCGAGTGCAGTTGTTCTGCGCCCTTTTTTATATAATATGTCGACTACGGCTAATGTATCCATGTGCGAAGCACACTTGCTAGTAATAACTCATGAGTCCACCAACTTTTACCATTATGCTTGCGCCATTAGTAGCCATGCCAATAATATCAGTGTCAATATACAGACCAAAGCTTTTCAGGCGACGTTTTATCAAACTGATAGTATGTTCCGCAGTACACGAGCCATGTATTCTAATCAAGTCCATATTAAATTTTTTTTTTTTTTTGTAGTTGACGTTCAGGTTCAAATATTGGTGATTTTTCTGGAAAGTTCATTCGTCTTACAAGTAAAGGTCCCGAGGCCGGACCTATCGATTTCGATGAAACTTAAATATATTGTAGAACACTAAAAACTAAGGGACACGTATTTTTTTTTATCTGCGGAAAAACGGTTTGAAGGGGTGAAATCGCCCTTCAAAAATTGGGGTAAAAATTTAATTTTTCAAATATCTCGAAAACAGTAAGAGATAGAGCAAAAGTTTAAATTGGCGATATTGCTCTTTTTTAAAGAGCTATCTATTGATATGCAATTTGTTCATATTACATCAACAGGGGTGGTTGGGGGTTAAAATTTGGGGGTTAATTTTGCAAAAAGGGGGTGAAAAATAAACAATATAAAAATTTTGTTTACAGATTTGAAATCTACGTCAAAAAATCTAATTGACCTATTTTTGCTCAATGTCCTAATATTAAGTCTAGGGGTAGTTAACTAGAGGGTGACTATGTCGAATAGTCGTACAATTTGGGTATTTCAAGAAGTTCTTCTTCGTGGAAAATAGCTTAAGACAATTAGAATAACGTAGAAATGAAATTCTGGAATTCAAAATTGAGTTTGAGTAACATTGGAGAGGGGGTGAGTCACCCTCTTAAATTACATACTAGTTTATATACACTAATTTTTTTAATTTAACACACTGATAGTGGGTAAAATAATGTCACAATAAGTGGTTCTGAAGTTGGACTATCATATGTAAGGTCTTTATTAGGTTTGTTTTTTAATGGATATTATAGTTTTCCTTATCGAAAATTATCGATACCGAAAATTACATAACCTAACCTAAAATAACGAAACCTAATAAAAACCTTACATACGATAGTCTAACTTCAGAACCATCTATTGTGACATTATTACCCCCTGTTAGTGTGTTAATTGCAAAAATTAGTGTATGTAAACTAGTATGTAATTCAAGAGGGTGACTCACCCCCTCTCCAATGTTGCTTAAAATCAATTTTGAATTCGAGAATTTCATTTTAGTCCAACTTCAGAACCACTTATTGTGACATTATTTTACCCACTATCAGTGTGTTAATAGCAAAAATTAGTTTATATAAACTAGTATGTAATTTAAGAGGGTGACTCACCCCCTCTCCAATGTTGCTCAAACTCAATTTTGAATTCCAGAATTTCATTTCTACGTTATTCTAATTGTCTTAAGCTATTTTCCACGAAGAAGAACTTCTTGAAATACCCAAATTGTACGACTATTCGACATAGTCACCCTCTAGTTAACTACCCCTAGACTTAATATTAGGACATTGAGCAAAAATAGGTCAATTAGATTTTTTGACGTAGATTTCAAATCTGTAAACAAAATTTTTATATTGTTTATTTTTCACCCCCTTTTTGCAAAATTAACCCCCAAATTTTAACCCCCAACCACCCCTGTTGATGTAATATGAACAAATTGCATATCAATAGATAGCTCTTTAAAAAAGAGCAATATCGCCAATTTAAACTTTTGCTCTATCTCTTACTGTTTTCGAGATATTTGAAAAATTAAATTTTTACCCCAATTTTTGAAGGGCGATTTCACCCCTTCAAACCGTTTTTCCGCAGATAAAAAAAAATACGTGTCCCTTAGTTTTTAGTGTTCTACAATATATTTAAGTTTCATCGAAATCGATAGGTCCGGCCTCGGGACCTTTACTTGTTAGATCTTACTGTTTGGTGAATTAGGAAGTTGAAATCTTCCGCTTTTCAAAAACAAATACTTTAAATCACGATATACAAAATAATCTAAGGGCCACATCATCTTTGCAGATCATTCTTGTTACCATCTTCCCCAAAGAGTTTTTCTTCTTGAAATAGTTGTCAATTGTTTTAAACTTTTTCTTAGGTATTTCTTCTGCACAAATAATATCAGCTGAATTAGTTTTTGACGTGGATGCTTTAGGCGATAAATAAGAATTCCGATGTTTTAATTGGCTATTTTCAGAAGTTAGATCAATGCAATGCTTTGTGTTCAAATGTGCTTTTAAGCCTTTGTAAGAACCCTTACTGATTTTTAATATATTAGAGCGCAGTAAGCATTTCGCGGAGTTGCCTTTGTCATTTGTTTTTTAAATAATGCCATACATTTTTCTCATTGTGATGGACTAAATACGCGGCTCGCCTAATAGCTAGGGAGCTGATGGCAATTTAGGTATATGATTCCATCGTCGTTGATAGTAATATGTTATGTAGTTTACTACTGTGTGAATAAAAAAAAGTTAGAACGAAGCTCAGATGGCGCGAATTTTTTTTGCAAATAAATTTCGAAAATGCAAAAAAAAAATTCCTTAAATCATAACATCGTGTCTGCCAATTATATATTTATATACATATATATATATATATATATATATATATATATATATGTATATGTATATATATATATATATAATATATATATATAGATATTCATATATATATATTATTTATATATATATATATAAGTATATATAATATATATATATATATATATAAGTATATATATATGTATATATATATATATATGTATATATATATATATGTGTATATATATCTATGTATATGTAAATATATATATATATATATATATATATATATAAATATATATAAATATATATATATATATATATATATAAATATATATAAATATATATATATATATATATATATATATATATATATATATATATATATATATATATATATATATATATATATATATATATATATATAGACACTGGCATAATTAGCGGAACATAAAAAAAAAAATTAAACAAAGTTGGCCGTTTTTTCATTTTTTAATATTGAAGTAACGGATCAATTGACTTTCCATAGAATTGTTTTTATTTATTATTGATGCAGTGTTTTTTTTAAGAGGTCTGTTACTTTCGAATTCAAATGCCGTTTCTTCTCAATGTGGTCTAGCTTCAAACTGCCGTAATTGAAGAATGGCAAAGACTGTCCCAGAAAACTATAGATAGCATCATTGTGAGTATAGCAAAACGAATGGAAGCTATGACAAGAGCGCAGAAGGAAGCAGGCGGGATTAAAATGCTGTGTTTCATTTTCTATTTGTTAAAAAATCTTTAACTTAAATTATTCTTAGGCGACATAAGATTCCAAAAATTTTCCGTTTTATATGGTTACTTGTTTTGCTACCGAAAATAAAGGTATATCGACTTGTAAACATGTAATTTTAAGTGAATAATTAAGTAAGATTAATATTTTCTTGAAATTAAATGGTTTGTTTGATTTTGACAGATTTTTTGTATGTTCCGCTAATTCTGCCGGTATATATATATATATATATATATATATATATATATATATATATATATACATATATATATATATATATATATATATATATATATATATATATATATATATATATATATATACATATATATATATATATATATATATATATATATATATACATATATATATATATATATATATATATATATATATATATATATATTAAAATTGACATAGTGTTTGAAAAATTACCAAACTGGATCGGCTGGGACTCGAACCCGGATCTCTTGGTTACCAGCCAAGCGCCTTACCAACTAGGCCACCGATCACTTGTTCGAGTGCCACTCCAATTCAGTAATCAATCAAACACAACCTCTCTCTAATGCGAGACGCAGTTTTATACTTTTAATTTCAAATGTTATCGAGTGCCTGTGAAACATTATTAGTGTATGGCGGATTTTTATCCGTATTTTAAACATACACCAATATTCATATGTTCACTCAATGTTCAGCTTTGGCTGATACTTGAACACTCGATGTACTTTGGCAAATGGCCAATTCATTATGTTAATTAAAATTGACATAGTGTTTGAAAAATTACCAAACTGGATCGGCTGGGACTCGAACCCGGATCTCTTGGTTACCAGCCAAGCGCCTTACCAACTAGGCCACCGATCACTTGTTCGAGTGCCACTCCAATTCAGTAATCAATCAAACACAACCTCTCTC
Organism: Brachynemurus nebulosus; assembly: GCA_035578155.1. Taxonomy (NCBI): domain Eukaryota; kingdom Metazoa; phylum Arthropoda; class Insecta; order Neuroptera; family Myrmeleontidae; genus Brachynemurus; species Brachynemurus nebulosus. The sequence continues at coordinate 207,390 of JAPWDM010000087.1, read as the reverse complement.
TAATGCGAGACGCAGTTTTATACTTTTAATTTCAAATGTTATCGAGTGCCTGTGAAACATTATTAGTGTATGGCGGATTTTTATCCGTATTTTAAACATACACCAATATTCATATGTTCACTCAATGTTCAGCTTTGGCTGATACTTGAATCTACTACGTTTTATATGGTTACTTGTTTTGCTACCGAAAATAAACGTATATCGACTTGTAAACATGTAATTTTAAGTGAATAATTAAGTAAGATTAATATTTTCTTGAAATTAAATGGTTTGTTTGATTTTGACAGATTTTTTGTATGTTCCGCTAATTCTGCCGGTATATATATATATATATATATATATATATATATATATATATATATATATATATATATATATATATATATATATATATATATATATATACAGTGCGTCCAGTAGAAGATTACACATAGGAAATCCAAGAGATAGTGTTTCTAGGGAAATTAATAATAACACTTCATTTTTTTAAAATTTTGTCAGAATATATTAAAATAAATCATTTGCAATTAAAAGTAAAACATATCAATTATTAAACTTCAAATGAACGAAAACTGGAAAATGAAAAAAATGTGTGTGGTACTTTAAGGCAAGAGAAATATTGACTCGTTTTCACGGCAAATATCTCTATAAACAACAATAATTTGTTAATTTTTGTTTCTTAAATAAATTATTCAATAAAATTTGCTATTCAGTAATACTAATGTGTAATTTTCAACTGAACGCCAATACTTTTATGAAAATAATAATTGAATTTCCATAGGAACGCTATAAATTACCATTGAAATTTTCCCTATGTGTAATTTTGAAGTGAACAGTCATATACTATATTATATTATGCAATGTGTAATCTTGAAATGAACGCACTGTATATATATATATATATATATATATATATATATATATATATATATATATATATATATATATATATATATATATATATATATATTAATGGCAGTCAGTATATAACAAATTTGTAAATAGCAAACGTCCACATCGCTGCATTTTTATAAAAAATAATTACAAACATGTCGTGTCTGCCGACAAGTCATTTCATCGTCTTTCTGATCTGTATTTTTGGATTTAATATACTTCCTGAAAGAGGAAAATAAAGGTGGCAGTCATAGGGGCCTCTGATTTTAGCTACAATTTAAAAAAAACTTCTGTCGTAATATCCTACATAACATAGCGAATTTGCGTTTACAAAAAATACTTGTTCACGAAAACTCGTTGAGATAGGACAATGGCTCGAAGCCTGTCGTATGTGCTTTTTGCCGCTCTGTATCACGGTGTAAAGAATTATTTAAAAAATTTTAGAATTTTTACAAGTTTTACCAAAAAATTCATTTTTATTACAAAAAATTTTCATTTTTCCCGACAGTTGCTTTAAGTGTAATAATGGCTCAAAAGCTTATGTGATTCCTTTAACACGCAGTAAAAAAATGTGGAAAACTTTTGAATTTTTGCCAATTTTGGCAAAAAAGAAATTATTTTATAAACGAAAAATATCCTAAATACCCAGTTCCAAGCAAGCATTGACCGACTGGAAGTCCGAAAAGCTTGGTTGAGTTCCTTAACCAAACTTACTCTGATTTTTCTAACAGACACGTAGATGGAGATAGCTATAATCCAACTTCACTATCATCTAAATTTTCTTTATACTTTTTTTTTCAAAGCAGTGGAATCTTTATAACATTTGTTGTGATCGTCTAACGTTTCCTCTACAATTACTTGAATTACAGCATCATTAAATTTTAAAGAAAATGTTTTTCACACTTCCAATATTCTCAAACATTTGGTTGAGAACAATGATTCCCGATAATCATAGAAAATTGATCAAGTTGACAGGGCAACGCATAAGAAGAAAAGTTTTCCTAAAAACTGTCCCAGAAAAATACTAGTTTAATTGATTTTTGCTTTTTTCTCACGAATAAACGTAATCACAAGGAGTAGGTGTCATTAAATATTTTAATTATACCTCAATAATATAATAATAGAAAAATGATATACCGAAGTATCGATATTTTTTACCGATATCACTCTACGATATTGATAATATATTTGAAAAATACCGTTATAATATAGATCCATATGTGCCTATAGGTTCTATTAGCCACTTATTTTCAAAGACATATTTTATTTTTGTATTTTTTCAGTTTAGAAATGTATAGATTTTAAAGTGTCTGTTATCCAAAAATGTCTGTTAACATTCTAATCGTAACATATTAACACATAATAAAAAACATGTTAGAATGTCGTAAATAAATTTCCAATTTGTGAATGAATTATTCTTTTAGCGAATTTCCAAAACTGGAAATTCAGCTATTACAGCAGGTGTGATGACGCCACCTAAGTCCGGGATATATATATATATATATATATATATATATATATATATATATATATATATATATATATATATATATAACTTTCGAACGAAACGTTTAATGCTTGTGAAATTTTGTGTGCGGAATGAAATCCGAACTGGCTTGGCTAAGTTCTTTAACCAGACACATCGGATGCCCAGAAGTAGGTTTTCTAGCCATTTTTTATCATTTTTTATCATTCGATCTTATCATTAGACAGTTCGATTTTTACATCGTTGAAAAGCCAAAAAAAAAAAATTATGAAGAAACTATTCTTATAATTTTCTTTCTATTTTAAGTATTTTTCGAGAAAATATAAATTTTCACATTTGTATTAATTTTCTCTCTTTGCTAGTCTAATAACATATTTGTATTTATGTCTCAGTTCTTTATGAAATATAAAAATATTTCATTTTTTTTTTTTAAAGAATTTTGTGAGAACAAGTGAAATCTATCCACATGCATGTATTATAATATAGAGAGTTTTGTTTCTCATTTGTTGCATTATAATTAGCATAGTTCTGTCTCAAGTTGAAAAATGAAAATTAAGCAGATTTTCTAAGCTTATGTAATAAATATTTTTTTTTTACTGAATTTTAAAGAAACAAGAAATTGAACATTATTTTATGATATAATATTATTAAATATGAAACAAAACAGCATAATATGTACATATTGTACATATGTATGCACGGAAAAAAATTTTAAATAAATCGATTTTGAAAATTTTTTCACTAATAGTTATTAATGTTAGAAAGTTAAACAATTTTAAATGGATTTAAGGTATTTTATGCGAGATCCGTCAATGTTTTCGGGACCTAAAAAGGCCAAAAATTAATTACTCAATTGATTTTAAAAATTTTTTCACAGTAAGTTGAAGTATTTGAATTAATTTTTAAATGATGTCCGCAAGAACCTTACGGACTACCATAAGTTATATGAGATCCATAGAACCCTTTTCTTACTGTTAGAGTACTAGACCAGTATGAGTTTCGCCAGGGTTTACTGGTCCCATAATTGTAAAAAATAAACTAAACGACCAATTTTGAAAATTGTTTCACTGTTACAGACCTAAACTATTTTAGATAGATATAGATTACATTATGTAAGGTCCGCCAGGGTCCATAGGACCCAAAAATATCAAAAGTAAACTAACTGACCGATTTAGAAAATTTTTTCACTGTTAGGAAGAAGCTATTTTAGATAGATATACATTACGTTATGTAGGGTCCGCCAGCGTCCATGGGCTCCCAAAAGTGGTAAAAATAAACTAACCGACGGATTTTGAAAATTTTCACTGTTAGAGAGCTAAACTGTTTTAAATAGATATAGATTACGTTATGTAAGGTCCAACAGCATCAGTGGGACATAAAAGTATCAAAAATAAAATAACCGACCGATTTTGAAAATTTTTTTACTATTACCGAGGTAAACTATTTTAAATAGATACAGGTTGTGTTATCTGAGATCCACAACTGTCCTGCGGATGCAAATGCGGCGTAGAATGCTACACAACGGGTTTTGAAAATACTTCTACTGTTAGAAAGGTAAAATATCCTATATGTACATATATATATATATATATATATATATATATATATATATATATATATATATATATATATATATATATATATATATATATTATATAAAGTCCGCCTAGAATATACGGACGAGCTGATTTTTTAATGAGGTCCACCGGGATCTTGCAGATCCGAAAACGACAGTAATAAGCTACCGAACCGATTCTAAAAAATTTCTCACTGCTAGAGAACTAAATTATTTTAGATGGATACAACTATGCTGCACAAAATCCGTTCGGGTTCTTGGGTTCCCAAAAATACCAAAACTAATTACCCAGCCGATTTTAAAAATTCTTTTACTCTTAGAAAGCGAAACTATTTTAAATAGGTACAGGTTTTAGATGAGATCCGCCAGTGCCCAATATTTGGAAATTCGGTATGTTATGCAGATTGTATGTCTGCTTTCGTTCGCTCAACAGAGCGTCACTTTCACACATTTTACCATTTCATTGTTATTTGAGTTTTATCAGGAATCTTTTTGCAAAAATATATATGTATATATATGAATAAGTAACAAACTTATTCCAGGTTAGTCAAACAATTTTATGGACGATTTTGAAACCACATGTAGATTTTTATGTCCGAGGGCATATTCAATTTCGTCATAGTGTAAATAAAAAATATAAACGATAATAATGTGAGTAGCATTTGTAAAACATCTCCCGTTAGCTGAGATTTAATAATAATTAAACCAACAAAAAATGACTCTTTATTTTTAATATGAGTAATTTTGTAAGTACCAATACTAGTAGCTTAATTAACACATTCCCACCGTAAGTTAACATATATTGAAGTTATATTAATTATTACTAAAACCCCATGATGTTGACACCTATGTATATGTAAAAAAGTTCCGCAGTATTAAAATTTCGATATTTTATCACAGAACGGGTAATTCATCTATTAAAAAAATTTGGAAGGAAAAAGCAATATTATGTATATCACAATAATTTCGTAGATACGGTACGTATTATAAAAATTATCTTCACCGTTTTAAAAATATGTACATACATACAAAACTAATATTATTAAATTTATTTGTAGTCATCACTAAAGTTATCGAAGTTTTAACTTTTTAACAATGCTCGCAGTTTCCGTCGAGTTATAGACAAACCCTATGTATGTACCCAAAGTCATACGTATTGTGTGGTACAATGGCAATACGTACATACGTATGGTTTGTCGGTAACTCAAGGGAAAGTGCGAGCATTGTTAACTTGAGTGACGACTCTAAACTCCATGCATTGATAACTTGAGTGACGACTGTAAATTGCATACGTAAATAAAATTTTGTAAGTGTTTCGTAAAAATGTAAGGCTGCGAAGAATTAACATATTTATTGTAAGAAATCTGTTTAGAATATAATATGAGAATGCTTAAAGAAAATTTCGTTAATTCCATACACTATTAATTTCTAGCTTGTTATATTATAATTATTATATTCATTTCTATGTCTCTATGTGGTCTTTGTTAATGAAATTTCGTCAGTTATTCATAATTTAAACTCATACTTGAGTGACAGTTTCACGCTTTAGAAATGTGTAGTTACTAAAGATAACGTTATGTTTATCACTAAAATATAAGTTCAATTTCAACGATTTTAAAATTTTTATGTTCAAACTTTCAGTGGAGTTTAACTCATTACAATCGTTTTTAGTAGCAACTGAAACTTTTTTATGTTATTAGGTAGTCACCGTCTTCGTGCTGACGAAGTTTCAGATTTTTTTGAATTTTCAGATTCGCGGACTTCCTTTGTAAGTTGGATTTCTCATTAAGAAAGGATAGCAGGTAAGTGTCTTTTAGGAATTAAGAAAACTTGGACCATACATAGAACAAATTACCTGAATTCGCTTGTGAATTTTACTAACAAGTAAAGGTCCCGAGGTCGGACCTATCGATTTCGATGAAACTTAAATATATTGTAGAACACTAAAAACTAAGGAACACGTATTTTTTTTTAACTGCGGTAAAACGGTTTGAAGGGGTGAAATGGCTCTCCAAAAATTGGTGTAAAAATTTAATTTTTCAAATATCTCGAAAACAGTAAGAGATAGAGCAAAAGTTTAAATTGGCGATATTGCTCTTTTTTAAAGAGCTATCTATTGATATGCAATTTGTTCATATTATATCAACAGGGGTGGTTGGGGGTTAAAATTTGGGGGTTAATTTTGCAAAAAGGGGGTGAAAAATAAACAATATAAAAATTTTGTTTACAGATTTGAAATCTACGTCAAAAAATCTAATTGACCTATTGTTGCTCAATGCCCTAATATTAAGTCTAGGGGTAGTTAACTAGAGGGTGACTATGTCGAATAGTCGTACAATTTGGGTATTTCAAGAAGTTCTTCTTCATGAAAAATAGCTTAAGACAATTAGAATAACGTAGAAATAAAATTCTCGAATTCAAAATTGAGTTTGAGCAACATTGGAGAGGGGATGAGTCACCGTCTTAAATTACATACTAGTTTATATACACTAATTTTTGCTATTAACACACTGATAGTGGGTAAAATAATGTCAGAATAAGGGGTTCTGAAGTTGGACTATCATATGTAAGGTCTTTATTAGGTTTGTTTTTTAATGGATATTATAGTTTTCCTTATCGAAAATTATCGATACCGAAAATTACATAACCTAACCTAAAATAACGAAACCTAATAAAAACCTTACATACGATAGTCTAACTTCAGAACCATCTATTATGACATTATTACCCCCTGTCAGTGTGTTAATTGCAAAAATTAGTGCATGTAAGCTTGTATGTAATTTAAGATGTGACTCACCCCCTCTCCAATGTTGCTCAAAATCAATTTTGAATTCGAGAATTTCATTTTAGTCCAACTTCAGAACCACTTATTGTGACATTATTTTAGCCACTATCAGTGTGTTAATAGCAAAAATTAGTGTATATAAACTAGTATGTAATTTAAGAGGGTGACTCACCCCCTCTCCAGTGTTGCTCAAACTCAATTTTGAATTCGAGAATTTCATTTCTACATTGTCATTTCTAATTGTCTTAAGTTATTTTCCATGAAGAAGAACTTCTTGAAATACCCAAATAGTACGATTATTCGACATAGTCACCCTCTAGTTAACTACCCCTAGACTTAATATTAGGATATTGAGCAAAAACACGTCAATTAGATTTTTTGACGTAGATTTCAAATCTGTAAACAGAATTTTTATATTGTTTACTTTCACCCCCTTTTTGAAAAATTAACCCCCAACCACCCCTGTTGATGTAATTTGAACAAATTGCATATCAATAGATAGCTCTTTAAAAAAGAGTAATATCGCCAATTTAAACTTTTGCTCTATCTCTTACTGTTTTCGAGATATTTGAAAAATTAAATTTTTACACCAATTTTTGGAGGGCGATTTCACCCCTTCAAACCGTTTTTCCGCAGTTAAAAAAAAATACGTGTCCCTTAGCTGTTAGTGTTCTACAACTTATTTAAGTTTCATCAAAATCGATAGGTCCGGCCTCGGGACCTTTACTTGTAAGTAGTTTGGTGTTAATCAAAACCTTAAAATATTAAATTAATTTCAGATATAGAACCTTTTATCATCGACTGAAGTACACATTCGTTTTAAACTCGTGTCTGTAAGATATAGGCACGTATACGCACATTTATGAAGTTATTCGCCATTCATGGATAACAAAGCTAACAAGAAGATAGATCTCACTAAATGTAATCACAAGCCATATTTCGTCCATCCACATAAGCAGTTTAAGGGGGTTAAGATTATTATAATTAAAATAAATTCATAAACATTAAAAACAATTTAATTTATGAAAGTATGGAGTAAAGCAAGATCATTTGATTGATTAGTATATTATACTATACAGGTTAGTCAGTTTCGCTAGATTTTTGTTCCCAGTTTTTAAATTCATATATAAATCAGTGGCGTAGAATCGAATTATTAAAAAATTGCAAACTAAATGATATACGTACGTATAAAAGAAAAATGTTTGCAAACGTGTGCTTTCGGAAATCGAAAATAACTAATTTCGTATTGATGAAGGTGGATTGGCGAATATTTGCTTACTTTAAATACAAAATCTGCTTTCCATTTTTAAACCTTATATACCTAGTTGAACGTCACTGGTAAAATTTATGAAAATTACATAATTTTTCTGTAATTGTGGTATTTACTATGGTAATTAAAAGTTTGTTTACTTTTGTAACTACGGAGATGGCTTGCCCGTAGTAAGCTGTAGTAAGAAAATTGGGTATAGGACAATAACATGTAACTGGCCTACCCTGTATAGCAAATAGTGTCAGATTGATGTATCTTGGGAGTAAAGTATTTAATTGCCATAACTATGAAAATGTCCTAAAAAAATTTAGACAAATAACGCGACAATATGGAAAAGTTTATTATAAGAATATTATAAGAAACATTCAGAAAATGTCCTTTTTATGACAATCAATAGGAAATTGTTGAAGAATATTAAAAAATCGTATAAATCAAGTAAATTTTCTATGTATACACCGAATTCTAATTTTTGTAATTTTAACGTAAACATTGAAAATGATTATGAATTTAAAGTGTTGTTTTAAATTTGTCTTAATACTGTTTCATTAATGATGTTACTTTGTTTATTGCATTAGCCTAAAAATAGCAGAAATCAAAATAAACTGTTAAGTGTCAAATATATTTTTCGTCCAGAATCGTGATAAAAAAAGTTTTAAAAAATACAACTAAAACATTTTACAGTAGGGAAGACTGGGACTAAATGTTAAATTGGCAAAACCATTTTTCTGCATTATTTTTTGAATGTCAACAGTTACAGAGCTGAAACATTTACCTTAGAGGACTTTCTTGACTAGCAAGCAAACGACTTCAGTAATATGAAGTTCAACTTAGCCTTATGGTGTACATATCCTTCAATATGTTTCGGTAATGCCGACGTAATTTTCTACGCCGCCAAACTTTTCATCTGAAACGGAGTTTTTTCTGACTATCCTCAACTTAGTATCTTAGTTCATTTATGTATTGTGAATACAAACTTTTTTGTATATTTATTGTCATTATTTGTGTGATCGTTGTCAAAACTGAAAACATACCTTGAGGCTAAGTGTTAAATCATTTGTGGGGCTAAATCTTAAATGTTTTTATTTTCTTCTACTTTCTCTTCTTATTTGTCGGTTTACGTGTTCAATAAATTGTCTCTATTTCTTATTTCTAATATTTGTGTATAGGTCTTCTGAATTCGGTCTATCATAAAGTGTACCTTTTTTTTATCTGTGCTTATAAATGATACTTTACGTTATCGAAAAATTTGATCGTAAATATCTTCTAAACAGTGTGTCGTAGCGAAAAAATAATGAATTTTATGAAGGCTTAAGCGAAGCAAGTTGTGGGTATTCCAAACATATTGGGAGTATTAAAACTTACTTTTCGTTATCGAAAATTATCAATGCCGAAAATAACGATATTTTTAAAATTTAAGTATCTAAATTTGTATATATTCATTATCAATTGTATTATAAGATTCTCTAGAAATTTTAGTAGCTTTTATTTTCAGTATTTTTCTTTTATAATAACTGACTCAGTTTACGCGATTTTTTTACGATTTACGCGGCGTTTTTCTTTACACCATTTATGGTTCTCCTATCGTTTTATATATTTACTTCGTTTTACAACTCAAAAAGTGGTTTCAGTAGACTAGAAATATGTTGAAACACTTACTTTTACCCATTTAACATTTAGCCTCACTATTGGGCTAAATGTTAAGAAAAGGGCCCCTCCGGATAAGATAGGTGAATCTGCCTAAGATTCGACCTGGGTTAGAAGTGCCATGGCAGGATTCGCCCTTCCACATGTATGCCATAGCTGCGATATTATGTCAAGGTAGTTTTGCGTTTTGAAGTTGTACCCAAATCTTCAATTTTAAACTTTTCCCGAAGTCTAGAAAAAAGAAAAAAACGTGCATTTTTCGTGAGAACATTAGAAACTCCATCATGGAAAGGATCAATTTCTCTATAAGGTAATTGTGTTCATATATATATATATATATATATATATATATATATATATATATATATATATATATATATATATATATATATTTCGTCCGTTTGGGATAGAGCTGATTAAACAAATTTTCTAATTCCTTATGTTTTAAGTGGATAGTGCCTATCAGATTTTTTGAAATTTTGAATTTTTCGAGAAGTACTATGGAATAGTTTATTTTGATTAAATTCTCTTTATAATTTTCAAGATTTATAATATGTATGAATTTGTAATAATCTTTAATTAGTCGAGCTGAGCCTAATTCAATCCCTACTAGTCCCGGGTTGTGGGTCATATCTCTGATCTCTATCTTCTGGAGTGTTGTCATTATTAATTAACTATTATTATAAATGAATATGGCTTGTAACATTTTTCTATCGGCGGAGGCTGATTTATCTTGAATATGAACGATACGATATAATTCGAGCAACGTTGAGTGGAATCGCTCCACGGGAGAATTTGATGTCAAACTTCTTATGGAAGTTACATGTGTTTCGATTTCATAATTTTGGCAAAATTCCCTAAATCGAATCGAATCGAACCCTTTTTCCGAATCAACTATTATTAATTATGGTTTACCATATGAGGATATGAATTGGGCTAATGCTTTTATTAAGTGTGGGGAGTTTCTACTCTCCAGTTCATAGGCTTGACCGAAGCGGGAAAATTTGTCAATAATTGTTAAAAATTTGGTTTTATCTAAGTGAAAAATGTCTAGATGACAAATTTCCAAGGGTTGTGTGGGTGTTTATGTTAATTCGTGTTGTTGCTTAGGAGGGTGTCTATCATACTTATTTTCGTTGCACACCTTGCAGTTACTTATATAGTATATTTTGGATTTTAGATTTGGAAAATAGTATTCCCTACGTAAATGTTCAAAAGTTTGATTTATTCCACGGTGCCTTAGATCATGGTGATTTTTGATAATTTCATTCTGCTTTTCGTCGTTTAATACGTCTTTGAGCATTTTAGTGACTCTAATTATTTTGTACTGTTGGCCCTGTGAAAAGTATTCAGAAAATATTGTTTGGAACTTTGAAAATACTTCATCATCGGGGCAGTAGAGTGCTATAAGGTTTTTTGGTGGGATGTTTTCTTTAATTATTTCGATCAATGTTTGGTCTGTGTAGTCAGGGGTTAGGATTATCCTTCGTTTTTGGTTAAAGAATATTTCGAATTTTCTTTTCTGTCGTGAGCTTGCTTTTAATAATATTAGTTGGTTCCTAAAGTCATTCAGAGGGTTTTCTGATATGCGAATGAATTTACTATCATCTTCTTGTGCGCTATGAATTGTTTCAGTAGATGTACCGTCTGTGTGAGTTGTGTCTGTTGACTGGTTATCTTCTAAATTATTACTATCTATTATTACTCTAGACAGAGCGTCGGCATTAGTATTGTATTTTCCTGCTTTATGAATTATGGTATAATCGAATTCTTCTAACTTAAGTCTTCATCGAACCAACTTACTATTGGGTTCTGTTAGGGACATAAGCCAGATGAGTGGCTTGTGATCTGTAATTATTGTGAATTTGCGCCCGAATAAATAAGGTCTGAAGTATTTTGTAGCCCAGACGATGGCTAGTAACTCCTTTTCAATTGTGGAGTAATTCTGTTCTGTGTCCGTTAGAGTACGGGACGCATAGTAGATTGGGTGGTCTTGACCAATCGGACCTTGAGACAGGACCGCGCCAATAGCGACGTTACTAGCGTCTGTGGTTAGTATGAACTCTTTACTAAAGTCTGGGTACGCTAGTATGGGGTCATGTGTTAGGAGATCTTTAGCCAAATTAAATGATTTTATGAATTCCGGGGTGTGTTTGACAGACTGTCCCTTTTTAAGACACTTGGTCATTGGCTTCGTTATTTTAGCAGTCTTTTGTGAATTTGCGGTAGTATCCCAATAAGCCAAGGAAAGCTTTGATGTCCTTTTGCGTTTTGGGTTAAGGGAAGTTCTTAATTACTTCAATTTTGTCCGGATTTGGCTTGATACCTCGTTCGGATACTACATGACCAAAAAAGGCTATTTCTTTCCTCAAAAATTCGCTTTTGTCAAGCTGAACTTTTAGATTAGCAGATTTTAATCTATCAAAGACCTTTCGCAAGCTTGTGATGTGTTCTTGAAGGGAGGTTGAGAAAACTATTATATCGTCCATATATACAAGGCATGTGGTGCCTTGTAAATCCTTTAACACATTATCCATCACACGCTGGAACGTGGATGGTGCATTTTTCAGGCCAAACGGCATTCGTACGTACTCGTAATGGCCGTGTTCGACTGTAAATGCCGTCTTCCCAATGTCCCGGGGGTGCACCTCTATTTGATGGAAGCCCGACGCGAGATCTAATGTCGAAAAGTAGATACATTTTTCCAATTTATCAAGAATATAAGATATATTGGGCAATGGATACTTATCGTCTACTGTTTTTTCGTTGAGCTTCCTGTAATCTACGACAAGCCTACACTTTTGTTTTCCGCTTGAGTCCATTTTCTTTGGGACTATCCATATGGGGCTACTCCAAGGGGAGTAACTTGGTCTTATTATCCCTTGTTTTAACATTTTATAGATTTGGGTTTGGACTTCTTCCTTATGAATGTGGGGATACCGATAAGATCGTGTATAAACTGGTAAGCTATCTACAGTTTTTATTTCATGCTTGACTTTAAAAGTAACTTAAAAAGACTCTAAAAAAAATACAAATAAATATAAAAAAAAATTTGTAACATTCAGCTAAAATGGAATCGGCGAAAGTGAAGATTGAAAAATTACGTGACAAAGATAACTGGCTCCAGTGGCGTTTTATCATACGTACACTCTTGGAGGAAGACGACGATATGTTAGGCGTCTGCGAAGGAACACTCAATCGTCCAGCAGAAAGTAATGAAGATTTACTTAGAAGATTTTTGAAAGCAGATAAATCTGCTAAAAAGTTAATTGTAACAACTGTAGAAAGAAAACCTTTAGATTTGTTACTGAGTTGTACAACTGCAAAAGAAATGTGGGATAAATTAAATACAGTATATGACATGAAATCAGATGAAAATTTGTCAATGGTGCAAAAGCAGTTTTTCGAGTTTAAGTGGAATGAGAATGAAAATGTGGCACACAATTTGTCGAAGCTTGAACAACTTATGAACAAAATGAAAAGCCTAGGAAACTCAATTCCTGACTCTATGCTATTAACACGAATTTTAGCTTCTTTACCAAAGAAATTTAACCACTTTCACAGTGCATGCGATTCAACGGATGACTCATAGAAAAATTTAGGAAATCTAACAACAAGACTTATGGCTGAAGAAATGAGATGTCAAGGTCAGGAAAATGCACAAGAAGATGTTATTACAATGCTTGCTAAACAAAAGTTGACAAATAAATTTACTAGAAAGGAGTAGCAAATTAAAAATAAAAAAGGTACATTCAGTTGTTTCAATTGTGGAAGACCAGGACATCTGAAAAAGGATTGTTACCGGTGCTATATATGTAAAAGAAAAGGCCACAAAAGTGATAAGTGTTTTCAGAAAAGTAATGTACATCAAAACTCACAAAATCAGCAAAGTGGTATGAGCGCAATAAATAAAACACCCGAAGAAGGAGAAAAGGTGGCTTTTACTGTAGATAAGGCGCATAGCGATGAAATGTGGGTAGTCGACTCTAGAGCATCGGATCATATGACGAAAGTTCGAGAATGGTTCAGCAGCTATGAAGAACTTGAGAATAAAATACAGGTTACCATTGGCGACGGTTCAAGTCTGCCAGCGTATGGAAAAGGTACGATAGAAATAGAAACAATTATAGATGGTAAGTGGATAAAAGCTACGATGCACGATGTTTTATATGTACCGGACTTGAGACAAAATATATTTTCCGTCAAATATGTGGCAAAGAAAGGTATAGATTTTTCAATAACTGATCATGGCAAACAATGTTTGTTTTTGAAAAATAATAAAATTGTAGCCAAAGGTTTAGATATTGGAAATTTGTAAAAAGTAGATATGCGCGTAATTATACCAAAGTTTTGTAATATAAGTAACAAAGCCGAGAATTTGCAATTGTGGCACGAGCGATTATGCCATCAGAATTATAGACAAAAATCAATAATTAGTTCGGTAAACGTTAAGTTTTCGAAAAACGAAGAAAATAGCGAAATTAACTTGATTACTGAAAATAATGAAAATGATCAAAATATTGAGAATAATAAAATTAATGAAATTGCTAAAGATCAAAATGTAGTAGGTGAACAAAACCAAGAAAATCACAATGTAAGACAGTTGCATGACAGGAAAAATATTAGACCGACTGAATTTTATGGTTGTCCCATTACATATTTAGTTGAAAGAGTACCCTCAACATATAATGAAGCAGTAAATTTAAACGAAAGTAAATTTTGGAAAGAAGCAATGTTAGATGAAATAAATTCTCTTCATGAAAATAAAACTTGGATTCTTATGGAAAAATCCAGAAAATCAAAAGGTAATTGATAATCGTTGGGTATTTACGAAGAAATTAAATACCGATGGTACCGTACGTTGTAAAGCTCGTCTTGTTATCAAAGGTTACTCTCAAAAGGAAGGAATAGATTATCATGAAACATTTAGTTCAGTTGTTCGATTTGATACGGTTAGGTTATTATTTAGTTTGGTAGCGCGTGATAATTTACACCTTCGTCAATTTGATATAAAGACGGCATTTTTATACGGGTATTTAAATGAAACTATTTTCATGAAACCACCAGAAGGGTTTAATGATGGTACAACTCGTGTATGTAAATTGTTGAAAAGTTTGTATGGTCTTAAACAAACTCCTAGATGTTGGACTGAGCATTTCACGAAATTTATAAAAGGATTAGGATTTCGTCAAAGTGTAGCAGACCCTTGCTTTTATATTTATAAGTCTGAAAATGTAATCATTTATTTAGCAATCTATGTAGATGATGGTCTTATAGCGGCAACGCACGCACATCTGATTGATGATTTGTTAGCAAAACTGAAAAATGAGTTCAAAATAACAAGTACCAAAGATGTTAAAAACTTTCTTGGGGTTCAAGTATGTAGATTAAGGGATGGTTCTATTTTTATTCATCAGAGTAAATATATTGAGAATATCTTAAAGAAATTTAATATGTTTGATGCAAATAGTGTTTCAACTCCGATTGATACAAATTATAATGTTTCTGTTACAAATAAAATTAATTGTAAAGTCCCATATAGAGAAGCGGTTGCTAACTTGATGTTTTTACAAACTGTAAGTAGACCGGACATTAGTTTTGCAGTAAATGTTGTGTCAAGAGAGAAAATCCTTCTGAAGAGCACTGGAATTTAGTAAAAAGAATCATGCGATATTTGAAAGGCAGTTTAGATTTTGGTTTACATTACACTAAAAATGGTAATTTCGACGCATTTAGTGATGCCGATTATGCAGGTGACAGAGAAACGCGGAAATCTACATCTGGTATTGTATGTATGTATGGAAATGCAGCCATTACGTGGCAAAGTAAACGTCAACAATGCGTCTCATTATCTACAACAGAAGCTGAATATGTTAGCGCAGCGTCAGCGACAAAAGAAATAATTTGGTTAAAAAAGTTACTTAGTGATTGTGAAAAAAATATTCTAGATTATACTTTGTTTATAGACAATATGAGCGCGATAAAATTAATTAAAAATCCAGAATTTCATCAAAGGAGTAAACATATTGATGTAAAATATCATTTTATAAGAGACCTGTATGAAAAAGGTGAAATCAATATGATATATGTAAAAGGCGAAGAACAAAGGGCTGATATTTTCACAAAAGCGTTACCGAAACCAAGATTTGAATTTTTAAGAAGTAAATTAGGTCTTAAAAGTAAACACGAGTTAGAAAACTTATTGTAAGAATGTAAAGTTTTAGGGAGGGTGTTAAAGAATATTCATGTTATGGAAAACTTTACATTCATAGATATACTATTAATTTATTATATAGAAAATATTTTTAGAGTAATTTATTTAATGTTTGAATAGCAGTTGTTACAAGTTGGCCGTGGTTATGTTGAAATTATTCAATATATTTCAACTAAAAATAAAAACAACAATATCACAGCTTTCAAAAGTTTCTTGCTCTGTGACACAATTCCGCTCCCCATAGTTTCGACAATTCCGAATTGGCTTCGTCAACACCTAGGAACTCACACGTGTAGGGACAGTGACATCTGATTAATGAGCAACATGTACTGTTCTGTCAGATAACTAATTACTGGGTACATGTGCCGTTCTGTCAGATGTCGGGGCAACCTACACGGGAGACCGGTACGATGACTAGGCCACGTTCGTCCGAGTCGAGGCTACAGGGAACGGGACAATGGCACAGAGTATCACAGTAGATTTGACAAAAGTCCCTATCACCTCGACGGGGCGGAAGCGGCCCAGGACGTCGACAAACGCATCCGTGAGAGGGACGACAACGTCTCCTTACTAGACGAGCTCGCTCAAGCCGTTCGGGCAGACGTTGACTCACACGTGTGGCCGACACGAATGAATGCGTCACACGCCGCATTCCTACCCGTCGAAGCCACAGAGACAGAAATCAACATTAAATCACAGCGCAAATAAATCACAGTTGTGTCACATTGGAGTGTACCATCCAGCGGATACTAGGAGAGATAAGAACAACGTAAAAAAAAAATACCACAGCACTAAATATCACAATGTCGACAAATGGGAATCATAGAAAACTATCACCTATTCGACTCACCCGAACACAATTCACAACTACGGCAATCACACCCATACAAGTTACTAGGCTCCCTCAATGCCGAATTCCGGTCAAGGTACTTACAGAAACATCTCAACTTTCGGTGGCACTTCTCTTATGCGGGGGATATAACCTCGGTCGGTCATACGACGTTCATCGTCGTCGAAAATTTTACCAGACGCTCGTCAGCCTGTTAGCCGAAGCTAACAGTTACCGCCGGGCACGAACGGGGACGTGAGGTTGAAATTATGCCCAGCTAGACTTTTATTATTATTATTATTATTATAGACTTTTACGCCAACCTGGCGCTCACTACCCAGTAGGACAGTACTGGGTAACATTCACCTATACCGGCATTATGCAAGGTATTAGGCTCTGTGGAAGGGTAATGGGCCAAACCAATCCGTAAAAGTACCGTAGTACATTCACGGACGGGTTTGTCACATCACTCCTTATATTGTTGTTATTGTTGCTTGAAACGAGGTGTTGTGTCTATTTTGGTGTACACTGGGTCGTACGGCGAGACTTTTGTGGGAGCGTAGATGTTGGCTCAATGACAGACGGCTGTGAAAGCCTAGTTCGTTTTCGTGTCCTCAGAGAATAGGTAGGATTAGGGACAGAGGGGAGGGAAAGGACTGTTTGTGTTTGTGTGTGTGTTCGTGTATGTGTGTGGATGTGTCGTTCTATTTTACGTTTCTTGGTGTAAATGTGTTCCGGTTCATCAAAATGCTCATTAAGATCGGGTGTTCCTGGAATTGCGCGTTTAGATGGTACAGAGGTTGACGGACTTTGTGTGTTATTGAGTTGGGGAGGATTGTGCACCAGAGCAGTAACAGTGATGGTGCGGCAGTTGGTCGATCCTCCCTCTCCATCAGACGAATCTGGATCTGTATGTGTGTTAAGTGTTTGTGTTTCAGTGGTAGTGTATTGTGTGTTTATGTATGTGTGTTGTGCGTCTGTAAGATGGGTGTCAGTGTGTTGTTCGCTCACTGTAGATGGCTCAGATGGAGTAGAAGCAGATCTTGTGCTTTCACATATCGCAGTCGGATTTGTATTACTGAGGAACTTCCGTACTATACGACACGTGTTTATGATCACTGCCTTTTGCATAGTGACATATGTGTATTTTGGCAGACCCAAGAGGCTCAAACTATTGTGTAGTGTGTGCGGGATGACCCCGGTGGCACTGAGCACTATTGGAACAGTGTGGACATGTTCCATTCGCCATTGTTGTTTTATTTCGGCTGCGAGGTCAGTGTATTTATCCAATTTAACTGCGTGTGTTTTTTGTAAGTTGTGTGTATTTTGAACCGCAATATCGATCAGATAGGTTGTCTTAGTGTTTTTCATTACGAAGGTGATATCTGGTCGATTATGATTTATGGTATTATCTGTAATAATCGACCGATCCCAGTAAAGTCTACAGGAGTCATTCTCCGCTACTACTTTTGGTGTGAGCTTGTAGTATGGTGTTTTATCGGTTATAAGGTGGTGTTTAACCGCTAGTTTCTGGTATATAATTTTGCCAACCTGGTCGTGACGGTGTTTGTAATCGGACTGAGCGAGCTGAGTACAGGCAGCTGTGATATGTTGGATCGTTTCGGGTTTGGAATGGCATTTCCGGCATGAGTCAGATGTTATTGACGAGTCACGAAGTATGTATTTTGAGTAATTCTTATTATTATTATTATTATTATTTTTATTATTATTATTATTATTATTATTATTATTATTATTATTATTATTATTATTATTATTATTTTTTTTTTTTTTTTTTTTTTTTTTTAATTAAAATTGGGACACTACTGCCGGCGGATGGCGCGGTCAGCAGTGTCCGGCGGCATCGCCATCTCTGGGCATGCGCCGCCAAACACAGTAGAAAGATAAAAACGACACATAAAGACAGGAACACATAAATGCAATAGACAAAGGACAACATACACATATTAAAATACAGCAATGAGCCCTGCCATCCCAGGGCTTTAAAAGGAGCGAACAGACCTTGTTGACGGTACGACAGGTACCAGCCAGGTCGTCCGGTCATCAAGGCCTGAAAACCAACGATGAGACTCCCCCCGAGGTATAAATGGCCTCGGGGTGGAGGAAACCGACTAAAAAAAGATGTACGAAAGAAAAGCTAAAACAATATATTAGAAAGAATATCACAAACAAAAACTTATTACGTCACTGGGGAGCCACTGGCTTACCAGGGACGCAATAAGGGATTAAAACAATACCACTGCAGAGCCATGATAACAGGTCTACAGGGGAATAACGAAGAATAGATAAAACAGAAACATAAAAGACAAGCAAGATTAAAACAAAGAAATAAAGTAAACTTATTAAAAAGACAAAACAAATATATCACAGTGATTAGATTCCTTTGCCCTGCAACACGATTCCCCTCCCTGTACCCTCGACAATTTCGAAATGGCTTCGTCAATACCAAGGAACTCACCCATGTAAGGACAGTTAACGTCTGATTACTAGGCTACATGAACTGTTCTATCAGATAACTGATTACTAAGTTACATGTGCTTTTCTGTCAGACGTCGGGGTCTACTTACTGGGGAGACCGGTACGTAGACTAGGCCACGTTCGTCCGAGTCGAGGTCACAGGAAACGGAACAACGCAACAGAGTATCACAGTAGATCTGACCAGTGTCCCCATCACTTCGACGGGGCGGAAGCGGCCCAGGACGCCGACAAAAGCATCCGTGCGAGGGACGACAACGTTTCCTTACTAGACGAGCTCGCTCAAGCCGTTCGGGCAGACGTTGACTCACACGTGTGGCCGACGCGAATGAATGCGTCAGACGCCGCATTCCTACCCATCGAAGCCACAGGGACAGAAATCAACATTATATCACAGCGTAAAATAATCACAGTTGTGTCACACTGGAGTGCACCATCCAGTGGACACTAGGAAAGATAAAAACAACGTAAAAAAAAAATATCACAGCACTAAATAGCACAATGTCGACAAAGGGAAATCACAGAAAACTATCACCTATTCGACTCACCCGAACACAATTCACAACTCCGGCAATCACACCCATACAAGTTACTAGGCTCCCTCAATGCTGAATTCCGGTCAAGGTACTTACAGACACATCTCAACTTTCGGTGGCACTTCTCTTATACGGGGGATATAACCTCGGTCGGTCATACGACGTTCATCGTCGTCGAAAATTTTACCAGAGCCTCGTCAGCCTGCTTGCTAGCCGAAGCTAACAGTTGCCCGCCGGGCACGAACGGGGACGTGAAGGATGGATTTTAGCCCAGCATTATTATTATTATTATTATTATGATTATTATTATTATTATTATTAAGGATAATGATTATTAAGGATAATAATCTTTAGTTTCAAATAATACTTCCAAATAAAAAATCCACTTGTCATAGTTATTATTTCCAAAGTATAAATCTAGCAGAGCCATTGAGAATTTATAAAAGTTTAGGTATTTTGATTTTGGTAATTGAGTATACACGAAAGAAAGACTGAAATTAAGAGACTGAAAGATCTTTTCATTTTGGTAAATCAGCCTGAAAGTATGTTCATTTTCGTAATGGAATAAGTGAATTTGGAATGGAAGAATGGAATTCAGCTATTACAGCCAGAATGGAATTCAGCTATTACAGCCACTGCCATAACGCGACCTAAGCCCGGGACTATGGCAGAAATTTGTTTTGAGGTCCCTAGAAACCGAAAATAATATTCACTAAAATTTATATATATATATATACATATATATATATATATATATATATATATATATATATATATATATATATATATATATATATATATATATATATATATATATATATGTGTGTGTGTGTGTGTGTGACCGCACGATAACTCTCGAACGAAATGTCCTACGTTTACGGAATTTGGTGAAAATTTTGGAAGTCCCAAACCGTTAGACAAGTTTGTTAGCCAGACACGTGCGATGTCAGGAACATGGTTTCTGTTCTTGAAAAAAATAGTCTTTTGCTAAAATTTCCACTTATTCAAAAATTTTTCTGAAATATTTTTACGCCATTTGAAAGAGGAGAAAAAATTACATAGAAAAGGTCTTTAAAGTGGTATTCTATGTCAACTAGTTTCCGAGAGAAATTAATTTTTATAAACGGCAATTCGCTATGTTATGCAGGATGCTGCGACAGGGGTATATATAATATTAGATGAACGTACTTATACATACTGCATATGTAGGTACTTATACATACTACGTAAAGGAATATTAAGTATGTTGTACAAGAGGATAATAGCTTGGATATAGTCATATACATACATATGCATATGTTTGTATGTTATATGCCTTTTTTAGGGTCCCGAAGGAAGTCCTATTTTTTAAAGCTCCGAAAGAAATCTCCCGAGACTATAATAGAAATTTGTTTGAGGTCCCTAGAAACCGAAAATAATATTCACTAAAATTTATGTATTATATTTAGGTATATTTAGTCCCACACCGTTGAACAAGTTCGTTAGCCAGCCATGTCGGATGTCTGGAACATGGTTTTTTTGGTCATTTTTTCGTGAAAAAAATTAGTATTTTGCCAAAATTTTCTCAAGTAAAAAAATTTTTGCGATTTATTTACACCATTAGAAAGAGGAGCAAAAATCACTTAAAAGGGTGAAAAATCACAGAAAAATGGATTTTTATAAAGGGAAATTCGCTATGTTATGCCGGACGCTGCGACAGGGGTATTTTCTCTTTTGATAGTATATTCCTGCTTTGTTGTTACGTTATTGTCATTCTCTTTATTATTTTTTGTTTTTTATTTAACGTTATGAACCTTTTTTGTGTGTTAATCATTTGTATGTCTGGTACAACAAAAAATTTACGGCGTTACCTGGTTTAGTTCTTACACAGCACCGAAGAGGTATTCAGCTGTGAACAAAATATATATTCACCTTGAAAAGACAATTTTTTGTTCCATTAAATTTCTAGTTAACATTATACTGCTTTTTTGTATCTTTTTGTATCTTTTTTTCTTCTATGCATGTTGTATACGCATTGTTCTAAATAAAACTAAATGGTACATCTGAAAATTTTAGATAAACAACACTTTTTTAACTCGGCACTTTATCTCTAATGTATTTATGCTTGCCTTTTATTGTATTTTTAAAAATTTCTATTTATTAGCGAATTCTGTTGTCCTGCAAGTAGCGTTATGGGCAAAAGTGCGAAAGTACAT
Organism: Brachynemurus nebulosus; assembly: GCA_035578155.1. Classification (NCBI taxonomy): domain Eukaryota; kingdom Metazoa; phylum Arthropoda; class Insecta; order Neuroptera; family Myrmeleontidae; genus Brachynemurus; species Brachynemurus nebulosus. Next base: position 185,465 of record JAPWDM010000087.1, on the reverse strand, counting down.
TACGTAACCCATAATTAAATAAAATATCAAAACTTTTTTGAATTTTCTTTAGTTAGTACGACCAAAATCCAAATGTAAATTAAAAATCACAAACTGAAAAAATTATAAAATTTGATCGGCTGGGAATCGAACCCAGGATCTCCCGGTAACTAGCCAAGTGCCTTGCCACTAGACCAACGATCCTCTGTTCGACAACCGCCCCAATCCGACAACCATTCAACCACTTATCTGTATTGGTACTCTCTCTAATGCGAGAGAGTACCAATACACATTAGAGAGAGTGATTGAATGGTTGTCGGATTGGGGCGGCTCTCGAACAGAGGATCGTTGGTCTAGTGGCAAGGCACCTGGCTAGTTACCGGGAGATCCTGGGTTCGATTCCCAGCCGATTCAATTTGATAATTTTTGCAATCACGTTGTGATTTTTAATATTAATCATATTAAATAAAGGCGTATCAATGTTAATCGTATTTAGGTATTGTATATCAAAGGTGTAGAGGAACGACCATTATTCAATACTTTTTAAACCAATGAAATGACCCTATTAACCATTACTCAATTAGGGATGGAAACATTTCGCAAAGAATCGATTCTCGATTCCGATTCTAATTTTTTACGATTTTGAGAATCGATTCTGAGAATCGATTAATCGATTAAAAGAATCGATTTTAATCGATTCTTTACGTTTAAATTTTTTTTACATATTAAGCTGCTTTAACAAAGTTTAAAATTAATTACTAGTAAATTGGCTATTGATGATTTTTTTTAATGAAATATTTGTGAAATAAAAGAAACAAGTAATTTTAACCAAATTTATATTTTTGTACGTCAATATTTTATATATGACATAATTATTGCAATAAGACATATAAATTATAAATATTTCTTTTTTTTTTTTAAATTAATAATTAAATTAAGTAAATTTTGAAGGGAAAATTATCAGTTAGTTTCAGAAAACCATTTTCTGGCACTAATCTTAAAAATAACATAGCATATTCAAGTGATCAGGTCTTAATCGACTACGAAGTTGATTTGCAATATGACCAGTGTGCGAAAATAAACGCTCACAAGGCGTTGATGTATCTTATATGACTAGACGGACGACGGATGGCGGACTCATGCCCTGTGTGCGATTCGTGGTATAAAAAATTCTCACGCATGTGTACTACTAAACCGCGTGAACACGTACTAGCAAAAAATTTAAATTATTTGACATCTATTACCATATTTGTAGTCTTGTAGACGTTGCATATATAATTTTTGACTGTGTATTTGCGCGATTTATTAATGCACATGCGTAAATGCACGGGAATTTTTTATACCAGGAATCGAACATGGTTTGACAATTTTAAACAACTGACGGTTACACTTATAACAGAATCGAAAAGTCGAGTATTAAGAATCGATTCTTGATCGATTTTGAAAAGTCAAAATCGATTCTCAATAATCGATTCTTTTACGAGAAGACTCGATTCTCGAGTAGAATCGGAATCGATTTTGCCATCCCTATACTCAATAGACTTGCAGTTGTTTTATGAATAATATGTATATCTATCAGGTTTTAATTTCATATATGTTGCGTAGTAATGTGCAAGCAAATCAAGCCATTTATATTTTATTTTGATCGTTTCCATAGATACATAATATATCAAACATTTGATGAAATTAGAAATAGATCAAAAATTATATTCTTTTAAACTTTGTATTCAGTTTTATTTAAATCTAAGAATAAATAAAAACTATTTTCATAATAATAGCCCATGTACCTTATAAAATTTTTAATATCGAAATTTGACCTATTTATGCGGCCGCTCCTGCTTTAACGCACGAGTTTGCGTTTGCAGAAAGGGCGATTTGAACTTGACCAAACAAAAGGATCCTTTTACAATAGAAATCAGCCATGTAGCGATAACAAGCTTTTTTATGTAGCCAGCTCTCATTATAGGTTACAGTCATCAATATATTATCTCATCTTGCATTAAGTAAATAAGTGATTTTCTCCACTTAGTCTAAATGTAATAAGTGTAATAAAATGATTCATTCATATGGTGTATCGAGTGGGGATGAAAACAAAAGCTCACAGATATTACATAATTTGTGTATGCGTGAAAATTTTGCTAGGAACGAATGACGGAAATTCCTCGAGAATTTGATGAATTTGAAACGAACAGCCAAAAAGATGACATTGACTGCGGCTAAGAAATTCAAAGAAATCAACGTGCATTCTACCATATTAGTTGAAGTGCAAAAAGTTGACCGTAAGCCTTTGGATAACAAGAACGTTGTGAGTAGAGATCTATTAAATAGGTACTCTAGTTGAAGTTATTAAGAACTGGCTATCGTAAAAAGTGCCGCAAAGTGTCGTAGTCTCTGGGACTAATTATTGTTTTGATAATAATATTTTAACCATTAAATTACTACTTACGTATGTATATAATACTAATATTTATTATAATAATATTTAAACAAGAACATGTTTCCTATACACCTAGACTAACTATATTACAAAATATTACCTACTTAATATACATGCCTACATACTGCAAGGATAAGTTAGGTATGTTTAATGAAGTCCATAGCCTGAGGTGTCAGTCCAGCTTCCGGCACAACACAGTTAGTGAGTTATTACTTTGTGCTTTCAAAATAAACTACAAATACCCGTGTTCACAGCACCAGTTGCCGTAGTGTTATAAGTTTGTTTAGAAATTCTATTTCACCTAGTATATACTTAAGAAATATGGATGAACATATGCATATATTATTACACATGTATCCTATTTCACACTTGTACTAATTATTTATAACGAATATATCGCAACGATATGATTAAGTTGGTATTTCGCTCGAAACGTGTGGGGGTATAATCAAAATTGTAGAATGATTTTGTCTTTGTGATTCTACTATATTTCTGATAAACTCGTATTGTACGACATTAACATGTAGTACTAGTTGCAAATGTTCTGAGCGCCACTACATATATATATATATATATATATATATATATATATATATATATATATATATATATATATATATATATATATATATATAGCGTGAGTTTTTCGAGAGTTGCCATTTTGATTACAGTCAAACCGTTGATTTAATCGAAAAATTGTTCAAATAAGAGTTGAATATCGACGGGGGCAACCGATTGCTATAGTTAGGAGCTTCATAGCTCTTATTGTTTTCGAGTTATGGTACAAATTTATAGATTTTTATAGATTATAGACTATATTTTAATTTTTCGATAAAACTGATCTAATGCATCAATTAAAAATATAAATAAAGAAAAAAAATTTTTTACCCAAGTTTATTTTTTGAATTTTCTTAAATTTAGCAATTAGGCGGTAGAAATATGCATATGTATTTGAGGCTCTTTCAACCGACAGAGTTTTAGACAGCTAACATTTCTATTACGTCCAAGAAAAGAACCTTATTTAATATCATTCTCTGTAATACAAGTGCTAGTTTTTGGAGTATAGTTTTGGAGTAATTTAGATTTTGGAGTACCGATGTCGGGCTCTATTTGAAGTTTTTAACATTTTTGCATAATAAAATCAATATATTTTTAAAAGATTAGTATTTAAAGTAACTTAATTTAAAAATAACTTGAAGTATTTCATTAATTTACTGGAAAATATATTCATTTTTTATTTATTTATAGAACGGCAGGCGGCAGTGAAATAAATGTAACCACCCAGTACAAACCAAAGTGGCATTGGCGTATCTTAATAATAGCAAAGTGAGGTTAGCTGGAAACGAAAATATTATTAATAAATATACTCAAATAGTGTAAAAATATTTGAAATTCGATAGTATTTTCTTTTTATTACAAACCAAATTAAAAAGGATAAGTTTTTTCGCACAAAACTTTTCATTTCCTTAAAAATACTTGCTACAAAAAAAAAAGGTTTAGACGCCTATATATCTGTCAAACTGACATTTTAGAAAAGTAATTTTTTTATTTTTCAGTGAATTAAAACTGAAATTTTATTTCCTTATTGTATTTAGGTATCATTTTTATACGACAATTTACTTTATTTAATAATTTTAATTTCCGATGGAAAACGTAATTATCGTTTAATTTTTCGTTACTGCATTGATTACATTCATTCGTTACTACATTGATTACAAGATGGCGGCCATATTGAGCTAACATTTTTTTTAAATTACCTAAAATCTTAATCGTTTGCAAGCACTTGAGTACGAAATTTAAAAGTGTCATTTTTAAAACGTAATTACTCAAAAATATGAGATAAAACAATGAAAATTTGAGTGTTACTGAAGGTTTTGAATCATAAACAAATTTTTGAAAAACTTTCAAATGTACGTTTCCATTTAGATCTATAAGTTTGTATCATAACTCGAAAACCATAAGAGCTATAAAGCTCCTGACTGTAGCAATCGGTTGCCCCCGTCGATATGTATAACTTTTATTTGAAGAATTTTTCGATTAATTTTTTTATTTTGAACAACTTTTCGCTATATATATATATATATATATATATATATATATATATATATATATATATATATATATGTATATATATATATATATATATATATATATATATATATATATATATATATATATATATATACAGTTTGCTTTGGAAAAACGTTTCGGATTCGTGCATGTGGCGAACACAGACAAATCATACACCATATTTAAGTTAAATAATGATAAACATACATTTTGTACAATGTTACCTACTTTATTTAAAGCTTACTAATAAGCAATAGCCAGCAATATGACAATCGAACAATTGGAAGGGATTATCTATTATACATATTTTCCATGTGTACAGTAATTAACAAAAATTTTCATATTCATAGTATTGTTTAGTTAAATTTTTTGGTGAATTCAAAAAAGAATAAACTTGAATCTTTTACAAACTAGTAAAATCTATTTAATCTAACGATTCTAAAGTACAATAATAATAATGTGGCCGATAGTTGGTGAGAAATAGTGGTTCCACAGACACAATTACTCTATGATATCGTAAAGTCATGAAGGAATTGAAGTGTAGTAGCGGTACGAAGATAGGAATAGTTTTAGTAAAATTGCAACATATCTCTCGAATACCTTAGTTGCTGATGCTGTTTACCTTTTGTATTTGGAAAGCGTGCCTTATGTGGCAAGATACAATTTATCTAATGATTTACTTTTAAATTGAACTACTTAATGCCCGAAGATCTAGACTTAAACAGTGTAGATTTTAAATTCTCGAACACTATACGGGAAATATAATCAAAATATCTACTATATTCCATCATAATTATAAGTAGTTGACATCTTCTGTAAACCTATTTATGGTCAGTTAAACTTAAGATTAAAGCTAACCTGAAGATTATTTAAAAACAGCGTTAGTTTTTCGTATAGTAAAAGTTAAATTGAACGTTACATTAAATTACAAAAAAGAATTACCTCACTATCAAAACTGTTAAACAGTCAAAAAATTACCATAATAATAACAATATTACTTACTATTTTTATGTTTGTTATGGCAACAAATTTGTTTCTGTAGTTGCTTTTAATGATCACATGTTAGCAATGTTAGTCAACCTAACCCAAAAGATTGACAGAATTTAAAAATCTATAGTTAATTATAAAGTGTAACAAGTAATTACTGCTTTAAATTCTAACTTAATATTACCATTTTTTTTCTTTAACTGCAATTACACTCTTTATATTAAATTTCATTACATTCTTTCAAAAATATTTCTTGTTTAACTGAATACTTTTTCACAAAAATTTGCTAATTGAGAGCAACAATAATAACTTGTAGTAAATTAGAACTTTCATATTTTAAGAATGGATCTATCTAACAATAAGTAGGAATGAATATTTTTGTTCATTACTGTATTTATTTGATTTTAAGAGCAGGTGTTTTTTTTTACTGCAATGATTATAATTACCTTGAAGAAAAAATTGTATCATTTAACTGTTAGTCTTCTGAAAGAGTAAAACAGTATTTTTTATAAAATGTATACTACCCAAGAAAAAATTCAAATTATTAAGTGGTACGTGCTTTATAGCGCGGAAGAAGCCGTTGGGCGATTTATATTTACTTTTCCCATCGTCCAGTCCCAACAACGAGAACGGTTTTGAATATTTTCCATGCATTTGAAACTTTGGCGTGTATCACTGGATGCAAGAAATGCAAGGGTGATCGAGAGCAAAAACCTCTCACAGAAGAACGGTTACAAAAGGAAATTGCGATATGCGCTTTTGTTGAAGCCAGTGAACCTTGCTCAAGCAGGGAAATTTCGGAGCAAGTGGACGCTTCAAATTCAACTGTGCAAAGCATTTTGAAAAAAAAAATGGGTATAAAGCTTACAAAGTACAGCGCACTCAGGAAGTTTTCGCCGAAGATCGAATCAGACGAATGGAGTTTTGTGAAGTCATGAGGGAAAGGATTGGTAGAGATGAAAATTTTGTGAAAAACATTTTATTCACCGATGAAACGTCTTTTTTCCTTCATGGCTCTCACAACTCTTCCAAAGTCCGATATTGGTCTAGGGAAAATAAACACCTTAGTGAGCCGGTACGCACACAATACCCACAAAAATTAAACATTTGGGCAGGTATTCTAAATGATTCCATTATTGGCCCTTTTCGCATTAATGGCAGTTTAGATGTCAGAAAGTATTTGCAGCTTCTTCAAAATGACGTTATTCCGGCAGTTTTAGCTTTGAACGGAAATTTGCAGGAAATCTGGTTTCAACAAGACGGCTGTCCAGCACACAACTGTAGTACCGTTCAAAACTTCTTGGAAACTATATTTCCTGGAAGACTTATTGCAACGAGAGGGACAATTAAGTGGTCTCCCAGATCTCCAGATTTATCACCAAACGACTTTTTTCTTTGAGGATATGTTAAAGGAGAAATTTTCAAGCATTCTCACGAAAGGGCGGACTTAAAAACTAAAGTTGAGAATGTTTTAGAAAATATTAGCCCTGAAATGCTAGCAAATGTCCGCTTAGAGTTTTACAACAAACTGGGTTATTGCGAGGCCCGACAGGGCGACATTTTTGAACCGTATCTTCATTAGTAGAATTTTCATATTTTTATTTTTTTATATAAGATTTGTTTTTGCATTTTATAAAGAATATTATTTTATTTTTTGCCAGAAAGGCTAATTATAAATTTTTGAGAACTATACTTTTATAATAATTGAGGTAGTAATAAAATAATTATTTATTTATTGACTACCTCATTTATTTTAAGGTCCAGGTAATTTTATGGTATAACATTTATTTTTAAAAAAATTAAGTATGTCGCAGCCATAATGGAAAACATTCCATTTAAAAAAAAAATATATAATTACTGATAACATTAGTTTTCATTCAAAAGCAAAATTTTTGTAGTATCTTACCACATTCACTCGCGATTAACCTTAATTTTTAGTGCGAATGTATAAGTTTGAGAATACTTTTAAGATGGTGGTGATTCTTCTCGTAAGATTTGAATTTATCACAAATATCACAAAACGACAATTTAGTTAACTTGCAAAATGCATGGCATTTTGCTAGGTCAACGAACCTACAAAAGGGAAATTTTTTTAGTGGTTTATGCATTCAGTTGAAAAATATATGCGTGAACTCACAGTCTTAATTATTTACGTTTTAAGAGGTTATATTCAAATTAAAAATTGGTTGATGTTTCTATTAACTAGTTCAACTTTAAGCGTACATAAACAGGGAAACTTCAAAGAAAAATGATCCAAAAAATATAATCTAATTTTTCATAACATTACTGCGACATATAGTTTCCAGTTGTCTTATTAAATTATTTGTTATGCCAAATTAAAGACAAAGACAATTGATTTTTTACAACAGAACAAAACCGCAATATATATATATATATATATATATATATATATATATATATATATATATATATATATATATATATATATATATATATATATATATAACAATAGATCAGTACCTACACATGTCAGTACAGGGAGAAACCAAACTTGGCTAATATTTTAATAATTGTCAATATGTTAAAAAACAATTAAATATTTTTGTTAAATAGAATTCAACACATGAGGGCTTTTGAATATGAACTTTTTGATATTGTTTTCGAAAATCAGAGAGTTTATTCCAATAACTCCTAAATAACTCTTTTCTCATAACTACCATCTAATTATTCTAAAATACGCTCATGGATTTGATCCATTTCGTCAGTTTCAGCTATTTTTGAATTTCTCGACAGTATCATCATTTTTTAAGACAAAATAGCCACGACTTGCCATTCCAAATTTTAGACAGAATATTTCCTAATATCTAACCTATTGTGAGACAAAGTTATAGAAACCTTGTCTTTCGTATTTTGCAAAAACAAAATGGTTTCACATGAACACAAAACACAAATTGTATTCAAATCAAAACATTGCCATAATTCTTGTAATTATTCAAAAAGTTAGGGCATGGTTTTTCGCTTTAAAATTCAATAATAAGCCTACGTTATGAGAAATGATTCATTACGCCCCAACTATACTAACTAAAGCTTCATCATTGATTTGTCTAGAAATGTAACCTCTTCAGAAACAATTTCAGTTCCTCAATAATGCAAGTATTATAGCAACAATGTCTGGCAACGCGCCAGGCTCATGTTTTGACAACAAAAGTTATTGTATCTTGGATTAAGAAATTAACTTTTAGTGCAATTTTTTGAAAACAGCCTTCATTTTCTGCCAGATGATCTATTTTCCACTTTTTTTTTAAATATTTGACTAAATCTTGAAAATTGTTCCTATCAGTTCGTCAATTCGAATAAAACTCTGTTGATTTTTACGATGATCAGTTCAATAGTTTAACTGATATTTAAAAAAATAAGCTACATCGTTAAGCCACATCTGAATTAGTACTTTATATTAAAATAACTTGCACGGTATGCACTTTTAGTTTTATCAACGATTTTGATATATCCGAAATTTAATTAACTAAAAATTCTTCACTATTCGGAATCTGTTTTATTTAGTTAGTACTACAGCTGTTTTATTTAGTTAGTACTACAGAACTTAATGATGTCAGCAGTGCTAATTTCTTAAATATGAGTTAAAAATTACCCAAGTATTATTAAATAAAAAAGTTCTTAGAATTTGTTAATTTTATATTTTTCTATAGTTTCCTGGTGATTATAATTTGAGTAGTCATTGTACATTTTTTTTTTTTTTTTTTTAGTTAAAAATTGGGGTACTGCTGCCGGTGGATGGCGTGGTCAGCAGCACCCGGCGGCATCACCTACTAAGGGCATGCGCCGCCAAACACAGTAAAAATAAAAACAACACGTAAAGACAGGAACACATAAATGCAATAGACAACGGACAAACATACACATATAAAATCCAGCGATGAGCCCTGCCATCCCAGAGCTTAAAAAATAGCGGACAGTCCTTGGTGACGGTACGATAAGTACTAGACAAAGCGTCCGGTCACCAAGGCCTGAAGACCATCACTGCGACTCCCCCCGAGGCGTAAAGTGCCTCGGGGTGGAGGAACCTGACTAGAAACACACAAACGACTAGAGATTTATATCACAATTTTATCACAGATAAATCTTGTTACGTCACTGGGGAGCCACAGGCCCACCAGTGACGCAATAAGGAGTTAAAACAATACCGCTGTAGAGCCATAACAACAGGCCTACAGCGGCATAACAAAATATCACAGATAAAAAGAAACAAATGATGTACCACCTCGGGTGTAAAGAGCCCTCGGTCGTACATCGTTAAAAAACAATAACAAAAACAAAAAAACACGTATAAATAACAAAGTACCACTAAGGGTGTAAAGGCCCTTAGTGGCATAAAAACAAGACTAAAAGCACCCTGCCAGACCAGCTGGAACAGGGTATTGGCAATAAATAAATAAATTAAGACGATCACAAAAACTTCTTTAACACAAAAGATTAAAAATTGCTGAAAATAAAATATACTATCGGGGGAGAATTGTACATTATTATTATAGACTTTTACGCCAACCTGGCGCTCACTACTCAGTAGGACAGTACTGGGTAACATTCACCTATACCGGCATTATGCAAGGTATTAGGCTCTGTGGAAGGGTAATGTGCCAAACCAATCCGTAAAAGTACCGTAGTACATTCACGGACGGGTTTGTCACATCACTCCCTATATTGTTGTTATTGCTACTTGAAACGAGGTGTTATTCGTCTATTTTGGTGTACACTGGGTCGTACGGCGAGACTTTTGTGGGAGCGTAGATGTTGGCTCAATGACAGAGGGCTGTGAAAGCCTAGTTCGTTTTCGTGTCCTCAGATGGTAGGTAGGAGTAGGGACAGAGGGAAGGGAAAGGACTGTTTGTGTTTGTGTGTGTGTTCGTGTATGTGTGTGGATGTGTCGTTCTATTTTTCGTTTCTTGGTGTAAATGTGTTCTGGTTCATCAAATTGTTCATTAAGATCGGGTGTTCCTGGAACTGCACGTTTAGATGGTACAGAGGTTGACGGACCTTGTGTGTTATTGAATTGGGGAGGATTGTGCACCAGAGCGGTAACAATGACAGTGCGGCAGTTGTTCGATCCCCCCTCTCCATCAGACGAATCTGGATCTGTATGTGTGTTAAGTGTTTCTCTTTCAGTGTTAGTGTATTGTGTGTTTATGTATGTATGTTGTGTGTCAGTAGGATGAGTGTCAGTGTATTGTTCGCTCACTGTAGATGGTTCAGATGGAGTAGAAGCAGGTCTTGTGCTTTCACATATCGCAGTCGGATTCGTATTACTGAGGAACTTCCGTACTATACGACACGTGTTTATGATCACTGCCTTTTGCATAGTGACATATGTGTATTTTGGGAGACCCAAGAGGCTCAAACTATTATGTAGTGTGTGTGTGGAATGACCCCGGTGGCACTGAGCACTATTGGAACGATGTGGACATGTTCCATTCGCCATTGTTGTTTTATTTCGGCTGCGAGGTCAGTGTATTTATCCAATTTAACTGCGTGTCTTTTTTGTAAGTTGTGTGTATTTGGAACCGCGATATCGATCAGATAGGTTGTCTTAGTGTTTTTCATTACGAAGGTGATATCTGGTCGATTATGATTTATGGTCTTATCTGTAATAATCGACCGATCCCAGTAAAGTCTACAGGAGTCATTCTCCGCTACTACTTTTGGTGTGAGCTTGTAGTAAGGTGTTTTATCGTTTATAAGGTGGTGCTTAACCGCTAGTTTCTGGTATATGATTTTGCTAACCTGGTCGTGACGGTGTTTGTATTCGGACTGAGCGAGCTGAGTACAGGCAGCTGTGATGTGTTGGATCGTTTCAGGTTTGGAATGGCATCTCCGGCATGAGTCAAATGTTATTGACGAGTCACGAAGTATGTATTTTGAGTAATTCTTTGTATGAATTACTTGATCTTGTATAGCTAGCATGAATCCTTCAGTCTCCGGGAAAAGACTTCCTTGACTCAACCAGGCGTGCGACGCTGCTTTGTCGACGTTACTCTGATTAAGATCATGTGGATGTCTCCCATGTAAAGGCTTCCGGATCCATTGCTGAATTTTATCCTCCTTCGTGACCAAACGGCAAAAACTATCTGGCATTTCTGTGTGTGAGAGGTTTAATGGTGTGTATGCCTTGTCGGCTTGGATTATTACATTGTGTAAGTGTGATGTGTGTGTTTTGGTGTAAAAGTATTCTCGCAAGTTATGAACCTGTTTATTATGCGTGTTCCTTATGTCTATAAGACTTCGACCCCCTTCGGCTCTTGGCAGCGTCAATCGTTCTATCGCTGCTTTGGGATGATGAATTCTGTATTTGGTCATAAGGACGCGGGTCTTGATCTCGATGTTTGTCAAGTCCGTAGGCGTCCATTTGATTACCCCAAATGAGTATGTTAGCACCGGAACTGCGTAGGTGTTAATTGCTTTGATGGTTTTTTTTCCATCAAGGTGGGTGCTCAGTAATCTCCGTACACGCGTTAGGTATTGCTGCATCAGGTGTTGTTTTACAGCGATGTGATCTATACGTTCGTCCTGATTGAATCCGAGATACCGGTACGACTCTCCCTCGTCCATAGGCTGCATAACAGACTCTGGTTCGAGCTCGGACGCGACCGCATCTCGTTTTCCTCCAGAACGACATTGTGTTCGACATTTATCGATTCCGAACTCCATACAGAGGTCTCGCGAAACCTCGTTAGAAAGTCCCAGCAGCTGCTGTAATTGATGTTTAGTAGCTGCATAGATCTTAATATCATCCATGTACATTAGATATGAAATGGTATGGCGGGAATTCGTTTGCGTACCTATATTGTAACCGTATTTGGTTTCATTTAACAGGCGCGAAAGTGGATTCATTGCGAGACAAAACCATAATGGACTCAATGAGTCGCCTTGGAATATGCCGCGTCTTACTTGAATAAGGTCGCTTGTTGTTTTTTCATTACCAATACTCAAATATAAGGTCGTTCGCCAGTCGGACATGATCGTTCCAAGGAAGTTCACGATACTTGGGTGTATTTTGTACAGCTCCAATACTCTCCGCAACCAGGAGTGCGGGACCGAATCAAATGCCTTTTTATAATCAATAAACGCTGTGTACAGGTTACGTTTTCTCCCTTTCGCTTGTTCCAGTACTACGGAGTCAATCAGAAGCTGCTCTTTGCAGCCTTGTGACCTCTTTCGACATCCCTTTTGTTCTTCTGTCAGTATGGTGTTAATCTGACAATGCTCATTGATCTTTTCTGCCAGACAGGACGTCAAAATCTTATACACTGTAGGCAAGCAAGTGATAGGCCTATAATTCGCAGGATTTTTTGTATCACTGTTTTTAGATTTCATATATGTGATACCCTACGTTAGGAACTTCGGTGTCAGGTTTGGTGTTCTTATAAATAGTGTAAAGTGTTCAGCGAGATACTTGTGTGTTGATGTAAAGTGTTTGAGCCAGTAGTTTTGTATGTTGTCGATGCCAGGTGCCTTCCAGTTATGCGATCTCTGTAAAGCTCTGGAGACGTCCTCTGTAGTAATGTCCGTATAGGGCATCTCCGGAAGATGTTCGTTATTCCTGCACTCTGTATTGATCCAGCTGGCTTTGTCATTATGGTCAATGGTGTTGGACCATATATTCGCCCAGAAACTATGGAGTGCGTTCTTCTCCGGTAGACCATTACTGTCAGTTACCGTGTTCGTTAGAGACTGATAAAACCGTCTCTCGTTTCTGCTGAACGCTTGGTTTTGTCGTCTGCGTTCAGTACTGGTCTTATATCTTCGTAAGCGCTTCGCTAGTGCTGTTAATTTTTGGTGAAGCGTATCTCTGATCTCTGTGAGTGTTTTATTGGATTCCTCGTATTGTGTGTGTACTATGTGTTTGCGTAATATGTCGTGTATGTATTTGTTGAGCCGTTTGGACCTCGTACCCTGTTGGTATTGGGTGATCCTGCCGAGGTTGCATCGGATGTTGCTGATGCGTTTATTCAATCGTGTTTCCCAGGCAGGAGTTTTGTGTTCCTTCGAGTTGTGCGCTACAGGTGGTGTTACATCGGACCCGCTACAACGTATAGCTGCAACGGCTCCACAATAGATAGCTGTGTGTAACTCGATAAAATTGTCACATGTTTCCAAGTGTTTAGGCAGTATTGTATTGTTTAATATCTCAACGATCTCAGCCAATCTACGTGAGGTGTGTTGTTCAGGCAACAAGTACCTATGTGTGGGGTCGGTCCCTTCAAATTCAGTAAGCGCTGTGTTAAATTCCAGTTCGATCTTTTGCAGTAGGGTGTCATTTACTGCTGTCTCATGGTGGTCAATCTCATTCTCGACAAGTTGTTGAGTGTCGTTTTGTGCGGGGCTTTCCATTTCTGGTGGGCCGTCGTCCTGACTTTCTTCATTTTGAGCAAATTGATGTGCGACTTGTGTTTTAATGGTGTTTATGAGGGGGGAAGGGATGAGGTTATTGATAAAAATGACACGTTTTTGGTCTGCCAGTCTCTGTTCAGTAACGCGACTTAGGTGAGGGTAGCTGTGCGCGAACTCTTGATGTAATTTTGTACGGTAACCAGTTTTGTCCGTTTCAAGTCTAGTAACTTTGAAGTATGTGCGTACGATGAATTCATTCAGTTCATCTGTCCATTGCATACGCACACGCTTCTTACCAGCTTTAGTGGTCCCCAAAGGATGCTCCGAGGAAACACTTAAAGTCGGCTGAGCCAGAGGTGTTGGGGGTTCCGTAAGTAGGGCAGTAGCATTTTGGCTGAAGGTGTTGTTACAGCTGACAGGTGGCTGCCTAGAACCCAGCCTGTCGTCACCGCGATCTAAGCTGTCACATTCAGTGGTGACCCTGACGCGCCCGGTCGCTCCACCGGCAGCGGCATTTTTTCGAGGCTTTTCTTTTCTTAACTTCTCCATCCTAATGGGTTGTCCTTTTAGTCGCCGTTTACGACAAGCAGGACTTACTGTGGGGAAATTCTGCAAAGTGAAGCCCCCACCCACAGGGCGTTTATTATTATTATTATTATTATTATTATTTATTTATTTATTTAATGTTTAAGTACATTTGTACATAACATAGATTGGCAGCGTGAACACATAACATATTATATACTTATTTAACATAATTATTTAAAAATAATACTGATTTAATTATTATAATAAGTCAGTAATATTTAACAACATATAATTATGTAATCCAGTAGCAACCAAGTAATTAAATAAATTTCAGCAACTGACAGTTCAACAAGAGATAGTTAAACAGTATTCATCAATATTTAAATGATTCAACAACATTAACCGACAATAAAAATTATTCAACAATATTAACCCTTAAATAATGCGAAAATATTCAGTAATTAATAATTTAACAGTATTCAACAATAAATAATTTAACAATTTTAACAATTAATAGTTTTAAAATTTAATATTTTAATATCAATATAAATTAAAATTTAATATATGTAGGTACCTATTATTCATTATTGTTATTTTTTATTTTATTTATTTATTTTTTTTTTTTTTTTTAGTTTCAATTATAGGTCAAAATCATTTAGTGGAATTATGTTAACAATTTTACTAATCTATTGGGTACAAAATTTGGGCAAGCAAAACAACCGAAAGAGTTGATAAACAGTTTTTAAAGTATTGGTTATATACTAGGCCTGGGTAACTCAGCAAAAAATCTTGAGTTGACGCAATAACTCAAGCGGACCTTACTGTGTTAGCGCAGTGTTGTAACTCATTGCGCTATTTAACGCAGTAGGTATGGTAGGTATTGTAGAAAGCGATTATATCTACAGAAGGTATCAAGTGCACTGGGGCGTGATATTTCGTCATGATACCATCAGCATTTCCGGCCTATTTTCTGCCATTTTGTGGCGGCCTGTACACGATTAATAATACTGTCAGTATTTATTGAGAAAAATAATGAATTATTATTTTTATAATATAAAATCTGTATATGGATACTTCAGTAATAATGCCAGTATTTACTATTTCGAAATACTGACAGTATTACGGGTCGTGTACGGCGGTAATATCATACACATTTTTCAAATGTCACGTTTTTTATAAATTTTGTTCAACTATCAAGATTTCCAGATTTCAGTGTTTAATTGTATATTCAATTATATATTCCAAAATTAATAATTCCTGAAAATATATACCTTTTATGTAAGTATACTATTAAATTTCATACACAGTAGTATTTAAAACCTAGTAAATATCATAATTATATGCAAATTGAAAAATAAAAGTAGACATTTTAAGCAACAACAATAATTATTTCAAATACAAAATTACAACGAATGTTTTTTTTTATTGTTAACTGTTCTGAATTCTATGTCATGTATTATTAGTTAAAATGGTATTATTTTCTTAATTTTTTATTTTTCAATTCTGAGCAGCCGTATTCTTATTTTTCCAGATATCGTTATTAGTTCTTAACTACTAAACAAATTGAAATCTGTTCATAAAATTATTTCAAAATGAAAAAACTGCCAACATTATGGATCGTGTACAGGCCGCCCATTGTTATCGCTATTAACACACTTGTCAACTTGTCAACATCATGTTAACATTCTTTTTCGAAATTTGTTCAGTATGTATAAAACGTATGAAAAAGTGCAGAAATCAAAATCAAATGAAATTACTAAAAAGTCGTATTAAGCGCATCAAGATTTCCATATTTCAGCGTGTTATTGTATTTCCTGTATTCCAAATTAATAATTCCCAACAATTTCTTCTGTGTAAGTATAATATTAAAATCTAAATTTAATGTACAGTAGCGTTTAAAATCTAGTAAATGTCACAATTATATGCAAGTTGAAAGTGGATATTTTTAAAACTTTTTTACTATAATTATATTAGAAATAAGCAACAACAATAAATATTTCAAATATTAAAATTATAACTAACATTTTTGATTGTTAACTGTTCGGAATTTTATGTTCTGTATTAGTAAAAATACTATTTTCTTAATTTTTAAATCTTACATTATTTTACAAAACTGAGCTTCCGTATTCTTATTTTTTCAGATATCATTATTAGTGCTGAATAAGTAGAAATCGATTCACAAAATGAACAGTAAATTAAGAAGTCATATATGGTTACATTTTTCGAAGGTCGATTCAGAAAAAAAAGTTAAATACTTATATTGTCCCACAAAATTATCTGTGGCAAACAAATCTATATGTAGCTTAATAAGACATATGAATAAAAAACATTCAGCGCAGGTAATTGTACGACAACCTACATTACCAGAAGTATTTCAACCTGGATATGAACAACAGCGTCAAGATCAAGATACAAATGACATCAGCAGTAATGACACAGTTTCTACAAGTCAACAGATAGATTTGGTTCCAGCATCCGTGACTTCAGTTCAAATTGCGCAACGTTCTAATTTACCTACGAATACTCAAAAAATTGATGGTTTTTTACAACGACCTCTTCCTTCAAAAAAGTAAAAAGAAATAGACAGATAATTAATTTCTATGATTACAAAAGAATATTATCCTTTTAGCGTGGTTGAAGATACTGAATTCAAAAAATTTGTATATCTCTTAAATCCGTCATATAAATTGCCTACTAAAAAAACTGTGTCTCAGTTAATACCTGCAGCATATAATAAAATTTTAGAAACGGTAAAAAATCGTCTTAACCGGGCATTTGCAATATGTATAACTACCGATGGTTGGACATCACGAAATATGGACAGTTTTCTTAGTATGACTGCACATTACATCGTGGAAGAAAACAACAACTTGCTGCTAGCTACTGACCTTTTAGGCGTGGTCCAGCTTACAGAACGTCACACGGCAGAAAATATATATAAGAAACTAAAGGAATTATTTAAAGAATGGGAAATTTTCAATAAAGTCAGTGTTATAGTCACTGATAATGCTGCGAATATGAAGGCAGCAATACGCTTAGGTGGTTGGCGCCAATGGAGTTGTTTTGCGCACACTATCAATTTAATTACACAGACTGGCCTTAAAGAAATTCAAGTTATTGTCAGCAAAATAAAATGTATAGTT
Source organism: Brachynemurus nebulosus (assembly GCA_035578155.1). NCBI lineage: Eukaryota > Metazoa > Arthropoda > Insecta > Neuroptera > Myrmeleontidae > Brachynemurus > Brachynemurus nebulosus. Next base: position 167,957 of record JAPWDM010000087.1, on the reverse strand, counting down.
CGTTTGTTTAAAAAAAGTTTTCATGCTCACGCAAAATTAACTAAAACACAAGAGCGTCTGGAACTGCCCTTTCTTAAATTAAAAAACAACGTACCAACCAGGTGGAAGTCAACATTCGATATGATTAGACGTGTACTTCAAATAAAAATTGCAGTGGTATGGACACTTGCTGTCTTAAGTACGTCTTTGTTGGCTTCTGATGAAGAATTTGATACAACAACTGTGCTCAGCAACAATGAGTGGTTAACCGCAGAGCAAGTAGTAAAAATACTTGAAATTTTTGATGTTGTCACCATTGCTATACGTACTGAAAGAAAGGTCAGTGCTTCATAGTGTATTGTCGCGAAATAAGAAGACATTTATACTCTTTTGATATGCCCAGTTTAACTGATGACTCCCAAAAATTGTTAGCACGATTGCGCTCTGAAGTAGATCACCGTTTTTTTTTTTTTCAGAAAGGGATCATATTGAAGATAACAATTTGATTTCTCAGTGCACTCGTTTAGACCCAAGACTGAAAAGATTTGGATTTACGGAAGACAGACGTTATAAAAAAGCCGTTGAAAAGCTATACACTAAAGTTGCAAAAGTAAAATGTGATGGAATAACAACAGACAATTTATTAGATACAACTTCTGTGCCAAAAAATTCTGATAAAGTGGATGTATTATGGAAAACTTTTGATCAGGAAGTACAACACTTCCTACAACCTTCAAATATTAGAGCGTCAGCTATCATTGAAGTTGACAAATACTTAGACGAACCACTACCACCTAGACAAAACAGTCACGGAGTAAATTCCGATCCATTAATTTGGTGGCAACAAAGGAAACATTTATACCCCGATTATACCAAATTGTCAAAACATGATTATGTATTGTTGCGACCTCTGTACCAAGTGAAAGAATTTTTTCTCGGGCTGGACAGATAGCAACCGAAAAACGTGGAAGTCTTAAAACGAGTAAATTATCTCAGGTTGTATTTTTAAATTATAATTTAAATAATGCCTCCTAAAGGTTATGAAGAACATGGCGGGGTAACCATCGGGTAGCGGCCCCAGATGCATTTAGGCCTACCATGTTTCTTTTTGTCTTTTTTTTTTTTAATAAGATAGTTTAATTAAACGTAGCTTTTTTCTACATTTACTGCCCACACTAATTTCTTAAAAAATTAATAATTTTTTTGAAAAAAATATTTTTTTCTTTAATGACTTAATTAATTAGCTGCGATATATATGTTAGTTAAAGTAACGTACTATTATTGGTAATCATTGTCCAATAGATTATGTATTGGGAAATGAAATGGAGACGTGGTTTAATATTTAGCCTACTGGTAGTAGTTCTTTCATCCCTCACCAGATGGCCAAATTGAGATCTAAAAAAGTGGTAGCAATTTGGAATTGACCGTTATTTAAAAATAGTAAATTATTGTAAAAAATAAGGATTATATCCAAAAAAATATGCCAGTTTGTATTTTGCAGACTAAACAGCACAAATTTTGTGAATTTTCAAAATCTAATAAACAAACTTTGCCGACCGGCAGTAGTTAATTTTTTTACCACTAGTTCGTGTATCTGTTTTACGATTCCAAATATGCCAACTTTTGAAAAATAATGATTTATTTAAAAAAAAAGTCATTATTTTTCAAAAGCTGGCATATAAATTATATAATATGTGGAATCATAAAATTTAGATACGCGAACTAGTGGTCAAAAAAATAACTACTGCCAGTAGACAAGGTTTGTTTATTAGATTTTGATAATTCACAAAATTTATGTTGTTTCATTTATAAAATACAAATTGGCTTATTTTTTTGAATCTCATTTTAATTTATTCATAATAATTTATTGTTTTCAAATAAAAATGGACAATTCCAAATTGCTACCATTTTTTTAAGTGTTAATTTTTGTCATCTAGCGACGAATTAAGAAACTACTGCCAGTAGCCTAAATATTAAACCACGCCTCCATTTGTTTCCCCGATATTCAATAATAGTATGTTACCTTAACTAACACACATATAGCAGCCAATTAAATATATAAATTCATTAAAGAAAAAATGCTTTTTCTAAAAACATTAATTTTTTAAGAAAGTAGTGCGTGCAATGATTTAAAAATGTAGGAAGAAGCTATATTTAATTAGATCTTATAAAAAAATATCCGTCTGAGACCGCTACTCCGTAGTTACCCCACCATACTATTTACAATTACATTTTTGTCTATCGGTTGCTATATTTTTCCAGCGCGAGAGATTATCGAGAATGTTGTATTTATTTATATAAATGTTTAATTCATAATCTGGCCAGTCTGAGTAATTAATATATAAGTAATATTTTGAAATTAAATCAGCAGTTATTAAAATTCTGATGACAGTATGACAATATAGTTTAAATATTTTACTAGAGAATTGTAACTTTACTAATTTTACTACTAAAATACAATTTAAGTACAGGTAAACTATAAAAAAAGCAAAAGACTGATGAAAGACTGTTAATAATAAGTTCTTAGTTTACTCTTTATGCTCTTTATTTTAAGAAAAGAATGTTAATTTTATACATGTTGAACAAATTTAAAAAATGAATGTTAATTTTATACATGTTGGACTAATTTAAAAAATGAATGTTAATTTTATACATGTTGAACTAATTTAAAAAATGAATGTTAATTTTATACATGTTGAACAAATTTAAAAAAAGAATGTTGATTTTGTACATGTTGAACTAATTTAAAAAATGAAGGTTAATTTTACACATGTTGAACAAATTTAAAAAAGAATGTTGAATTTATACATGTTGAACAAGTAAATATGTATTGCAATGATTTAAAAATAAATAACAATAAAATATGTAAAAGTTTTTTATTTATTTTATATCAAAAATTCCAATTCGTATATTACAGTGTTCCTTCTCAATAGTTCCGCAAAATGAAACGAGGGGAATAGCTTTTTCAGGAATTGTTGTTCTCCCACCGAATTCCAATTGCTCGCTAGCAAGGTAATAAATTTCTTTATGTCTAAATTCAGAAATTGTAGTTCAATAATTTATGATTGTGTCAAAATTGAAAATTTTTCCAGGAGCGTTTGGGTAACCTTTTTCTTTTACTGACCAAATATGTATCACCTCATAAAATTTTACAAGAATACGCTCGCATCTCTAAATGTATTTTTCTAATTTAATTTTTATACCTGCATGCATAACACCGATATATGTCACATATTAATTTATGTCTATCGGTTTACATAATGAGGATTGAGGACACTAATTGATACATATCAGTGAAACAGTGGAACAGTATAAACAATGCTGATCAGTTAGTCGAATAATGATGTTACAAACATAAATTGTCTTACTATATTTATTCAATTTAGGTAATTTTTCTTTCATTTAATATAAACAAAACATTTTTAGCTCTTATGAAATAAATATTATAACAGGTGGTAGAGTGGTGGTATCGCTCGAGTCTCAAACTGGGGAAGCGGAACTATTGAGAGCGGAAATATTCAGAATGCCCACTGTAAATACCTCCATAATAATACCGATAATACCTATGTATATAATAAAATAATAAAAACTAAATAAAATGGTGTTACTGGTGTTATGTATGGTAATGGTAGATATATGTATCGTGGTTTAGCAAGTAAACGCATTACCATCCCATCACACTAACATGAACGATTCATATGATTCATATCATTCGTAATATATGTACATGTATTAATAAACATAATAAAAATAAAAGTCAATGGCTAGTACAATTTATTGGTACCAATGTTTCAAAATTCAAAGAATACTTATGTACATTTTTTAACCTCTCATGTCATGAAAAGTGCGTTAATTTGAGTTAAACTTTTAATGTGAGCCTTTAATGAAATTCATTACATATAAAGCGTAAAATGGTAATATTTAATTTGGGTTAACTACTGAGTTATGCGTTACAAGTTTTAAAAAAAGTGAGTTGACACATTTAACACAGTATAGTGAGTTAACGCAATTGCACGGCGCAGCGCAGTGTTACCCAGGCCTATTATATACATATGTAAAAGAAACTAAATTCACTCATCTAAAACGAAACTCCTCAATTTAAAAGCGCTAAAAGTATAGTGGAACACATCATTTAATTGACTTTGAGTTTCAATATTGAAAAGTTTAACACGGAAATTACTTTCATTTATGCCATCCAAGATGTATTTATTTAAATAGTGAGTACGATAAGGTTGATAAATTGCACATTTAATAAAAAAGTGGTACAGATCATCCTTTTCCCTAGAACTGCAGATGGGACATTTTTTGTTTAAAAACAATTCATATTTCATACCATTGATTATGATACGAAAATGATAAGTTCCACTTGTTCTTAATTGTGCTATTGTTCTAATTTTACATATGGAGATCCTTAGTGTAATGTAGTATGTGTCGTTCATTGTACATTATGTGCACACATAATCAAACTTAATGTGTATGAGTAATTTGGTATGTACATATTGCCTGCTTATATCATTTATACAATGTGGCAATATTGTAAATATAGCTGTTATTGTTCAATACACTACTTGCTCATAAGTTCCTTGTTCGCTACATTGTGCACGAATCCGAAACGTTTTTCCAAAGCAAACTGTATGTGTATGCATGTATGTATGTATATGCTACAGCTAATATGCAAAAACTTTAATTACGCGTACTAGCCAGCTAAATCGCAAATCAGTCAAAAACGCCGGATAATATGTGACGAAATGCATGTATTTCAAACAGTTTCGGTAATCATCCGGTTTCGACGCGATTTATCTGAAGGGTTCCGATTATAACCAACAGCCGTTGGTTATTACACAATTTTTGTAATTTTTAGATAATAATGTTTGTTGAGCTACATTTAGAAAATATTTCAGAAAACTTAGAATGATTAAAACAGCGAGAAAAAAAATATTTTATGTATTTTTTTTAAAGATCTTACCTTCGCTACACAATAATGAAAATTTTCTTGTTACATATATTTTTTTTAAATTTTAAAAAAGGTACTTCTTGCTTAAAAAAGAAATAAAATATTTTTGTGTGTTTTTTTTAATGACTTAGGAGCCTTGCATCATCACAAAAATTTTTCCGTAGTATCTTTAAATACTCTTCTATAACTAAAATACCGTAAAACCGTCTAGACTCGGGCTCTTTTTTACATTTTTTTGGTTAATTTTATGTTTATACATGTTTCCGTCATAGATATCACCAATGAAAGTATAACCATTAGAAAGAGTGTATATTATTTGTTATATCCCTGACCCATTTGTTTCATTATAAGTAAAAAAAAAAAATAATTAGTAAGTGTTCGGGTCTATAACCGAAATCGGTCTTGACCCGGACACTTACTTAAATATTGTAATAGCATGCAAACTAATCTCTCCCGTCGGACAAAGGCTTCAAAACATTTTGTGGGAAAGGAGAGTGGTCAATGCATAATATGCGTCTCTATGAAGTATACATGCGATATGACACCAGAAGGAGGCATAAACCGCGTAATTCTGGTAGGAATATAACGTATGGATAGTGAAAGTTACAGTCAGTGCGAATCACCGCCATAGTGTAATAAACTGATGTGTCCAGTGCTAAACGCATATATGTATATAGCATGTATTTTTTTATATATACATCGAATATAACTTCAAACATCATTATATGATGCGCGATAAAATTCTGAACACATACATATCAAAACTAAAACAATATGACAATTATGACGAAAATTACATGTCTAAGTTAGACACACATATTATCTCTTTGAGAATCTGGAGGATAGTAATCCTGTAAAATGAGATAGTAAAAATTGAAATCCGTAGTTTTTATTGGTACAGCTGTTTAGAGGATGTTTTTCTCTCTCTAATGACGTCAAGAACAAATGTTTATTGTTGCAGGTTAATGTAGAAATTATTTGCTTTGAAGATTAGTGCAGTGTCCGGGTCTAGACCCCCTGTCCGGGTCTAGACGGTTTTACGGTATATATTTTTTTCAGATTGAACTTGCTGAAATTATATATTTTAAACTTGCTGAAATCACTAGATTCACTCATCAAGTCATAACAATCTAACAAAAATAAACAGGAAATGATACGCGTGGAGTAAATTTCGCTTTTCTTATTGGACAATGACTTTTTGAAATTTTTCAAATTTTCCCGAAAAACAGGGTTGGCGACCAAAAAAAACTTATCCTTTATATTTTCTTATATTCTACTCTTTTAAGGGATTTATTATCAATTTATCAATTTTGTGCAGGTTACGTACCATTTGCGAGATATTTGCAAAATTAAATTTTTATCCCAATTTTTGAAGGGCAATTCACCCCTTCAGACCGGTTTTCCGAAGATAAACTAAATACGGATATCTTGTGTAATGTTTTTGTATTTTTTATTCAATTCTTGACGAAATTTCGATCGTTATTGCCATGTTATTTCTTTATCGAAGTAATTTGATAAAATAAACATTTAAACCAAGAGGTTTTGGATACAACGCGTCCTAACCAATTTGTGTTAACTAAAAATCGTTTGCATATTCGTGTATTATCCACGAGATTCGTATAATACGCGTATTTTATATTTCATGCGTATTAGCCGTAAGCGTAATATATATATGAATTCCGAAAAAAATTATATGTCTTCGGTAATTTTACACCAAGATAAACCATCTCTCAAAAGGATGAGACCTATTTATTTTACACCCTGTATATATATATATATATATATATATATATATATATATATATATATATATATATCAAAAATAATATAATACATATAAATATATATATATATATATATATATATATATATATATATATATATATATATATATATATATATATATATATATATTAGGGTGGTCCTACTTGACACTGAGATTTTTTTTTATTTCATTTCGTATGGTCTGACCAGCAAAAATTGTTTTACGACTCGAAAATGTAAGGTGTGTAAAATTTCAGCAGTTTTAATCAACATTTAATGGTAGCTCAATGGAGACGAAGTTTTACATAAAATGTCATTTTTGCAATAAAACATCAATGAACATGTATGAGTGCTCAGAATACTTTTATTAGTTATTTAGAAAAAATCAGACGCAAATTCTTATACATAATAACAAAGTATTTCCCCTTAAGGATCCACAAAAATAGGAAATTATTATTATTTAATATTATGTATAATTTAGCTCAGTATACTGATTTAACAAATTTCTTATGACTAATTGCCAAAATTAGAGATCAATTTAACTTTTGTAATGTGTATTTTAAAAAAAAATTAAAGTTGTTTTTTACCTATGTTTTTCCCCCACTTCTAATAAATCTTGTCTTTCAGGGTTGTCATTAACAACCCTCAAATGTTAAGTATCGCCACTACTTGCTTGTAGTCACTTTTATGAGGCCATTCTTCTCGGTCAAATTCTAAATACCCTCTTGGAATAACGGAATATTAAGACGACGAAAGAAATTGATCGTATTTTTTGTCACATAATCTTCTATCTGCACCTCACTTGAACTCTTGCTACTTAACGCTTAAGAGGTTCGTCAACCCCGTCCTTTTCATTAATGAACTGAATCATAGCTTTTTTGAAGTTATGGACACATTTTCGTCGAAAAAGGGCAGACCCACAAGATCTCACTTAAATACCATAGCTGCCCTTCGAATTTCTTGTTGGCAATTTTAGAAAGTCCAGAATTTATCTTCCTATAAGTACTAAGCTGTTGAAGTAGCCTGAGATCATGAAAGGAGCTGAAATAGTAAGAGGGGCTGTAAACTAAGCTCTCAGATAAATATGAACAAGAAATGCAAACGTCACCCAATCCGTTTTCTTCTTTCTTACAATTAGTGAGTTTCAGTTGGCTACATTCACATTTTTAAAGGATACAATGCCTTGGCCATCCATCTACCTTGATGATTAGCTCCAAGAGACATAAAATGTACTCCGCGCGATGGAAGTCCTCCCAAGTATATAATCGCAAACTCTAAGAATTTTCTGTAGTCATCTCTCACTTGAATTTTTGTCAGTCTGCTAACTGTAAATTGAGTCACAATTTCCTTCTCATCTCTTAAAGCTGCCATAACATTTGCATCATTCCTTGCACACTCGTACGCCAACTGGTCAATATTACTCCAGCACTGCTTAAAACGTTTAAAAGTGGCAATATCAGGCTTAGATAATTGATATCACATAGCCTTGTAAAAGACACTTGCTAAAATGATTTTTAATATGCAATGTCGACATGCCAAGTACAGGAAGTCTTTTTGCAACTTCTGTTCCAAAAGTATGCAGGCTCCATTTCTGTGACCTGTGTTGCCAGCAGTAGTACCGAAACACATTACATTTTCCTGTTATGTAATACCCTCACTCCAATATGTACCAACCCCAACGGTCTATTTCACTGTTAGATAAAATTCAAATAGGGTAGACCGAGGCGAATCGGATCAATTTGACTTTGAGGTTAAAAAAATACAATTTTTATCAAAAAAAAAATATATTTATTAATTTAATTATAATCAGTATTTATTCTACTTTATGTTGTATAAACTTAAAATTATAAATTACTTAAATTTTCTTTTCGACAAACAAAAAACTGAACACCGGAAATTATCCGATTCACCCCAAATCTTGGGGCTAATCGGATCTAACATTTACCAATTATAAAAATAGGAAACTCTCATTATAACGTCTTTATAATCATACATAAAGTTAAATAACATCTTAATTATGAGATCAGACATCACATAAATCTGTTATTGGCACATAAATCACAGGTATATGGTCCTTTGTTACCTTTTCTACCAGCGCACTTTTCGTGGCACCATTCTTCACATTCACTACACTGAATCCAGTCTTCTGTTGGCGGGTGCACAAATTTTTCTGAACAAAATATGCAGTGCCAGTTTCTTGACGGAGCTCTGCCCTTCAATTTTATACCTGGTGTGGCTTTATTCCTTTCCTTAACTTTCACATTCTCTTTACCTTTAGCTTTTTCCTTAACTTCGGATTTTTTCCTTCTAGTGTCATCTTTTTTCTTTGTTTCTTTTTTAAGGAGATTGATCTTATTTTGTGGCGATGTCAAATGCAAAGTCGGTTTTGTCAGTTTACGAGGTTTTTTGGTTATAGTTGGATTCTTTAATGGAGAGGGAAGAATTTCTTTTATAGTGTTTCTAACATCAATACTGTCATGTTGTTCGTTTTCGAACCGTCTTGAACATGTCGGTGGTTGTGTGCCCTGAATCTGTTCTTTACTTGTAGATGGTTGTGAATCGTAAACTTGTGCATTGGTCAAAGAGAGATCCGAGTCCGAATGCTGCTGCTCATTGCTAAATTCAGGTGTATCGATATTATTCTGAGTATTCTCAATGAACTTATGATCTGGTATAGCATTGGGATTTAGAGGAAATATTCCAGTTTTTTCAAATCCTTTGGTTGCATTTCCAACTGTCGCAGCCTGATTCCAAGCCTTTTTAAACAGTCCACCAAAAGCGACTTTTGTTATTCCCTTGTACGGGTGTGAGTGTTGCCATGAGGTGGCTTGCTGATGGTAATAGGCTTTCAAGGGTTTAAAAAAAGAAACATCGAGTGGTTGGAGAGCATGTGATGTATGTGGAGGTATCAGTACCAGTTCGATTTCTAAAGACTCACACAAATCTACTACTGCATAGCTTGTATGAGATGCGTGCCCGTCTAAAATTAAAATGACTTTTCCTTTAGTTCGGTATCGATTGAAATGTTGTAACCATAGCTTAAATGCTTCTTCAGTGACCCAACCTTTTTCTGTCATCGCAACTTCAGTCCCAGAAGGCATACCTATCATAAGTCATCTCGTTTCCGCACCCCTTTAAAAAGAACAAACGGTGGTATGTACTGTCCTGCAGCATTTATACAGGCTAAAACAGTTACGTTTTCACCTCGTTCTACACTCGTCATACTGACAACGTCCCTTGATCCTTTTTTCGCAACAATATTAGGGGGGCGGTTATTTAGTGGAACTCCAGTTTCGTCCACGTTATACACACATTCAGGTTTTGCTCTCAAGTCATTGTCATCTATTACCTTTTCTAACGTTTAAAAAAATCTGCAATTTTTTCCTTTTTCATACCATTTATTCGTGCTCTTGACAACCCTTCTGGCTTTCGGATACTTAATTGTGGGTTTCGTTTCATGAATCGATGAAACCAATCTTCTCCGGCCATCCCAGATATTTTATTAAAATTATGTTTTATATTTTGACGTTCGACATATTCAAAAGCGTATTTACGAACAGCTTTTGGAGTTATGCCGAACCCACGACTTGATAAATGTAACAATCGATCAGCGAACTTTTTTTCAGTGTCCTTGTTCATTGTTGGTTGACCACCTCGACTACTGAGTACACCCCTACTAGAAGTCACTCTTCTTTGCAAACTGGTATAAGGCACATTGTAAGTCTCAGCTGCTTTACGTATAGTAAGTTTTTTAGTCAGAACTTTGTCTATAGCTTTTCTCATATCTTCTTGATTCCACTGACCTTGGTCAGTTTTTTTTTTTACATATGTCCGAACCATCTAAAACAATGAAAACATATTTATAAATAAGTAATAAACATTTTAAGTACTGATCCAATTCGCCCCGAAAGACATGATCCTATTCGCCTCATATCAAAGGTCGTTAGAAACTATGTGTTGATTAGAAAACCTATCACAATATCATTAAAAAACAAATAAATTTCTAAAATTAGACTCTTACCGAATAATATTATCCAAAAAAAATTACAATTTAACAAATTTTTTCTTTAAAACAACTAGCAATAATAACTGCGTATCTTACAATTGACACTAAAACTGCAATAACCTTACATCTACATAACTGGCGAGCGTCACCGGTACTGAAATACAAGTGGTAACAAAATACTGATTATAGTTATAGATGCGTGGGGAGAGACCGAATTATGTGTTGTTATGGCTGCGTTCAGTCTAGCGCGGTCATTTAAATTTTCGACTATTTGCTATTTTGATCCGATTCGCCCTGTGATCCAATTCGCCTCGGTCTACCCTATTACCGTTTCTTTAGTTGTTGTCAGTATTATATTATATTATTTTTGGAATATTATTTTGTGTCTAATTATATATACGATTTTTTGTTTATTTTTTTAAATTTTTGATTTACATTTATTTTAATTCAACTTTTCTTCACTAATTGTAATTTTGATGTCTAAAATTTAGATACTGGATCATTTCATCGCTTAAGTTTAGAACCGAGAACCATGCTTTAAAATCTTAAGTAGCATAAGAATAAAGAATTGAATTTAACTAATTGACATTATAACAAAAAGAAATTTCTGGTATCTTGGAGTCAACAAAATTACAAACAGTTAGGTAAAAATTTTAGTTTTTAGTTCTAAATCTGAGTGTTTTATCAAGTGATGTGGTTTCAGTAAAAAACGTTAATAAAAAGGCTAGAAAAACACTAAGTAGATATCACGAAATAAAAGCAGAAAAATATGGCACTGTGTCTCCCCAGAAAATATTTTCACGCGTCAACACTGTAAAATAGAACCAAGTTTAGGCTGAAATTTCATTTTACTTGAGCGACCTCTAAGTTTCATCTGATTTGCCTGAAATTTTACACAAATTATTTTTATACGTCTTAGAACAACATAAGAGGGTCAGATAGCCACATTTCGAAACTTCAAAAATAAGGACCACCCTTATAATATATATATATATATATATATATATATAATATATATATATATATATATATATATATATATATATATATATATGTTTTAAATATATTGTCATCAACGCTATTCTAAATAACTAATACAGATGTCTCTTAGAATATTTTCAGCATTTATTTGTATGTATCTATCTTTACATCATCGATAATATCAATGTCATTTGTCGATTATTTATTACTATTTTATCATCGATTTATTTTTTCAGTAATTCTTATCGTATAGCTCTATATTTAATTTTAAAATTTTTGCATAAATAACAGAATTTTAACAAAATAAATAGCCATTCACTAAAATTCAGAAAGGACATTTGATAAGCAAAATTTACTTACGAAGTAGCCAGTATCAAGAAATGGTAGTAAAATTTCTATATTCAACTAAAAGTAAAAACTGGTTATCTGTTTAAAAATATATAAATTGATTTCAATAAATATATATTTATCTACATGCCCTCTTTTGTTTAAAGTGAAATCGTTTTAGTACTTGTAATTGTTTCAAGGTTTGTTGGTGCAATTAAGTTTTCCGACGGTAGTGTATATGTGTGTATATATATATATATATATATATATATATATATATATATATATATATATATATATATATATACTTATATATATATATATATATATATATAGATATATAGATATATATGTATATATACCTACATATATATATATATATATATATATATATATATATATATATATATATATATATATATATATATATAATATATATATATATATGTATATATATATATATATATATATATATATATATATGTAGGTATATATACATATATATCTATATATCTATATATATATATATATATATATATAAGTATTATATATATATATATATATATATATATATATATATATATATATATATATATATATATATATATATACACACATATACACTACCGTCGGAAAACTTAATTGCACCAACAAACCTTGAAACAATTACAAGTACTAAAACGATTTCACTTTAAACAAAAGAGGGCATGTAGATAAATATATATTTATTGAAATCAATTTATATATTTTTAAACAGATAACCAGTTTTTACTTTTAGTTGAATATAGAAATTTTACTACCATTTCTTGATACTGGCTACTTCGTAAGTAAATTTTGCTTATCAAATGTCCTTTCTGAATTTTAGTGAATGGCTATTTATTTTGTTAAAATTCTGTTATTTATGCAAAAATTTTAAAATTAAATATAGAGCTATACGATAAGAATTACTGAAAAAATAAATCGATGATAAAATAGTAATAAATAATCGACAAATGACATTGATATTATCGATGATGTAAAGATAGATACATACAAATAAATGCTGAAAATATTCTAAGAGACATCTGTATTAGTTATTTAGAATAGCGTTGATGACAATATATTTAAAACATATATATATATATATATATATATATATATATATATATATATATATATATATATATATATATATATATATATATTATAAGGGTGGTCCTTATTTTTGAAGTTTCGAAATGTGGCTATCTGACCCTCTTATGTTGTTCTAAGACGTATAAAAATAATTTGTGTAAAATTTCAGGCAAATCAGATGAAACTTAGAGGTCGCTCAAGTAAAATGAAATTTCAGCCTAAACTTGGTTCTATTTTACAGTGTTGACGCGTGAAAATATTTTCTGGGGAGACACAGTGCCATATTTTTCTGCTTTTATTTCGTGATATCTACTTAGTGTTTTTCTAGCCTTTTTATTAACGTTTTTTACTGAAACCACATCACTTGATAAAACACTCAGATTTAGAACTAAAAACTAAAATTTTTACCTAACTGTTTGTAATTTTGTTGACTCCAAGATACCAGAAATTTCTTTTTGTTATAATGTCAATTAGTTAAATTCAATTCTTTATTCTTATGCTACTTAAGATTTTAAAGCATGGTTCTCGGTTCTAAACTTAAGCGATGAAATGATCCAGTATCTAAATTTTAGACATCAAAATTACAATTAGTGAAGAAAAGTTGAATTAAAATAAATGTAAATCAAAAATTTAAAAAAATAAACAAAAAATCGTATATATAATTAGACACAAAATAATATTCCAAAAATAATATAATATAATACTGACAACAACTAAAGAAACGGTAATAGGGTAGACCGAGGCGAATTGGATCACAGGGCGAATCGGATCAAAATAGCAAATAGTCGAAAATTTAAATGACCGCGCTAGACTGAACGCAGCCATAACAACACATAATTCGGTCTCTCCCCACGCATCTATAACTATAATCAGTATTTTGTTACCACTTGTATTTCAGTACCGGTGACGCTCGCCAGTTATGTAGATGTAAGGTTATTGCAGTTTTAGTGTCAATTGTAAGATACGCAGTTATTATTGCTAGTTGTTTTAAAGAAAAAATTTGTTAAATTGTAATTTTTTTTGGATAATATTATTCGGTAAGAGTCTAATTTTAGAAATTTATTTGTTTTTTAATGATATTGTGATAGGTTTTCTAATCAACACATAGTTTCTAACGACCTTTGATATGAGGCGAATAGGATCATGTCTTTCGGGGCGAATTGGATCAGTACTTAAAATGTTTATTACTTATTTATAAATATGTTTTCATTGTTTTAGATGGTTCGGACATATGTAAAAAAAAAACTGACCAAGGTCAGTGGAATCAAGAAGATATGAGAAAAGCTATAGACAAAGTTCTGACTAAAAAACTTACTATACGTAAAGCAGCTGAGACTTACAATGTGCCTTATACCAGTTTGCAAAGAAGAGTGACTTCTAGTAGGGGTGTACTCAGTAGTCGAGGTGGTCAACCAACAATGAACAAGGACACTGAAAAAAAGTTCGCTGATCGATTGTTACATTTATCAAGTCGTGGGTTCGGCATAACTCCAAAAGCTGTTCGTAAATACGCTTTTGAATATGTCGAACGTCAAAATATAAAACATAATTTTAATAAAATATCTGGGATGGCCGGAGAAGATTGGTTTCATCGATTCATGAAACGAAACCCACAATTAAGTATCCGAAAGCCAGAAGGGTTGTCAAGAGCACGAATAAATGGTATGAAAAAGGAAAAAATTGCAGATTTTTTTAAAACGTTAGAAAAGGTAATAGATGACAATGACTTGAGAGCAAAACCTGAATGTGTGTATAACGTGGACGAAACTGGAGTTCCACTAAATAACCGCCCCCCTAATATTGTTGCGAAAAAAGGATCAAGGGACGTTGTCAGTATGACGAGTGTAGAACGAGGTGAAAACGTAACTGTTTTAGCCTGTATAAATGCTGCAGGACAGTACATACCACCGTTTGTTCTTTTTAAAGGGGTGCGGAAACGAGATGACTTTATGATAGGTATGCCTTCTGGGACTGAAGTTGCGATGACAGAAAAAGGTTGGGTCACTGAAGAAGCATTTAAGCTATGGTTACAACATTTCAATCGATACCGAACTAAAGGAAAAGTCATTTTAATTTTAGACGGGCACGCATCTCATACAAGCTATGCAGTAGTAGATTTGTGTGAGTCTTTAGAAATCGAACTGGTACTGATACCTCCACATACATCACATGCTCTCCAACCACTCGATGTTTCTTTTTTTAAACCCTTGAAAGCCTATTACCATCAGCAAGCCACCTCATGGCAACACTCACACCCGTACAAGGGAATAACAAAAGTCGCTTTTGGTGGACTGTTTAAAAAGGCTTGGAATCAGGCTGCGACAGTTGGAAATGCAACCAAAGGATTTGAAAAAACTGGAATATTTCCTCTAAATCCCAATGCTATACCAGATCATAAGTTCATTGAGAATACTCAGAATAATATCGATACACCTGAATTTAGCAATGAGCAGCAGCATTCGGACTCGGATCTCTCTTTGACCAATGCACAAGTTTACGATTCACAACCATCTACAAGTAAAGAACAGATTCAGGGCACACAACCACCGACATGTTCAAGACGGTTCGAAAACGAACAACATGACAGTATTGATGTTAGAAACACTATAAAAGAAATTCTTCCCTCTCCATTAAAGAATCCAACTATAACCAAAAAACCTCGTAAACTGACAAAACCGACTTTGCATTTGACATCGCCACAAAATAAGATCAATCTCCTTAAAAAAGAAACAAAGAAAAAAGATGACACTAGAAGGAAAAAATCCGAAGTTAAGGAAAAAGCTAAAGGTAAAGAGAATGTGAAAGTTAAGGAAAGGAATAAAGCCACACCAGGTATAAAATTGAAGGGCAGAGCTCCGTCAAGAAACTGGCACTGCATATTTTGTTCAGAAAAATTTGTGCACCCGCCAACAGAAGACTGGATTCAGTGTAGTGAATGTGAAGAATGGTGCCACGAAAAGTGCGCTGGTAGAAAAGGTAACAAAGGACCATATACCTGTGATTTATGTGCCAATAACAGATTTATGTGATGTCTGATCTCATAATTAAGATGTTATTTAACTTTATGTATGATTATAAAGACGTTATAATGAGAGTTTCCTATTTTTATAATTGGTAAATGTTAGATCCGATTAGCCCCAAGATTTGGGGTGAATCGGATAATTTCCGGTGTTCAGTTTTTTGTTTGTCGAAAAGAAAATTTAAGTAATTTATAATTTTAAGTTTATACAACATAAAGTAGAATAAATACTGATTATAATTAAATTAATAAATATATTTTTTTTTTGATAAAAATTGTATTTTTTTAACCTCAAAGTCAAATTGATCCGATTCGCCTCGGTCTACCCTATTTGAATTTTATCTAACAGTGAAATAGACCGTTGGGGTTGGTACATATTGGAGTGAGGGTATTACATAACAGGAAAATGTAATGTGTTTCGGTACTACTGCTGGCAACACAGGTCACAGAAATGGAGCCTGCATACTTTTGGAACAGAAGTTGCAAAAAGACTTCCTGTACTTGGCATGTCGACATTGCATATTAAAAATCATTTTAGCAAGTGTCTTTTACAAGGCTATGTGATATCAATTATCTAAGCCTGATATTGCCACTTTTAAACGTTTTAAGCAGTGCTGGAGTAATATTGACCAGTTGGCGTACGAGTGTGCAAGGAATGATGCAAATGTTATGGCAGCTTTAAGAGATGAGAAGGAAATTGTGACTCAATTTACAGTTAGCAGACTGACAAAAATTCAAGTGAGAGATGACTACAGAAAATTCTTAGAGTTTGCGATTATATACTTGGGAGGACTTCCATCGCGCGGAGTACATTTTATGTCTCTTGGAGCTAATCATCAAGGTAGATGGATGGCCAAGGCATTGTATCCTTTAAAAATGTGAATGTAGCCAACTGAAACTCACTAATTGTAAGAAAGAAGAAAACGGATTGGGTGACGTTTGCATTTCTTGTTCATATTTATCTGAGAGCTTAGTTTACAGCCCCTCTTACTATTTCAGCTCCTTTCATGATCTCAGGCTACTTCAACAGCTTAGTACTTATAGGAAGATAAATTCTGGACTTTCTAAAATTGCCAACAAGAAATTCGAAGGGCAGCTATGGTATTTAAGTGAGATCTTGTGGGTCTGCCCTTTTTCGACGAAAATGTGTCCATAACTTCAAAAAAGCTATGATTCAGTTCATTAATGAAAAGGACGGGGTTGACGAACCTCTTAAGCGTTAAGTAGCAAGAGTTCAAGTGAGGTGCAGATAGAAGATTATGTGACAAAAAATACGATCAATTTCTTTCGTCGTCTTAATATTCCGTTATTCCAAGAGGGTATTTAGAATTTGACCGAGAAGAATGGCCTCATAAAAGTGACTACAAGCAAGTAGTGGCGATACTTAACATTTGAGGGTTGTTAATGACAACCCTGAAAGACAAGATTTATTAGAAGTGGGGGAAAAACATAGGTAAAAAACAACTTTAATTTTTTTTTAAAATACACATTACAAAAGTTAAATTGATCTCTAATTTTGGCAATTAGTCATAAGAAATTTGTTAAATCAGTATACTGAGCTAAATTATACATAATATTAAATAATAATAATTTCCTATTTTTGTGGATCCTTAAGGGGAAATACTTTGTTATTATGTATAAGAATTTGCGTCTGATTTTTTCTAAATAACTAATAAAAGTATTCTGAGCACTCATACATGTTCATTGATGTTTTATTGCAAAAATGACATTTTATGTAAAACTTCGTCTCCATTGAGCTACCATTAAATGTTGATTAAAACTGCTGAAATTTTACACACCTTACATTTTCGAGTCGTAAAACAATTTTTGCTGGTCAGACCATACGAAATGAAATAAAAAAAAATCTCAGTGTCAAGTAGGACCACCCTAATATATATATATATATATATATATATATATATATATATATATATATATATATATATATATATATATATATATATATATATATTTATATGTATTATATTATTTTTGATATATATATATATATATATATATATATATATATATATATATATATATATATATACAGGGTGTAAAATAAATAGGTCTCATCCTTTTGAGAGATGGTTTATCTTGGTGTAAAATTACCGAAGACATATAATTTTTTTCGGAATTCGCTATCTGAAAAAATCGCATCCCAACCAGCTGATCGTTTAATATAAATTTTTCTGAATACGCCTCTGACCAAACTAGAATTATTCACACCCTGTATAATAAACAGTTTTTTAAAAATAAAAAAATTTTTTTCTTTTACCACAATATGTAAACATCTGCTGACTTTCGAATTGAAATGTACTGTATCGTACAATAAAAGCGAACACAATTTTTCATAAATTTTGGTTAAAATATGTTTGAAATATTTTTGTAGGATTTTATTTCACAGGACATTATGAATATTGCAAGAACCGTAACTCTGGTATTAGTGTAAAACTTTGTTGCATTTCTTTAATTACAAATATTTAGTTGCATTACTTTAATTATAAGTATTGTTGCATTACTTTAATTACAAGTATTAATTTAATTACAAATTACATTAAAAATTACAGTTGAATTTTCAAACAAACCAAAATAAAAACTTTCCTTTAACTGTCATAAAACATTGTTGTTGACTACTGGTATACAACACAGATTAAAAAGTGAATTTTTATTCATAACTGCGTAACTTTAGCGGAAAACTGTAACAGGGAATTCCAAACTTCGGCATTAATTATCATTATTGTAAAATTCTTTTACCAAATTTGTTCTTTTATGCCAACAAGCATTTGTAGAGTTTCCATTGGTAAAGTTAGCGGTCGAGTAGTTTGGGCAAGTACTAGCTATCCTTCTAACTCTACTAGTGTAAACATTATCGGTAGAGTAGAGTACTTAATTATGGTAGAGTAGAGTAAGACTGCACGGTGGGGTAGTAACTCTACCACTTGCATTCCCCCACCACTGATTTCTACTCTACTCTACCACCACTATTCTAATGAAAACAGGTTGGGTATAGTCAAGTGCACTATGTATGAGGATACTCCACATGTTGGTCTTGTTTTTAGCCAATTTCCAGATTGGAAATTCAGCTATTTTGTTTTGTTGTGAAAAAAATGAATGAACACAATTTATACTCTTGTATATCTTCCGAACTGGCGTGAGGGAGGTTAGGTGGGGCAGTTGCTCGGGGACTCGGATTAAAAAAGGGGTCCCGGGTATTTTGTTAGGGACACTGACTAAATGAAAAAACATTATTTTTGTTCTTCAACCGTATTTTTGTAGAAAAAAATCTTAAAAGTTTTTTGCTGTGCTCGGCTGTGCTTACTGTGCTTTTTTGCTGTGCTTCGTGTATATCCTTTGCAGCAAGTTCCTTCAAAAGAAGACCATTCCTCCATGGCTATGCCTTTTCTTGATCAAATCTTTAATCCATACTTTCATTGCTTTATCCTCTTGTTCAATAGCTAGTCACTTCTGCAGTGAAATACAAGCAATATTTTTCAGACACCTCCTCAGAGCCAATGACGGTTCATTGTTGTTTGTTCAATTGTATACAATCTGACTACTCTACTATAATGCTTTAAATTTCTGTGTGGACAGCTACTCTACCAGAATTGTTAAAGTAACACAATTTGGCTAAAATGTATGCTAGTGTACTTTCCTACTAACTCTACTAATGAAAACTAGGCTTATTAGTCCGTTTATTATATGTATGTATATCCATTATAAATAAAAATTGTATGTAGATATGTGTGTAAGCAACTATACAGTAAGGTAAATGTCCCAAATTCCGACACTTTAAAGAAGTAACCAAACATATTTTCCTAGAATAATTTCAAATTCGTTGGTTTCAAGGGTTTAAAAAAAGAAACATCGAGTGGTTGGAGAGCATGTGATGTATGGCTCAAAGTCTTTTGTCAACAGCCAGACCAAAATTTTTTACTTTATATTAATTATCATTTAAGAAAAATAGAAAGATAAAATACAAAAAATAAGAATTTTTGTACTACTGCAATGGCACCTAATTTCGACATTTACCATAAGAATTTAGCTCTAAATTTAATACCTTTTTGAACTTATTTTCGACAGTGTTTTTAAATTCAACAGTTGTCCATAATTTTGACTATAAACGTTTTAGCTCAAATAAAAAAGAAAAAAAATTTAATAAAGATGCATTTAAGTACAATTTATTGAAAAATTGTTTTATTTATTAGACGTACATATTAGTTAATAATGTACTTTTCCAAGTTCTGCTAATATAAAAATCAATATTATTTTGTATATCATTAATTTTAGTACAATATTTGTTAAAAATAAATCGAAATATACAAAAGGTAGTATTATCTAATGTTCATAGATATCTCTTATATACAAAACGAACGTTTTTAAAACAGAATTTTTTTAAATTGTTTAAAATAATATAAACGTATGATTTTAGGACACTGTCTGATTTTGGGTCATTTCCCTTATGTATTGATTCATTCAAATTGATAAATACATAAATATAATACAGAAACTAAGCCAAGTTTTTTTTTTAAACGATGTAATACTAATAAACGTCTTGTGTACAGAATACAGCTTTGTACGGTGGATAGGAACAGCATCAAAAAAATCGCCCAAAAAAAATATATTCAAAAATTTCATAAATAGCTATAAAAAATTAGTTCGGTCCAGATTGTAAAAATTTTTTTTTTGTCGTGGATCGGGACCGCATAAAAAAAGGTTCAAAGTAACATCTATTAAGACTATGAGTTTTTGAGCCTTTTGAGTTATGTATTTTCGATGAAAATTTTTTATACGGTCCCAATCCACCGCATAAAAAAGTTTAATCGAAAATACATAACTCAAAACGCTCAAAAGCTCACAATTTTAATAGATGTTGCTTTTTTAAACAAGATAAAGCCTTAATTTACACGTAGGAACATTTTATTTCATTTTTATAATATTATCAAAATTTTTAAAAATACATCTGTAAAAAAATTTAATGATGCAATAACTTATGTTCTTATGCAATGTATTGATTAAATGTTTAGAAGCCGTTAAAAAGTATTTTTATCAAAGAAAGTTATTATAGTACATGTTTAGGTTTCTTACCGTCTCTAGATTTTGATTCACATTATGCATTTTAGTGGCCAATTTTTACAAACCCTATAAAAAAAATCGCAAAAAAAAAATCGCCCAAGAAGAAACCGCATAAAAACAGGTTCAGCTGTACATAAAATTCGTGTTCCGTTCCCAGTGTGTCAAAATCGTCAAAACATTTTTTTTTAAATAAAAAACCACAGACATACTTTGGGATACATGCATACTGCACAGTACATACTCTTACTCACAAACACAATCATCAACGATCGATAATCAAAGAGTTGGCCAAGTGCGTATTTAACACACATTAAGCCGAGTTCCAAAGTTATTTGTGTCTTTGTATTTTTGGGGATAAAATACATCGCATGGCATATTTTTTTACGGTTTACTATGAAAATAAATAAATATATTCGAAAATGTTATTTATACTTGTGTTACTTAAGGCTCAATTAAGTGGTAATTGGATTCCTTACAACGCACATGGACTTTGAAATACAATATTTCAGAAACGAGGTATAAAGATTAAAAGTTGTTAAAAGAACTTTAACTTGATTTTAAAAGATTTTTCTAATGATATGCTGCAAACAGTATACAAATAATTATTTTTGAAGGAACTTACGAAAAAAAAATTTTCAACATTTCTCTTAATAATTTTGATTTGAATTTTTAGAAATGTTATTTAATATCAGAATATACTTTGATGTAAAATTTCACTTACTAAGAACGATTTTTCCTATTTTAAATTATGTACTTAAAAGTGTTCATGCCCAGCTTCAAATACGGAAGATACCATATAAGAAATTAAGAAAAATTGTTTTACTGACGGTTAATTGAGATATCTATCTGTAGCATGTATTACATTTGCAAAATTTCGTGTTCATACATCTAAAGGCGTGGAATTTCTGAAAATGTTACAATCAAAAAATTATAAGAGCTCCAGAGTTCTTCGGAACCCTAATTTTTGATTGTGACAAATAATAATACATATGTGTGTGTGTGTAACTGCGTGTATGTGTTTTCAAGCATTTTTAAAATATCATATTGTCGTATTAGTAGATAAATAAACAAATCTTACAGCCCGAGAGCCCGCCGTATGCAAAACCTATGTATAAGATACATGAAAGCTTTTTTTTAAGTAGGTAGTATTACCCCAGATCTAAAGGAAACCTTCTTTAGACTTGCAAAATTTTACCCGCATGATAAAAATATGACGTCACTTCCGATTATGGTTTCGTTATGTCATTAAATACATTGATAATATTTACATCAAAATAAAGGTTTCGAGGTGCAAAATAAAAATATTGATGGCTGCCAGGCCTTTGTAATTCGCAACACTGAGGCTGCCTTCACTAAAAAAAAAAAAAAAACTTTCAATGTATTACGAATTATTAAGATTTAGAAACCCAGTATATTTTGATTTTACACCTCGAAACCTTCATTTTGGTGTAAATATTATCAATGTATTTGATGGCGTAACAAAGCCATAACCGAAAGTAATGGCATGCGGGCAAAATTTTGTATTTCTAAAGGAGGCTTCCCTTAGGTCTGGGGTAGTACTACTTACAAAAATTCCTTCATGTATCTTATACATAGATTTTGCATACAGTGGGCTCTTGGACCATTCCTTATTTTTTAAGAAACATAATATTTTCAAGTAATCTACGTATCAGTGTCAACTGAATATTTATGTGTTCTGAAAACTTATTTTATTATTTTATTATTAATACACCAGTAACCTATTTATTTTATATTTGTAGTTGTATGGGTATGATTGGTATTATTTATCAGTAATAAAACAGTACATTTTTCACTTCGAAAAGAACGATTTTTTTTTAATAATAGAGGTGCTGGTTTAAGCTCGCACATTTCTGTATTATTAAGTATTTAAAAATTTTAATTTAAAATTAGGCATCTGAAAAATAAAAATGTTTAGGAAACTGAAAGTCAAAAGATATAATATTGTGTTAAGAAATTTTATTTAACAAATGTTTAAGATTTTTACAAATTGGTGATTAGTCGAATATAAAATATTTATTTTATATTTCTGGTGGTGTGGCTAACTCTATAAGAAACAATTTGTAAATTTTATTTAACCTCAAGGTCGGTTTTTTGGAAGAAGAAAATTTTCAGATAAATGTTATATAAGCGAAATTTTTACAAAAAGAATAGATAAAGCGTAATCTTACAAGAAGGCAAGTTAAAGTGAACTACAAAAATAAGCAAAGATAACCCAGTATGTCAGTCAGTAAATTTTAAGAAAAATACATAAATTTAAGAGAAATAGGTAAAAAATAGGTAATTACACAAACATTTACAGTCTAACATAGAAGTAATACAGGATTTAAAAGTTAAATGAACAGGCAGCAGCCAGAAGTCCTTCACACAAAGATAGGGATAAGAGAAGTTAGATTTAAACGTAAAAAAATAATATTATTTAAACAAGAGCGTAATGAACGACTTCTTGCTAGAAAATGAATTAAGTTAAGTAAATTGATACAACTAGGCCGATACAAAAACAAACAAAAAGAAAAATAATATTAACTACGTTAATACAAATGAGTATAAACACTGTTGCTAAATGTTCTAAGAAATTTTAGTAAAAGTGAAAGTTAGTTTTAAAATCACTGAATTCAACGTATTGATTTGCACTATAAGATTCAATGAACTTCAATAGCTTTAAAGTTAGTATAGCACGTGGCGAAAGTGAGGTTAGAATTACTTAATTATTTTTGGAGAAAATTTGGTGCATAACAAATGTGCACAGCAGCAAACATCCATGAAATTCAGGGCGACACAATTCCATAAAACTGTTCGGGAACGAGCCAGGGCAGAATTGCAGATGAATCGAATTGTAGCATGGTCACAGATGCCTTAGGTGTAGAATGAGGTTAAGTGTATTCCATCCAAAATTTCGATGAAAATTCAACATGTGCAAATCATTGTCCATCACATTTGGGTTACGTAATTAATAATAAAATTAGAATACAAAGTAGAGAAATAGAAACCTGTACCAAAACGAACTGAACCTGGTAAAGATGAAATTTTAAAAGGAACAAATTTCCAGCCGCACTGGATTAAATAGCAATGATTAGCGCGTAAAATCAGCTGTCAAACATAGGTACTAACCGTAAAAAAAATTAATCAAAAGTCTATAGAATAGACTCGCTTTACAACTATAACGTGTACGGTGCGTTCCAACTTACATAATGTACAAATTTCATTTACATTATGTAAATCACAAAAATAATTAGACAGCCTTGTATAAAAGTAACAAGAATTAACCAAGGTTTAGAAAATACGGAAAATAGTAAATTTACAAAAAAAATAAGTCAGTATAAATAAATAAAAAAAAAAAAAAACGTAAATTATTTTTACATATAAAATTAGTTTTAGATTGAATTAAATGCGGTTTCTGATTAAAACTCGTTCATTTAGCAAGTTACAAAAACGAATTAATTCAAGTAAGGTTTCAACAGGATCAGAACTCGTTACCACACGTTGGCACCAGTTATTCTAGTATTCACTCGTATGAAATTTATTACAGACAAAGAAAATGTGGAGATCAAAGTTGACTTATCTGAATTTCGCTGAAAATTGATGTTTGCTGGTATGATATCGGCATTAAGTCTTAGGGAATTGACAGTTGTACGGAGGAACGGTCGCCACCTTTCATGAATGCTTAAGTTCTATATCGGACACACTAGATACCATCATTGCATGTTGAACCAAAAGTAATCTTCCAGAAACCGTCTATTAAGCAAAGACAACTTTTTTTTTTAATTTCAAATGTTATCGAGTGCCTGTGAAATATTTCATAGGCACTCGATAACATTTGAAATTAAAAATGTAACTGCGTCTCGCATTAAAGAGAGGATGTGTTTAATTAATTATCAGAATTGGAGTGGCACTCGAACGAACGGTTGGTGGCCTAATCGGTAAGGCGCTTGGCTAGCAACCAAGAGATCCGGGTTCGAGTTCCAGCCGATCCAGTTTTGATAATTTTTCAAACACTATGTGAATTTTAATTAAAGACAACTTTACTTGTTAGCGCAATTCATCATCTAATATTCATGTCATATTTGAACAAATACAATCTGCCAATTTAAAAACTAGAAATTCAATTAAATATCGTTCAACACACACGAAACGTAGCATAAATTTATCAAAAAGTTTCTTTAAACAATAAAGTACTGTGGTATTTAAACACACTTTTGTATAAGCAAACAAAAATAAATTTAAAACAAAAAAATTTACAAAAATGTTATTCCTCTAACAACAATAGAAAATAGAAATATTAATTTTTAATTACAGTCGGACCTGGATAAGCGAGAGTTGAAGGGACCGCAATCTATTTTTCTCTTATAGAGGTTTCTCACTAACCCGAGTTTCTAGCTTACAGAGGTACGGGAGAGGTTTATCTCACTTATAGAGGTCTAGAAAAAACGCAACCAATATGTACTGAGAAACATGCATGTATTGTATGGATATTACTTATTAGAATAATATACATAATATACATATTTGGACATAGATAAGCTTACAAAAAAATGCATTTTGGCTATTTGAATAGAAAATGAATTTCTCGAATTATAAGAAGACAAGAACATAAGCACATTCAGGCATTCTAATAAAATATGTACATATAAGTTCTTTGAAATTTAAGAATGAGTCATAAATAGCAAATGTCAAATACGTTTAACTGTCGCTTATAGAGGTATAGACAATTACCAGTCTCAGTTATAGAGGTCCTTGAGCGAAAAACGAATCTCACTTATACAGGTTTTTGTTTCTCACTCATAGAGGTTTTAGAGTGGTAAAGTTACGGGACCTGGCAATTACTCTCACTTACAGAGTTTTCTCGCTTACCCAGTTCTCCCTTATCCAGGTTTGACATTTTTAATTTCTTACCTATGCCACTTTACCAGTTGCAAAACGTAAACTTAGAAGTTGCAAAACGTAAACTTAAAAAGAAATTTTTAACTGACAGACGACACTATATATACAGTCATACCGCCAAAACAAATAAACTCACTACGCGTTCGATCACAAGGAATATAGTCGATTATAAACATAACCGATGTAATACAATGTATTGGGTATTCAAAAAGATACCAACTTACACGGTGTTTAAAAAGTTTTACAATTTAGAATTTTAGAAACTTTTTATCACAAAATTAGGGATTTATATTTTAATTAATACGAAATAATTGTAGGGCACGTAACAATATATTTAAAAGCGAAGTACCTTAGAAGATTGCTAAGAAAGGATTTTGAAAAATCTTTAATCTAACGGTAGAAATTTATAAAAAACCGTAAAATATCAATCTTTTATTACAGTATACAGCAATCTATGGACGATTTATAAAAAAATCATGCAAATTAGTTTGTGCCAAGTATTTAGAAAAAAATAATTTTGGAATTATTGTAATTATTAATCAATGACGAAAGAATATAATATGTATGTATTATAAAAGGACCTGTACCAACATTGTTTTATTGAAGCAAAAGTTGTGCTAATTCTAGACAGTGGCGACATCAAAATTAGTTGTTTATATATGTATGTAGAAATTCATTTTAAATAAGTTGACTACATTTACTATTGAATTCACATAAGAAAAGTGGTCAATTTATATTAAGTGAACTTTATCATCCTTTGCATACTTGATATGTAATATTAAATTATTATTTAACAAATAATGTATATACGCAAATATTTTTTCAAAGAGACAGCTAATATATGTCAAAAAAATCTTATCGGTGAAATATTATTCCTTGTGCTTTTTTTCTAATAGGGTTTTTATATTTGTAAGCAGAACTAGTTGCCATAATATTTTCTTTAAAAAAATATAACGAAAAACACAATTTAAAAATTGAAAATCATTTTTTCAAATTTTTTAATACAAACATGGCTGACTATACTTAAATTTGAATTTTAAAGTCTAGGGTATCTTAGGAAGAGAAATATATATGGGCAATTTACATGCTATTTATAATATTTGTCTCTTTTTAACGTGTACGTAATATCTTTCGTACGTAATATAAATTACTGGTCCTTTCATTTCTAATGTCTATGGTATTAATGAATACGTATTTCTATAGATACCACCAATAATATTTTTACCTATGACTACTATGGAATTACTTATTTACTGTGGAAAATACTATTTATATCCTATAAAAAAATAAACAACTGGGCTGTCCAGTTATCATCAATTGGCACGTCTGCTGTTCTCAGCAAATTCCATACAGATGAAATTTCCATCGAGCCGGGCTCGGTCATCCTGATATTAAAAATGAAATATGGACGTTACTTATCTGTCCTCAGTAGTTTCGAGAAAACGGTAGCAGGTATCAAAAAAATGATAAAACAAGACTATAAAAGACTGTCAAATATTAACAAGACTGTCAAATATAAAGTTATTCTGCAGGACCTTAGTACCCCCCCCCCAAAAAAAAAAATCTTCAAGTAAACGACTAGACCTATCGTTACCAAATTGGGTCCCCAAAAAGACCCAAAAAAAATGGCTGGACGGATCTTGACCAAATTTTTTTCGAATATTACTGAGATTCTGAAAAAAATGGACATGAAGTTAAAATTGCTCCTTAGGGTCTTGTGGACCCAAAGAAAACCCTCAAATAAACGGTGGGACACATCTTAACCAAATTTTGCTAAAATATTATGCCCCGTGATCTCAAAATTTCTCACAAATTAAAGTGCTCTTAAAATTTTCAGTATTAATATCTGACTATCTACGATAAAATCTCAAGGTATGCAAAATAGACATGCTATTGAAATACGAATATAGCGAAGAATTTCAGAAGATCTAATTTGAAATTAAGGTGAAGTTGGAATGAAGCCTCCAGCGCTATTGAATAGGACTCTAATTAAACAACTTGACTGATCTTGAAAAAAATTCATGAGAATTAGATATGCTATAAAATATGAATAGGACTTGAAAATATGAATAATACGTTAGAGCCGTCGAGCGAGCGATGTGAAGCACATAAGGAACTGATTTTGTACAAAAGGGCACAGTGCATAAGAAAGAGATTTTGTAGAAAATTTCAAAATATCAAATTTAAATTGACGTGTGGTCAAATTTTCCATCAATTACGCTAAATAGGGCGCAGAAGAAATTTGACAATTTTTACTCAAGTACTGTTTAAATCTCTGAGAAAGATGAAAGTGATGTTAAAATGATTTCCCGAGGCCTTGGCGCCTTGAAGGGCCTAAAAATAATTCTAAAACTGCTGGTACAGACACCGATACTGAGTTCTTACGGTGCGGAAATTAGCCATCTATTAAAATAAGAAAATAGTTATTTTAGAGTCATTGGGCGAGAAAAGTCGAGTACTATGTATAATTGATTTTGCGCAGAATTGTGGAATATATGATTGACCTATAAATTTCACTTATATTTTGTATAATCTTACGCGAGTAAAACCGGGGGCCGCAGCTAGTATATACATATATATATATATATATATATATATATATATATATATGTGTGTGTGTGTGTGTGTGTGCGTGTGTTCAAATGGCTTCTTAGGACCTTTATTATGATATAAAATTAAGATTATAAAATCATTGAGGTTTCATCCCCCCTGTACCTAATTTTATCGAGTAATTTTTAGTACAGAGGAGGCTGTTATATACTAATAAAAGAGTTATTTGTTATGGTAGTAGTCTGGTAACTCGTGCTGTTTTTCATGCCTATTTTTAGAGGCATTTTTTTTTTCTGAAAGTACAAATGAAAAGTTTTGAATTTTTAATGTTTTTATTTACATCTTATGGTAATTAAAATTAAATTTATTATTATTATTATTATTATCACTAAAAATTCACTCCTCAAAAAAAAAAAAAAAAAAAAAAAAAACGGATGGCCCGGATGATTTTGACTCTTGCGGACATCTGAAATCAAAAATTCTTGAGATATGTCAAACTACAGATATGTCATTCTGGTCGGAACTAGAATTATGAAACTTTATCGAAAAGTAACAAAATGGCGGACTTCGAAAAAAGTCATTTTTTTGTTGCACAAAAAGGGTTGTGAATTGGAAAGTTAGGGGTGAAAAAAATTAATTCTAGTTCCGACCAGAACGACATATCTGTAGATTAAGACAAATTAAGAATATTTGATTTCAGATGTCCCCAAGAGTCAAAATCAACCGAGCCATCCACCTGCTTGTTTTTTTGAGGCGCCAACTTCAACTGATAATAATGATAATAAAACAAAATTTAATTTATTCAAAAAAATTTTTTTTACCTTAAGATGTAAATAAAAACATACTAAAAATTCAAATCTTTTCATTTGTTCTTTCTCAAAAAAAAAAAAAAAAAAATGCCCGTAAAAGTAGGCATGAACAACAGGAGTTACCAGACTACTACCTTAATTAATACATTTTTTCGACTTCTATTGAAGAACACACTAAATACATATCCGTTAATTGTTGGAAAAGTTAGGGATTACTGCAAAATGTGGAACAATGATCAGTACTCAATACCTTTCGAGCAATGAAATCACCGTATTAACCATTATTCAATGGGTTTGCGATTAATTTGTGAACAGTATATATATATATATATATATATATATATATATATATATATATATATATATATATATATATATATATATATATATATAGAGAGAGAGAGAGAGAGAGAGAAATAACTGAGTTATTATTCATTGATTTTAAATGATCTGATTTTTAAAAGGTTCGCAAAAAAAACAATAGATGTCATTAAGTTGGTGATAATTAGCAATGCCGAATTTCACAAAAGTTTTCCTCCTAATATATATATATATATATATATATATATATATATATATATATATAAATTTTTTTTGAAATAGCCACTTTCAAAATTGACCATTCCTGATTGACCTGGCAATTACTATCACTTACAGAGTTTTCTCGCTTACCCAGTTCTCCCTTATCCAGGTTTGACATTTTTAATTCCTTACCTATGCCAATTTACCAGTTGCAAAACGTAAACTTAAAAAGAAATTTTTAACTGACAGACGACACTAATATATAAAATTTTGTTCTTTTGATTCCATTTTATTTAAATAAATAAGAAAAAAAGGCGTATAAAATATATATATATATATATTATACGCCTTTTTTTCTTATTTATTTAAATATAAATATAATATATATATATATATATATATATATATATATATATATATATATATATATATATATATATATATATATATATATTTTATACGCCTTTTTTTCTTATTTATTTAAATAAAATGGAATCAAAAGAACAAAATTTTATATATTAGTGTCGTCTGTCAGTTAAAAATTTCTTTTTAAGTTTACGTTTTGCAACTGGTAAACTGGCATAGGTAAGGAATTAAAAATGTCAAACCTGGATAAGGGAGAACTGGGTAAGCGAAAAAACTCTGTAAGTGATAGTAATTGCCAGGTCAATCAGGAATGGTCAATTTTGAAAGTGGCTATTTCAAAAAAAAATTGATATATATATATATATATATATATATATATATATATATATATATATATATATATATATATATATATATATTAGGAGGAAAACTTTTGTGAAATTCTGCATTGCTAATTATCACCAACTTAATGACATCTATTGTTTTTTTTGCGAACCTTTTAAAAATCAGATCATTTATAATCAATGAATAATAACTCAGTTATTTCTCTTTTTAGTCATGCTTAATTTGGACCAGTACAACTCATTCCTGATGTCAAACTATTTTTACTTTCCTTCTCTTTTTTATAATATAGTATTTTTAGGACAATTTCTAAAGAATCTTCTACTTACTGTTTTCTATTTTTATTATACAAATTTATTCAGTTCAGAGGCTATTGCGACTTGCCCACTGTATAATCATTTATGTATTTGGGCAGTACATTTTTCATGTATTGGGCATGTATTTTTCTTTTTTCTTCTCATTTGTTTATTTATTTAGTTTTTTTTTCGACATTTCCACAATTGCTCCTGAAAAGTTGTAAAAAAACCAAAAACAAAAAAAAAAAAACATGTATACTGTTACAACTGTTACTATAATTTAATAACTTTACTTAATAGCAAGTGCATTAGATATGTAAAATTCTTGTACGTTTTATTAATTACTTATGTATTTTGTATTGCCAGCCTCTGTAATAAGCTTGTCTTTAAATATTCAGTCATTCAACAAAAAAAATCATTGCATCATGATGGCTTATCACCTGTTTAATCTTAAAACAACAACTAGTCATCAAATTTGTCAATCTTCAAATCTAATGATCCATATGCTAGTGGTCCCTACCCCCGTTCATTTCGCAAACGAGGCTTAAAAATGAAAGGTAGTTAAAAAAACTCAGCCTCATTTTAAAAAATTTTTATAACGATATCCTGCACCATGAGCACCATAGGGTATGTGAAATTCTTTCTGGAATTACTTATGAAAAGTGAACATTTTGTCTAGATTTTTTAAAGGATGTTTCCTAATGTTAAAACATATTTCGCCACTTTGGAGCTCAATATTTTTCAAATGGGGCTTAGATATAAAAAAAAAAAATATTATAAAAATCATCTCAAGCTATTTTACAAGACTTTTTCACTCCGCGATGTGGTCTTGAAAAAACTATGTACAAAAAAATTCGTCAAGTGCGTGTTTTTTGACACGCACTAAGTTAGGCCTTCTCAGAGGACTTGACGAATTTTTTTTCATTATTTTAAAATATTTTGTTACCCTAAATCATAGATACCAGCGAAACACAATTCGATATCGATAATGGAAAGGCTGGGAAACTTTTAAAATTTGAAAAAATTCAATTTTTTCAAATTTTTTTTTATCATTTTGTGTGTCTGCGTTTGTATGAACTTTTGAGTGCATATTTCGATAAAATAGACCAAAATAAACACTTTTTAAAGAATAAAAAAGTCGATATCTCACTTCGTTTCGAGATATCGAACGCGAAAATTAGAAAAATTGGCTTAATTTTAACAACTACGATTACCCCAACGCCGTAATTTGAGTGCATATTCTGGTAAAATCGCATAGGTGTAAACACTGTATGACGTAAAAATTATTACATCATCGGTACGGCAACGCGGCTTCGGACTCAGTCGGCAGTAACATACGGGGGGGGGTTCTAAATTTCGTAAACGGTACGGTAACGATAGCGGGAAATCAGGGCGCCATGCATTCTATTGACTTCAGCTTTACCCCAGAATGCAAGACGGGTAAAACCACTTCTGAAACGAGAGTAAAAGGCGTTAAGTAATTCGTCACTACGGTTAAATTAAGTTTATTAATAAACTAAATACATACAGGACCGAAAGTTGAGTTAGACGGAAGTTAATAATGTGTACTTGAACCTTATAATATTTTCACCAATAAGTAATTTCAGATCTTTTAATACAAATTTTCAGGTAAATAAATTTAAGAACGTTCTTGAATTTTCACAATGTTTTTGACATCATAAAGTTCGGTAATAATAATAATACAGGTTAAGTATTCTCAAAAAAAATAAATAAATCTTCAAAAATGCTTTATAAATTGAAGCATAACGGTAAATGTAATGTTACTCATACAATTAATGTTTCTTTTAATAAAAAGACGCTTAAGTATCGGAAAACTTAAATTTTGTTACCTCCCTTTGTTATGGGTGATTTACTTGTATTTTATACGGAATTCATCTCGAAACATTGGAGTCCGGATGTACTAAAGATGCGGTAATTCAGTTATGCGGTACCAGTTTCCAACCGAAACGATCAATCGGTTCGTTGCAGGCCACAAATTGTCGGCTACACGTGGATCCACGGGAAGTTAAGCGGAATCCTCGGGAATAGATCAGTGTTTCAAATTGATAATTCGGCAGCGTTAACCAGAACGATCCAGAATACAACTTTATTGGCGGTAAATAATTGGTAATCCAGCATATAAATCAATGATTCCAAATCAGCGTTAAATCCAATCCATGAAAGGCGAAATCGAATCGAAAAATTGTAGAAAATGCGGTAAGATTCCAAAAGATCAAAATGTAGAAAATCTCGGAGATAAAAATAATAATAATCTCGAAAAATGCTCGAAAATCCAAAATAGAATGAATGAAGAAAAAGAAGAAAGATAAAGAAATAAAAGTCGTCAAGTGCGTGTTTGACACGCATTATTTAGGGCTACTCAGGAATTATGTGTTGTATGTTGTATGAATCATTACATGTTGTATGATTAGTAAGAAACCTGCAAAAAAATTTTGATAATTATACCATAGCTACAAGTTCAGGATATTATGGAGGTACTTAAAAATGGTGACAGTCTTATGAAAATTTGTGCGAATAATGGTTTTTCTAAATTTAATCGACTGTGAAAATTTAAATTAGATTCACTACAGCGTTTAAAAGTTATTGCAGGTTTAATTTTTGCTCACTTTTAACATGCAGTCTAATTGAGTTTTCAATAGAAACCGAATATAAACCAGCTTTTAATGCTTAGAAAAAATGGTGATAGAGCTCTTGTTTTTGTTTTAGATGTTAGGAAAAACGCTTATACAACTTTTTTACCCCCAAATTTACCCCTAATTTTACCAAAATAGTCCCTCTAGTAGGTCCGACTCTGGCTTTGTATATATCAGTAGAAAGCTCTCTAAAAATGAAGTGTTGTGTCAATTTAAAATTTTTCTTTATCTGCCGCAGTTTTCAAGTAACCTAGCAAAATTGAAATTTTACCCTAATTTTGAGGGGTAATTTCACTTCTTAAATGGCGACTGTGTCAGATGAAAAAAATCGGGTCCGTTATTTTTGCTTGTACTGCACGTATACGAAGTTTCATCAAAATTGCGAATTGACAGTTCAAAACCTTTCCTTGTGATTGAGATTTCTCACCAATTGTAAAAATATCATTTTTAGAAAATAGTATTTATAATTTCGGCAAATACACCAAAATTTTCCTCAAATCTTATAGACAAAATTTATAACTCTAGTAGGTACCGTCGTCCAAAATCAAGACTTATGTATTTCTACCTCCAATACTTATAAAAATTTACATTAATTTATGATTTCTCTAACCGGCAGTCACGTATAGCATTTATTTACAAAGTGCAATCCTAAAAATATACGTTTCAAAATGTTAACAAACTTTATAATCAACTGAATACTGTTTACATTTTTTTTTATCATATGATATCATAATCAACTTTAATTATAGAAATATTTATTTGAATTCATGCCTAATAATTACATAAAAAATACAAAAAATTAAATACAATACAAGTTAAAACTTCCAAGATTTTCTTTTTTAAACCAACAAAAATATTGGTAAAAAAATACATACAATCCTACAGGTTGCCAATATATATATATTTATAAAAATAACCTAAATGACTGGAGCAAAACAACAAATAAAACGTAATATGTACCTGTAGAATTTGGATTGGTTAAATATTTTTTAAAATGTTTCACCAAATCCGATTACACATTTTACTACCATTTTTTATTATTTTATTAAATATTCACGTATTTCATCAATTGAAAGTTCCTGAATTGAAATTTCATTTCTGGTAGCCATAAAAATGATAACAGTCAACACACAACCTTGTGACATTACCGACCGACATTGCATACATTGCATACATCAATTCTGTACATAAACATATGTATGTAATCAAGCGACACTAAACTTAAAAGTTTGTTGTTGAGCGTGTTCCATACGTACGATATGTACGATGTGTACGTATTGCTGCAGAATAGTACTTGGCTGGTGGTGTTTTGTTTCTTTAATTGCTTACATTATGATATACATATTTAGTATGTATGTATAGCTCAAAGCGAATAACTAATAACTAATAACTGAAATTGTCACATTTGTCACATATTCCACACTAGTGTATTAGTGAAAGTATTATGGAACGAAACTGAAAGCGCCTAGTCTCGAGTAGAGTGTCCTGAATGAAGTCCCAAATGAAGTCCCCCAAGTCCCAGTTTCGAAAGTCCCACCAACAAAAAAAATCCAGTTATTTTTTTATAGGTATTAGGAGAACATGGTAATATATTGTGTAAATTTTAAAACAGTGATTTGAATGAACTCTTGCTCTACCATTCAAAAATAAATTCATGTTTCTCTGATAGTGTATTAGGATTTTGTTATTACCGTGTTGCGGCGATACCGTATTTACGGGGAACTTTTTTGTCGTTATCGAACGAAAATTATCGACAACGAATCTTACCACAAATTGAGTAAATAAATAAATAAATAACTTAATAAATTGATTAAGATATTTTTATGTATGATGCAATACAGACTATTTTTAAAAAATTACTTTTCGTTACTTTTCGTAATTATCTTTTTTCGTAAACCTAAATCTCATAAAAGACCTACCTACATCGTAACAAAAAAATAACGACTTTTTTAAAGGCTGAATCGAAGCAAGTTATAGGTATTCCAAACATATTAGCGCTACTAAAACGTAGTTTTCGTTATCGCAAATTATTGATATCGAAAATAACGATATTTTCAAAATGGACAAATAAGAAAAGAAAATATTCTTCGAAATTATCGCACCTGCTAAATTATACTTTTCATTATCAAAATCCTTCTTGACTTTTTTATCTCCTACGATAATTTCAGTAAACTTTATACTAACGTTCCAATAAAATTAATTATTAGTTATAACTAATAACTACAACTAAAAACTAAAGTAGTTATTCGTTATAACTAATAACTAAATTTTTCAGTTATTATTTATTAGTTACAAAAGAATAATTTAGTTATTAGTTATTAATTATTAGTTATAACTAACATCTGGCCAACACTGCCGGTATGTATATCGAATGTTTTGGGTAGTACTCAGATACAACGAAAAAAATTAACTGGTTAAGATGTATAAAGTGCCAAAGATGGTTACATATAACATGTATTGTGTATGGAGATGTGTGTAATATATGTTCAAGAGAATCGCTGCGCCAAAAAAGTGCAAAATTGTTAATATTACCTATGCGGCGTCTCTCCTTCTTTGATGCGGTATCTCTCCCATAGGTGTGGAAGAGACGCTGTTTTGTAGGCTCTACAAAAAAGTTAATTTTGAATCCTTTATGGCTCAAAATTTAAAATTTTTTTTAAATAATTTTAAAGAACAATGTTCACATTTATTGTGTACCAAATTTCAAATCAATTAAATGCGTACTTTAAGAATTATCAAGTATTTTCAAAAAGTGCGGAATCTTTCCCGCATTCACCCTATCTATTATATTTCCCCCATAATGTTGTCGAATTCAATATCAATATTTTCATCAACATCGTTTTGGGCGATATGAGTATGAGTATCAATGTGTGTACGAGTAATATGAGTATCAAAATTTTTAACAAATACTTTTATCATTATGTCCGATAAAGTAGAAATAATTTTTGTACTGAATAAAAATAATTTTTGCATGTAAAAATTGCAAATAAATTAATAATAAAAATAAAAAGTAATAAAATTTTAAAAAAGTAGGTAACTTTGAACGACTGTATCTCAGCCAGTTTTTATCGAAAATATTTTTATCGGTCACCATTATGACGGGAATTGCATCAACATTCTTTTTTGTGAAACAATACCTATACCTAAATTCACTCAGAAAAAAGTGCTGCACAAAAATTAAAAAAAATAAAAACTGAAAAATTTCCACTTTTTCTTAAATAGTTTTTTTGACTAATTTTATTGAGAAAAAAGTTTTTTGAGTTCATAAAGTGCCATTTCGATAGCAAATTTAATCCTCGACAAAAAATCATATCATGTGTATTTACGAAAAATGCATAATTTTTGAGTTTTAGATAAATTTACGTCGTTCCTAAAAACCCACGCCTAAATTTAATAGCACTTTGTGAATTTATCATCTTTGGGGTACAACTTAATATATGAAACAATAAAACAGCTCTTACGAATTAGTTCCTTATTCAACTACATAGTCAATAGCCTACAGGTAATTAAGAAAAAATTATTTGCTACTACCAGTTCATCCTGGCTTCGCTCAGGTGTCTTTTTTGTTTTCATTTTGGTGTTTCATATAATTTTCTACATACACATTTTATATTTTACAGCTGTTATTATACATATTTTATAGCTGTGGTCTACAGTTTCATTCGTGTAAAATTATCCGAATTATGGGTTCAGTTACTTTTAAATCATATATCCGAACTTCTGTGCGAAATATTATTTATAGTGATAGGCTTCACTCGCTAGATGACACTCAAATAGAGATATCGTGGAAAGTAATTTTTTTGTTCCATTTCCACCCATTCCGAAAAATAAGGATTAGGGCAGTAGCTAATAAGAAAGTGATATACAAGTATTTATGAATAAAAGCCAAAACCAAAACATAATGAAACAGACTATTCCGCTCAAACGTTGCAAAGAATCAAAATTTACTTTGCGATTTTAGTGATCCACAATCACTATGACTTTACTAGGCAGTGATCCATAATCGCCTAAGTAGCCAGTGGTCCATAATCACTATGATGTTGCCACCTAGTAGTCCATAATCAGGTTGGCCCTATTACCCAGTAGCCCATAGTCACTGTTATCCCACTACTCAGTGGTCCACAATCACTATAATCTTACTACCCAATGGTCAATAATCGCTATGATCTTAGTACTCAGATTCCGTCTAGCTGTTTATTTTAACCCTTTTTTGGGTTTGTGTAACTTGCACTTCGCATTAACTTCTACTATATTTCAATAGTATTTGAGAAGAAAGGATCTATCCGACTTCCATGGTGAAACTGCCCCCAATAAAAAATAAAAAAACACTTTATTAGACATAACACTTCATTTTTAAAGAGGTTTCGACAAACATGTTTAATTCCAGGAAAAAATAAGAAGAAAAACAGTTTAACTTGGGAAAAGTGAAAAATTTTTCAAAATCGATTGAATAGTGCCTTTAGACGCTTTTTGGATCCCTAAGATCCAGGAGAACTCATAATCTCATATAACATGGTCTGCGTCCATAATAGTTTAACTTTTTAACGATAAAAAAAAATTCAAAATCGCGAATACTTTTTCTGGCTGTTTTTTGGGTACCATGGAATTCGCCGGAGTTTATAATTTTATATCATCATTTCATATAATATAGAATAGATTAACTATCTATCAGTTAAAAAATTTTCAAAATGGATTGGATAGTTCACATTAGGCGCTTTTCGGGTCCATAGGGTTCAGGAGGCCTCATCTAGCATATCTTATGTTGACTTGGAGTAGCTTAGCTTCTTAACATTAAAACAATTTTCAAAATCGATTCAGTAATTTTTGAGTTTACTTCGAACATACAAATTTTTCCATATAGTGCGAACTATATGGAAAGACACTATATACAGGGTATCAATTTAAAAACAAGCCGGCCTCATACCTTTGCAATTGGGTTTTTGAATAAAAAATAAATATCATTTTTTTTTTTTTTTATTTCAAATCTATATCATAAATAATATTGATAATCGAGGCGAAAAATTTTTTAAAAATGATACTATCAGTTGGGACGAATATGGACAGTAGGGGTGAATCTAGACAGAGGTGCCTCTCGGTATTTCTTCGTCGGTGTTATGACCGTACAAGGTCAATGATCAATCTGTGCTACTGAATTTTGTCAGTTATGAGTTAGTCATCAAAGAAAAGCGGCGAACGTGACATCTTAGTAAGTAGTAAGGATTGGCCGGTTTGAAAAACCGCCTTCCCACCTGCCGACTTTTTGAGTGACCTCGGTAGGCGGTAAAACTACCGGGGCGGTTTTAGAAGCCTCCGGCGGTGAGTGGAGTAATGTTTTGGTCTCAAACCCAACCGAACCTAAGGAAATTTTACCTAATCTAACGGAACCCGACGGAACTTGATCTAACCTAACCTAACAAAATTTTTTCTAGGCTAACCGAATCTAAGTATTCAGAATTTCCCTAATAGATGGTGCAGCCACCTTCGAGTTCTGTAAATTCCAAGTTTTCACTACTGAATGTCACTGCTAGTATGGATACTAGCGATCCCTGTGCGTAAGTTTGAAAAATTGTCAACAGATGGCGCAGCCAACTTTGAGCTCTGTAAGTTCCAAGTTTTCACTATTAGATGGCGCTGCTCGTCCGGATACTAACGATCCCTGTCCGTAAGTTTGAAAAATTGTCAATAGATGGCGCCGAAAACCTTGTCGATAGTTACACTAACCATTGTGAAAGGTGGTGTTGCTAGTCTGAACCACCGCGAACTCTATGCGTAAGTTTGAAAAATTGTCAATAGATGGAAACCTTTTAGATAGTTAAACTAACCGTTAAAAAGATGGCGTTGCTAGTCTGAACCACCGCGAACTCTGTACCTTGATTCATAATTTTATCATATGATTGTAGATTTTTTATCTGAAAAGAGGTTTATACAAGTTTTTCTCTAAATAAAAACACATTTTTTTATTTTAATAAATTTATTTAAAAGAAATAGTTTACAATAAATATTTAAATGTTATTAAAATAATATTTGTATATAGATATAACATTTTCCATGGCGCAAGTTGCTCCGGAATGATGGCCGCATCGAGGACTAGTGTATCTTGATGTTATAATTCCCAACTTGGGACAAATTGTTACTTCTTCAAAGTTCATGAAGGGCGCTGATGACAGCAGTCGTTTCAAATATCCAGGAGAATCCCTGATGTTTTTTCCGCAACCAATGAGCTGTGCGCTGATCTTCTTCACTTAATCCGCAAAACGGTATTGGTGATTTGAATACATATCGTTGTAGTATATAATCTTCACCATAATTTTCTTCGGAAGAATCGAATTTAAACACAGCCAATTGCTTTATGTAGAATTTCCCATTTGTCGCATTTGGAAGTCCTTGGAAGTCAACAATTGCTGCGTCGGTCTTCATTGTGCGTTGTCTAGAGCGAAACTGGCTGATTTATAATCGGATTGCGGTGTTTTTATACATATTTTGTAACAATATTTGTCAACGAATTATATTGAACCACACGACCATGTAGTAGAAAACAGAATGCTGACGTATTCTCTACCACCTCCTTCAACGTTTTAAATTCAATTCGAATATCCACCGGTCCATTTTTCAACGACTCGTTTTGATGAGAGCACTCGATAAATATGATGGGAGCGGTATTCTTGAAATTGCAATACAAAACGCTGGATCTTCTTGAAATTTGTAAATTTTGAAAAATTGTCATATTTTTGTAAAAAATCTTATTTTTCACATGTTAAAAGTGATTATTGTACCAATTTTTACATAAATTTAATAAATAATTATAAAACAAAAATTCGATTTTTTCATTCAAGTCCCGCCTCTAAATCAATTTTTGAACTATGTATAAATTGATAATACTTATAAGCAATCTTTAATATATATCGTACCCTGAGTATTAATTGTAAAAGAAATCGATGATATCTTAATATTTTCCAAAATGAAAAAAAGTCAAAGAACTGTGCCCCATTTAAAGGGGGTTTTCGGCCATGAGCGTGCAGAGTTAAATTGTATGTTAATATAAAGTACTGAGTTAGTACAGTAACAATCTGGTGTTTTTATATCCTTGCATTGAATGCGTGAGATTATAGAGGCGGTTCAATTGTATGATTCTGAGATACTCAAAATTCTTTTTTATTAAAAGCATTTCTTTTTGATACCTATCATTAAGACACCTAAGTCTTCTTGCGTCCAGGGCACCTCCTCATGGTGACGGTGGTAACGGTCAGAATCACAGAATATATCAGAAGGAACGCAACTATCTCTTTTCTGTAATCACCAGTGTGCATTTCTGGGCACATTAGGCTACTTAGTAGTCATTCATTCGGTAGCAATCGATGAGTGTAGTTCAATTGTTGTCATTGTATAGTCATATTGTCACCGCCGTATTAACACGGTATATGTACCACATACATACGTGTGTAGTATTATGTTGTCGAATGTCAATCAAGAACATCATAGGACAAATGGTAAAAGAAACTAATCTTAATCGCAAGCTAAAACAATTTCGCTCAATCACTGATGAAATGTTGACGGATTTTCCTGTTTTGTCAGAGAAAGATGCTTATTTAATATCTTTGGGACGTTACCAAATAAAAGAAGCCGAAACGTGTTATGGCAAACACATAGCTTCTGATGATAGATTTAGAATTGAAATATGTACCAACACCGTTGCAATTGATTTTGCTTCTTAGGGGTTGACAGTAATAGATTCATTATTTATTAAAGGAAGAATTCAGTACCGACATATCAACAAAGCAAAATACTATGTTTATGTATTAGCAGAAAAAAACTTAGTAGGTAAAGATTCAATAAAAGGTTACTACTGTAGTTGTAAAAATTGTGCACGAACCATAGGTACCTGTGTTCACGTAATAACTATAATCTGGTTTTTAGGGTATGTTAGACATCACAATGTACAAGTAACTTCACCATCAGAAGATCTAGAGAACATATTCGTAAGATCTGATAGTTCAGATGAAGAAGATTCTGAAAAATAATTTTTATTTTTTAACACCCTGTAAACTAAGGCGCATTCGTTAAACAGCACTAAAAATATTTTTTTGGTAATGCACTCCTCTAAAGTAAAACACTGCGATGGATAATTCCTTAACTACCTATGTTGTAATATATGTGCATTTTAACAACACAAAAATTATAATCATAAATACCAAAAATGCTGATGAAAAAGATTCCAAGTTATCATTTCGCATGTGTGAAGTACATCTCATATGTAGCAAGATTGTACCTACTTGTTTAAATTTTTATACACGAAATTTATACCAAATGAAAATTTGATTGTAAAAAATAGGAAAATCTGTCAATATAAGAAAATTTATTTTCAAGAATAGTATTGTTGATACTAAAATTTATTTCGAATAAGAACCTATTCATTTAACGTAAAATGTTTAACCATCGATAATGTGCTAGATTACAATTAAAACGGTTCCTTCCTGTGTAATAAAACTAGCATATTTTTTTTATAAACTGAGCGCTCAAAATTGATATGAAAATGAAAATTCTGGTTTTCTAAATAGTTATGTTAAAAAACACTTTTTAGGATTAAAAAAGTTAAAGTTGTGTTAAGCTTTCTACTCCTAAATAAAAACATTCATACAGCTTAAAAACATTATTTAATAAAAAATCAAAAATCGATAGTTTTAAACAATTTAAACAATACCCCATATATACCCATATGATGAAAATTGTAATTTGGACTATGAAATTTTTAACTCTTTTCTATGCATTAACCATGTCTGCTTTTAAGCTATTTGTAGTTTAATTTTTTAAAGAAATTTAAATTTTTTTTTTCGTTTTTTGGTATAGTGCAATAATGTAGAATGTTTTAAACCAAATATTTGGGAACTTTGGTTTTGGAGCATTCTACACTAAAACATATTGTTAATATATAAATATTTCTAAACAGCGAATTGAAAATAATGTGTTAATGTAAAAAAAAAAACCACACATTCTCTTATGTAAATTAATACTTTAAGAATAAATACGTGTATACAGGCTGAAAAGTAAATAACTCTTATCGTTTTTAAAGAGCGACACAAAGCCTCCTGTAGACACTAAAACCATAGGAATACTTTTTCGGGATTAAGTTGTACTCAATTAATTAACCCTTTCCTGCTCAGCAGTTTTAGATCATTATTGGTCAACGATACTTCAAATTAACAAATCATTAATAATATGGGTAAATA
Organism: Brachynemurus nebulosus; assembly: GCA_035578155.1. NCBI lineage: Eukaryota > Metazoa > Arthropoda > Insecta > Neuroptera > Myrmeleontidae > Brachynemurus > Brachynemurus nebulosus. The sequence goes on along the minus strand of JAPWDM010000087.1, from coordinate 125,076 downwards.
CTTATTGATAAGAATTACATGTAATAGGTATGGGGCCACTTGGCAACGCAATGTAATTGCCTATATTCAGAAGCAAGTAAACACATTGCGTTGCGAAGTGGCCCCATGCCTACTTAAAAATATACATTTGATAGTTCATTGTAAGAATAATCACTTCAACGATCTATTTAACTAATTACTAAAATTGTTTAAGAACAGTTGTATGTAAGAAATAATAACACTCACATAATTTTAAAATATTTTTATTTAAAAATTACATTTTTTAACAACTTATTAAAGGTTGAGAGTTTATTTCAACGCCTCCTATATGGTCGTAAGTATAACCCTTTACCAGCAATTTTTTCATCACCATCGTCGGCGACTCTATTCTCGTCATCATCAGCTTCTCCTTCGCTCGCAGTATCTTCGTTGTCACTAGCTGATGTTTTTTCGTCGCTGTCTTCGTCATCATTTGATATATACTTTAACCCTGGCTCAATAATATCACATTTTTCCAATTCCCTAATAATTGAGACAATCCGCTTTCCAATGTCACTTTCCTTTAAATTATTAAAATGGCTTCGTTTTTTCTCAATTTCGATATAATCTGCAAAACTAGGATTTACAATATGCGCCTTTCCTTTAAATTGCGCATAGTATTAGCCATTTCTTCTCCAATTTGAGTTTGACTCACTAAACTTCTTAATTCATCTACTAAATGGTTCAGATCATCAAAATATTCTTCTTCATCAACATGTTTCGAATGATCATTATGAAGGCTAGCGTTTTCATCATACTTCAGACGTTTAGCTTCCCATTTATTGAATTTGATGTTGAAGGTTGTTCCTTTTCTGCTGAATTGTTATCTTTCTGTTGGTCCTTCTTTGCGCATGCGTTCTGAAGGTCTTTGATTATTAATATGTTTGTTAATATATTAATATTAAGAGCAGTTTGCAAGAAACCAGCCACCTTTGGAGTAAAACTTGTTTCTTTGTAATTATCAGGCGATGGTAAATGCTTTTGTTCGTTAGATCGATTGTCTTCGTTATTCGCAGATTGCAGAATACTTTGTGAGTTTTTTAAAGAATCGAATTTACTTTTGACTGCTTCTGCTGCAGCCATCATACTTTCATTATTGTAATAACATTCAAATATTTATTGTAAACTATTTCTTTGAAATAAATTTATTAAAATAAAAAAATGTGTTTTTATTTAGAGAAAAATCTGTATAAGCCTGTTTTCAGATAAAAAATCTACAATCATATGATAAAATTATGAATCAAGGTACAGCTTTCGCGGTGGTTCAGACTAGCAACGCCATCTCTTTAATGGTTAGTTTTACTATCGAAAAGGATTTCGGCGCCATCTACTGACAATTGTTCAAACTTATACACAGGGATCGGTAGTATCCAGACTAGCAGCGACATCTAGTAGTGAAAACTTGGAATTTATAGGACTCGAAGGTGGCTGCGCTATCTGTTAGGGAAATTTTGAGTTCTTAGGTTCGGCTAGGTTAGAAAAAATTTTGTCGGATTAGGTTAGGTTAGGTTAGATCAAGTTCCGTTGGGTTCCGTTAGGTTAGGTAAAATTTCCTTAGCTTCGGTTGGGTTTGAGACCAAAACATTACTCCACCCACCACCGGAGGCTTTTAGAACCGCCCCAGTAATTTTACCACCTGCCGAGGTCACTCAAAATGTCGGTACGTGGGAAGGTGGTTTTCAAACCGGCGGTGGTTTTACAGGCGCATTGTTTATAATTTTTAAAAATTACACGTGTTTTGAAATCTTATAAAGAAACTGCTGTACAAAGTACAGTACATACTACAAGTACTACAGGTATACTGGGTGTTCATAAAGTTGCGGAACAGCTGAAAATCTCAGCTAATATTGACTTTATCGAAAAATAACCCGGACAAAAGTTTCATGGGAAGAAATGAGGAACCAGAAAATGACCTCGAATTTGACCTTGAATCATATTTTTTTCGTTTTTATGACCTTCACACGACCTTGGGATATCAAGTATGAGTATGGTTAGTAAAATTTCCCGCTCTTTCTGAATCCGAGGTCAAAAATAGGGGTTTCCATTTAAAAAAACAAAGTTGACCTCCAAATTTTGGTCAAGGTCATGTTCAAGGTCAAACTCGAAGTCATTTTCTAGTTCCTCATTTCTTCCCATGAAACTTTTGTCCGGGTCATTTTTCGATAAAGTCACTATTAACTGAGATTTTCAGCTGTTCCGCAACTTTATGAACAGCCGGTATATATAAAGTAGGGACTGGCAACAAAATGTTTGGCGTTTTTTTGACAATATATGTACCAAAAATGAAAGCTGTATTGTACTTAATTTTTTTTTATAAATTGATTAACAAAAGATTGTCTATAGGTGAGGCGAATTCATACACCATGGTCCGTCAATATAAAAAGAAAGTGGGTATAAACTACATAAACTGTAGTCTAGATAATATAAAATCGGCTCTTGTCGACAGAGGCGTAACAACCGGGGAGGTCCAAGGAGTCCGGACCCCTAAAATTACCTGGAAATTTTCCTTCAATTTATTTTATTTATATTGAAATGTAAAATTTTTAATGGTTTACTAATATTTTTTATTTGAAAATCAAATTTTCGGAGACGACATTTTATTACAACATTTTCCATTGTTATATGAGAACTGCGTTATCAAAAAATGTGATTACTTAAATTTTTGTTGGACCCCCTGTAGATATGTAGTTGTTCCGCCCCTACTTTCCGATATCAAAAATTAAAGAAAATCGCTCAGACAAGCTGATGAATATTTCCATGTTCCCAAATTGACCTTGCATGATAGACTCAAAGGCAAATCGAAATAAAATTCATTTAAATCCAAAATGTTTTATTCCACCCATCAAAAGTCATTCGCTGATGCAGTTATTTATCTTAGTGAATTTCCAGATTGAAAATTCAGCTATTTTTATTCTTTTATGTCCGATTTTACCCATATGCATGACTGAATGTGATTTGTATTGCAAATAAAGCACTGTCCAGATTCGTCCCACACATAGGGGCGAATCTGGACACTATATAACTCCGAAAAATAAATGTTGCAGTACCAATTTTAATATTTTTATTACTGCCCTATCTGCTCGTGATATTAAAACATTTAAATTATTTTTTTAGAATTTTTTAGATAAACTCAATTTATTGCCAAAAAACTGAAAAAATCGTCCAGATTCGTCCCAACTGACGGTATATAATAAAACATGGGATCGTTACTTTGTCACTTTTCACAGCAAAATCATAGAAAAACACGAGTCGACTTTCGGCTTTTACACCATCCTCAGGTGAAAAACATAACTAAAATTGTTCTTCTAGGCGAAAACTATTTATAATATAAATTGGAGTAAATAATGTATTGGTGGGGGATGTTAGAGATAGAGGCAGATATAATCACAGTAAACAAATGTAAGGGAACTCCCAAGTTGACCAATTTTTGATAAAACTAGAATTTTTTGTATTATTTGCAAAGGTACTTACAGCGAAATTTATTTTAAAAACGGTTAGGTGTAATATTATTAAAATGACTAGAGTACGTTGGGGAAAACCAGACACGTGAAACAGCGGTGAATGATAATTACCAGAAATAAAGAAAAAATATACAGGTATCTGTCTGTGTTAATTTGTCAAGATAGAGATATTTATTGATTTTGCACGAAGGGTTACACCCAGCAGGTAGCTGTTTTTGTTAAACTAAAAGGTTTGTTAAATGATGTAAAATCAAAAATATTGCAAAAAGACCATTTAAATATTAATTATCAGGATTGTTTTTTTTTTTTTTTTTTTTTTTTTTTTTTTTTTTTTTTTTTTTATTTTTGGATAAATATAAACTTAAAAGCCAGAAAAAAAACTACCCAGAAAAAATTTTTGAAAATTTCCATGTGAATCGTTGTACATAATTTTTTTTTTTTTTTTTTTTTGTAACAAAGAATTGTCTATGAATTTTTTAATTTTTTATATATGTATATTTTTTGTATGTTTATGAAATAATTTTTTTAAAATTATTTATTCCAGCTCGAATTGAATATTCGTAGCGACGATACGACAACGTCTGTCGTGTCAACTAGGTCAGATCCCAAAATGACTATTCTCTGGTCCCATTTTTTTCTAGCATATTGAAACTTATTTTCCATATTCTTCAGATAATAATCGATAAATTAATATTATGCTTGGTATTAATGGACAGCATTTTTAAAGAGCTTTCCAATGATGTAACACAAGTGGGGTCTTACAATTTAAAAAAAAATAGAGTTGGTGTGGCTAGAGCCTTAGCGGTTGGTTATTGAAAATTCCCATGTGGGTCATAATGGTTGCCTCTCCACGTTGTATGGTCTATCTACACTGGCAATTTTTACTCTACCTAGTCGCTCTCTGAGAGCACTTGCGTGCTGTGTACACGTTACCATAGAGCACTTGCTGCAAGTTTTGGCTCTCTCTGCAAGTACTCTATGCTTGCACGGACTTGCTAGTGTACACGTACGACTTGGTAGAGTGACTTGCGAGAAGTCAGATTTGAAATTTTTTCTGCAATTTTTTAGGTAAATATGTATTTATTTATGGACATAGGAAATAATACAATAGGCAAAGTAATAAACCAATAAAAATAGACAAAAGGAGATATTTGGGTTTACGACACTTGCAATAAAAATATTTGGTGTCAGGACATCGCCAATAAGTACGTTCATAAAACGACTTGCAGAAAAATATCAAAATTTAGTGAATTGGCAGTTGCCTATATGAATTGAGTAGAAAAACTTGCACAAGTTGGTTCTAAACAGATTAGAAAAGTTTTTGCAATTTTTAACACACATACATATTTTATGTACATGTATACAACTCTTTTGTGAGAGTATGTATTGTGTACCTACAAATAATACCTTTTTATTTTTTTTCAATATATTTATAGTAGCATCATAAAATATAAATGGAGATATATTTATTGTGAGGAGTAATTCCCAGTTTAAAAAATAATAATAACAAATTCCTAAATATTTTTATTTTTTTATTCAATGTTTGTGCAACAACAGTCCAAAAAAGTAAATAGTGATAAATTTATTTTGAGAAAATTTATGATTATATGAAAAATTTGTTTTTACTTGGTTTCAAACAAAATTTTTTGGAAAAACTGGGCTATTGCTTTCGATCAACTCAAATACAATTATAATTTGAACTGATTAATTGAAATTTAGTATGGCGGATGCTAATCATATTAATTAACCTTTAACATTACATTTCAGCCAAAATTTCATAGATACTGTCTATATCAGCAATCTTCAAAATTTTTTAACTGCCTACATACTTAAACTTTTTCCCCCAGAAATGTTTTAAAATTACCTAAGTATAAACTTTAAAATACTCCTGTCGCGCCATCCATCCGGATTTCCCCGGATTTGTCCTCTTTTTGAGGGCGTCCGGGGAACGTCCGGGCGGGATTTTCGATCCAGTTCTGGTTTTAGTTATCAAAACTAATGGAAGAAAAAAAATTATATATTATACATAATTGCAATGATTTTATAATTTATTATTTCAAAAAATTATAAAATTGCAAATTGTAAAAGAAGTTCCTTGTTAAAGGTACAATAGGGTAATAAAATCCATTAAAAATTGTAAATCCCAGCAATAAACATTACCTTTAAAAGATGAGGTCGAATTGAATAAAATCATCTAGTGTGAGGACAGACCGGTACGGTCAGATTGGAACGTCAATAAAGTAATTATATTGTATACTTGACATAATATCCATTATCTATTTGATTTTAATTGTGTTCAGAAATAAGATTTGCGTTACTTTGTGGAAATTCATTCTAAACAAAATTAAAAACAATTTTTAAAATTTTTGTTATTTTGTTTTTCTTTTTTTTTTTTAGAAACAAAATATTGTATTTGAAAGGATATCCGGGTTTTAAGCTCTGAAATCCGGGTTTTCGGGGCTCATTGTCCGGGTTTGATGAATTTTCTATTGGCAACCCTACCCAAATCATAATCATTGAGTGGAATTAAAATTTTTATTTCTTTTATTTTATTTAGCCAGCTAGAATTACTAATTTAATAGCACATAATATTACTGGAATTTACTGTTATTGGAAAGTCAGGTAAATAAATTAATAATCATTTAATATGATATTTGTGATAACATAAAAATTACAACGAAGTGTTGAGGTGAGTATACGTACAAAAACACGGCTCTGAGAGAACTAAACATTATTTGTGAATAAAAAAAAAATATATGTAGGTACATCGAGAAAGTGCGCAAGTACTATCAACCGAAAACTTGCAGATAGTATGAAGTATGTTTATACGTGATCGCAAGTTCTTTCATAGAGTAACTTGCGAGAGTAACTTGCGAAAGAAAACTTGCAGAAAGTATAAAACATGTGTACACGTCTGTGCAAGTAGTGTCTGCAAAAACTTCCGCAAGTGACTTGCCAGTGTAGAATGACCAGTAGAAACGGTTTTGAGAAATTTTAATTATCTTTTATAGTTCAAAAGGTATGAGCTTGTTTTTAAATTGACACCCCGTATGTGCCACTACATACCCTTCCACGTTCTAAAAACAGTTTTAAGATATTTTAATTATCTTTTACAGTTTATACAGTTTACACTGATGCCATATATATATACAGCCGACTTTCGTCATGAGTCCGCTTACGAGGCTGTAGGAGAATATAATTCTAAGAATTCCTGTACCCCCACTTGTGCTTAGTCGACCGCCATAACTCGCACTTCCCCTACTTTTCAAGCGTGTGAGTGTATACTTATTTACAATCAAATAGCCCGGACATTTAGTGTAGTATTACCATTCGTTAGAAGCGGCACAAAATCTACCTATTTTTAATAAATATATTTACTAATATTTTCTAAATGCGTTCTATAATTTGTGGAACAGGAGTTTAAACGATACTGCCAACACATATTTTCTTTAAAAAATTTTTTTAAATCTTTTGTAGAAATGTGTAAATGTTATTTGTGTAAATAATATTGTTAGTCAAACAAAATTTGTAATTTAATCCGCGCGGTGAACGAACAAAACTTGTTTTGGTCAACTACACATGTATTATATAAACACGGACCTCTAAAAAAATAATTTTAGTGAATAAAAAGATTCTGACAGGATGATTTATGAGTTGCACTATTAAACATCAACACCAATGTTCCCAATGTTCCGGTCTTATAACGAGAGACTGAAATGAATTTTTTTCCATCATGGAAGGGGAATGTTTATTATATATATATATATATATATATATATATATATATATATATATATATATATATATATATATATATATAATTGTTTTTGACTCCGCCCATTAATTACTTCTATCCCCACTAATTTCCCATCATCCGTTGCTACAATTTATAAGATTTAGAATAAATAGGCATGTACCTGAGTCCTGAAAGTAATCTTTACACTTTTGAAAATGGTCATATTGACCGAAACATGTCATAAGAGTTTTATATACAATAAAAGTGGTATTTTGCTAAGTAAAGTGTTTTTATTTACTAATATTAAAAGTACCGTTTTTTGTTAACTTAAACTATTTTGTTAAAATAAGAATCAGAGGAAGGATTTTAAATAAAGGAATGAAAGCTCCAAGTACGCAATATAATATACCTAAATACATAAAAAATTTTTGTACCTTATGTCCAATTTTGAAGTGAGAAAAACACATTAAAAAATGAGCAACAATTCACAAAATTCCTCCTGTTCTTACTAAATGCTTATAAGATTGATTCTGCTATACCTTTAGGGGTTTCTTAGAAAATTCCAAAACCCTTATAATTTTGTAATGCGCATTTGTTCCGGCCGTCTATAATATCATCATAATTTCTAGATTTTTCGGTCTATGAACAAAAAATTTTGTAAGTAGTACATACAACCGCATATTAGGGGAAGGGAGGGCAAGATGGAAGGGCTAACTTTGTGTTGCAAAAAAAAAGAAACCATATAGCATAAATCTTTTATTGTAATCAGTCTTGAAAGATAACTGAAAAACTAATATAATTTTGTAATTAACAGTAATTCTTTAAAAAAAATTAGTAAAAACTCATTTAGTAAAACCTGGTACATTCCATTATGCCCGCATCTTGAAGGCAAAATGGAAAGCTTATGCGCTCAAGATGGAATGTGTAGGATAACCTATAAGTGGGGGTTTGTTTTTAAATTGAAATTCTGTATTTTGAGGATAAATACACACAATAAAATTAATTATTTCCATAAAATATTTTTAAAATTTCCTTCAAAGAACAAAAAAATTCGTTAATTTTTATTCGGATATTTAAATTAGAGTTAATTTAAGTTGCTGCAACAAACAGGTCACACTAGTACATTTATTGCCTGCGCCTGTCAAACTATAGGCAACTAGCCACTAAAGTTTGCTCCAAGAGGAAACTAAATTTTTTAGTTGCTTAGTGGCTTAGTTGCGGCAACTTTTTGGTCACAGTAGGCCACTCCACCATTTGAAGAAACCAATTAGGTGGCCTAGTGTGATCCGCGCTTACGTTTTACAATTAATGCATACGAAATAACCATCTTCTGTATCAGTACACAGCTCATGTGCCCAATTACAACACGACGGACATTGTAACCAGTCTTCTGTGAGTGGTTCCTCGTATTTTCCTCCACAAAACAGACAAAACACATCTGCTTGTGAAGATTGATTCGAATTTTGATTCTTTTCTTTTGCTTCCTCGACTTTCTCTGTTCTATTCGCTTTTGCCTTCCCCTTTCATTTTCCCTTCTCTTTCCCTTTTCCCTTACCTTCCACCTTGTCTTCGTAGTCATATTTTTCTATGTTTTTAGGTTTATTTTCTTTTCCGTTCCTGTATTTTTCGAGATCTAATTTTTTTCAGCTCATTCTTCTTTTCAATCATGCCTTTGAATGGAGAACTGGTTAGAATTTCTGACTTTTGACATCTAATTTTTCGCTTTTTCATCGTAGTTGTTACTTTTGGTGAAGGAAAATTTTCTTTGGAGAAATCATGTATGATGTCGATGCCTATTCTAAACTAATATCAGTGATACTGGATCCAGAACGCTCTTCTTCATTCTGTGCTACTTTCATTATGTTAGTATCTACGTTCATTTCTTTTTCAGAAACGTCGTCTCTTTCTACAGTTACAGTGGCTTGTTCATAGCTTTCCGTCACTGTGGTATCGTCATTGTTTGTGGTTGAATCTTCTATTTTATCTGCGTCGGCATTTTCAGTTAGTGGTGCAATTTCATAAACGGAAGCTGGAGCAAAATCAAAATCATTAAATAAATTTCTGTTATATGGAAAAATTCCAGCCTTCCTAAAACCGCTGGTGGCCTTTTGCACAGTAGCACTTTTTTCATACGCAGTACAAACCAGTTTGGCAACGTCAAACTGGGTTACTCTTCTCCTAGGGTGATTCTTTTGGAATGTGTCAATGGTTTATTCGAAAACCATTTGAAATGAACGGTAGATCAACACATCTAATGGTTGCAGCTTATGGCTTGTGTGCGAAGGAATGCGTACCATAATTACATGTTTTTCTCGTGCTAAATTTAAAGCTTCCAGGTTCTGATGAGTACTGTGGTTGTCTAGAATCAATAAAACCGGTGTGTCTGCCGTTGGTCTTATTTTCTCTATAAATATTCGTAACCAATTTTTAAAGGTATTGTTGGTTATCCAACCAGAATCAGAGCACCAAGCTTGGGAGGCGTTAGGAGCTCCGTCCAATAGGCGTTCATTCATCCTCTTCCTTTGCCCAAATATAAAACAAGGTGGAATGAAGCGACCCGTAGCATTGCAACAACAGATCACTGTAGTTAGTTGCCCTTTTTCTGCTGTAGCAACAACTCCTACTTGTCTTTTGCTTCTTAGAGAAATTACTCGAGGGGGTCTGGAAGCGCTAGTTTTAACACCAGTCTCGTCCATATTATATATGTCGTCGGGTCTTGCCAGAAACTGATGTTGAGAAATAACATTCCATAAGTTATCATAGAAGCGGCCCACTTGAGTGCGACTAAAAGCAAAGCAGCGAGCCAGAGCTGTGGGTTCTGCGTTCGGTATGTTAGTTGGGGATGTCTTTTCATGAATCCTTCAACTCATGCTCTCCCAGCCTTTTCACATGTAAATGGATGCGGAATCTTATTCAATTTCGCCATTTCATACGCTAACTTCTGTAAGCTATCTTTTGTTAGGCCATAAAATAGCGTGTCTCGTTCAATAGCAAGATCACAAATTTTTTGCTCAAGCTCCTTTCAAAACACAGGCTGAAACCTTCCGAGTTTTTTGGAAGCGTCACCTTTTTTTAATATGGCGATGTAAAGTCCCGATTGGAATTCCATATTTTTTTGGAGCTGAGCTTATGGTTGTGGTTTTTGCCTCATCCATCGCCTTTTGCATCGTTTCTTCCTCCCAAGATCCTCTGTTAGATTTTCTTTTATATTTGTTAACCATCTAGAAAGAAAAAAATACTCAGTTAAAGAGAGGAATCAAAATAAGGAAATCAATTATTACACGCAGGCAAGATTAAAACGTTCCCATCTTGCCTTAGAATTAAAATTTCCAACTTGCCCATACGCCGCGCCGGTTCTAATAGAATAGAATAGAATAGAATAGAATAGAATAAGTTTATTTGTTTCCAATCAAATTGATTATACAAATAGAGTACAGGTATATATAGTGCAATATTAATAAACAATAAGTGTACTTAATAATATTAACATGTAAAATGTAAAGCTTATTTTAAAATCTGAAAATATAAAATATCATAAAAATGTCAACAATAATATAACAAAGTAACTAACAATTAATAAATGACAATATAATAATTATAGTAACTTGATAACAATAATAAAGAAAAAAGAATCGAGTTGTACACTACTTACATGAAAAAAAAAAAAATAATAATAATAATAACAATAATAATAGTAACAATAATAATAATAAATAGATAAACGGATAAAAATAAAATAACAAATATTACAGCCTTATTAAACTACATAAAAATAGAGAAAAGAAAAGAAAATGTAACAAATTATAATAAAAACAAAGTATAAACATAATCTGTTTTTCCCTTTTCTTCCTTTTTTTCTTTCATACGTTTTGATTTTGAAAGTTAATATTTTTTTTTTTTTTTTTTTTTTTTTTTATTCATTTAAGATAAAGGATCTTGTTTTTAAGGCGCCAGTTGTGTAATAATATAAATCCATCAGTTTTTGCTCTGAATCTATCATCAGAAGATTCCCAAAAAATAAGTTAGAACTTATGTATTTAGTTATATACTGGTTTCGAAGTGCTGTATAAATTGGGCATTGAGTTAGAAAATGTTCGAGAGTTTCTTCGACTTTCATATTACAAATAGTGCAGATTTCACTTGGATCCCATGCATAAGAGCAGTTTTTAAAGTATATTTTGACAAATTTTTGACCAGCTACTCTTAATTGACATACCACCCGCAAAATACCAATATTTTTGTACATTTTTAGATAATTTTCGGTAGTACACTCAGTTTTAATGTTTTTATAAATTAAACTATAGGTCGAATTAATCATACTATTTACGTCCTGTTCTGCTAATAGATTTCTATAAGCTTCGACAATGTTTCCTTTTTTTGATTTTAAAACATAAATATTTTGCGAGTTCCATAGCTGTTCTTCATTAACTGCTTCTATCATGTTCTTTAGTTGCGTTGCCCAGTTGAATTTGACTAAATTCGTAGACTCCTTGTCTAGACAATTTAAACGCTCAAAACATATTTTAGGATATCTTGTATCTGACATTTCTAATAATTTCTCCCACCAAGATATTGCAGCCTTCAGCACTGAAACACTGAGTTTTTGCTGACCAGTTTCCAGTCTAACCATATAATTTGGTGTGTTCCTAGGGAGGTACAATAAGGATTTGAAAAATTTCATTTGTGTTTTCTCTAGTTCTTCTAGGTATCTAAGGCTCCAAATTTCACCAGCGTACAGTAGTGATGTTAAAATGATTGTATTGTACAATTGTATTCTTGCTTCCCAACTTTTCATTTTCGATTTTATCATTAAGTCTTTAGCGTTTGCTAAAGCACAATTGGCTTTTTGGAGTGATTTTTTTGCTGCTTCATAATATACGCCCGAAGAACTAAATAATACACCTAAATATTCATAAGTTTTGACTACTTCTAGATTTTGTGATTTGTACTGAAAATTGTCTTGTTGTGACAAATGTCCTCCTCTTCTAAATACCAGAACTTTTGTTTTTTCACTGTTAACTGTCAAATCATTTTCATCACAGTAGTTTTCCAGAACTTTCAATTTCCTTCTTAAATCAAACCGATTTTTCCCAAATATCACTAAGTCATCGGCATATAACAATGTTAAAATGTCTGTCTCTTGATTTATGGATATTCCTTCCATCCCTTTTCGTCGGAAGTAATTATCTAAATCGCTTATATAGAGAATAAACAGGGTTGGTGATAATGAGTCGCCTTGTAAAACTCCCTTTGTTATTTTTATAGAAGATGTTTCATCGCAACCTACTCGAACTTTCATTGTAGCGTGTCTATAAAGATTTTGTATAGTGCGTATAAATTTTGCGCTTACCCCTATATCGAATAATTTAGATAGCAATTTATGGTGATTAATTGAATCAAAAGCCTTCCTAAAATCTACAAACACGGCATATAATTTGCTTTTTGGTGATCTTAAACTTATTTGTACAACAGAGTTTAGAGTGAAAATATTATCTAAACATCCTCGTTTCCTTCTGAAGCCACATTGTCCTTCTGGGTATATATTGAAACTTTCTGCCCATACGCTTAACCGATTATTTAAGATTTGGGTATAGATCTTCGTTATACAGTTCAGCAACGCAATAGGACGATAATTTTCTGGATTAGATGGGTCTCCTTTTTTGTGCAACATGCACAGTGTAACTTCTGACCATTTTTCTGGTAGATTTTCAGAGTTGAAAATACAATTCATTAATTTAAGTAAGTATTCTAGCCAATTTTGCTCAAGCTCCTTTCAAAACACAGGCTGAAACCTTCCGAGTTTTTTGGAAGCGTCACCTTTTTTTAATATGACGATGTAAAGTCCCGATTGGAATTCCATATTTTTTTGGAGCTGAGCTTATGGTTGTGGTTTTTGCCTCATCCATCGCCTTTTGCATCGTTTCTTCCTCCCAAGATCCTCTGTTAGATTTTCTTTTATATTTGTTAACCATCTAGAAAGAAAAAAATACTCAGTTAAAGAGAGGAATCAAAATAAGGAAATCAATTATTACACGCAGGCAAGATAAAAACGTTCCCATCTTGCCTTAGAATTAAAATTTCCAACTTGCCCATACGCCGCGCCGGTTCTAATAATAACAACAGTGCATTTGTAACCTAACAGTTATTTTATTTTTGTAAACATCGATTTATACACTCGGTTATTAGTAGATATTCATTGCCAAAACAAAATAGTTCTATTTCTTACCTTTTCCAAACAATTTCACTGCAAAAATTTAATGTTTTTATAATAATCCACTGTCAAATAAACAAATCAAATGTACACTTCACTGGTTGGCGCGAACTGAACTGAACTTCGTTTGCAAATTCAATGTGACTGTATGTCTTTATGTACGATACGGCGCATAAGAGATGTCACGTGTTTTGGTTGTATAAGTAGTTTCCATCTTACCTGCTCCTTCCATCTTGCCCACCTCTCCCCTAACGGAACATACAAAATATCTCTAAAAATCAACCAAACAAACCATTTAGTTTTAAGAAACTATTAGTCTTATTTAATTATTCACTTAAAATTACATGTCCACAAGTCGATATACCTTTATTTTCGTTAGCAAAAGCAACTAACCATATGAAATGCCAGATTTTCGGAATCTTATGTCGTCTAAGAATCATTTAAGTTAAAGATTATTTAACAAATAGAAAATGAAACACAGCGTTTTAATACCGCGTGCTTCCTTCCGTACTCTTGTCAAAGCTTCCATTCGTTTTGCTATACTTAGAATGATGTTATTTATAGTCTCCTGAGGCAATCTTTGCCCTTCTTTAATTACGGCAGTTTGAAGCTCGACCACGTTGAGAAGAAGCGGCATTTGAGTTAAAAAGTGACAGACCTCTTAAAAAGATTTGCATTAATAATAAATAAGAACACTTCTATGAAAAGTCAATTGATCCATTACCTACTTCAATGTTATTTTAAGTGAAAATAATACTGTTTAATAAATAGGTTTTAAATTTTTTTATGTCCCGCTAATTACGCCGCTGTGTGTAGTTTCCAAGCTTGAATCCAAAAATTTTGGAAAAATATAGATACTGACACTTGCTAAGAGCATACAATTAAAATTATTTCAGCTACGTTGTTCTAGTAGCCTTCAGAGGTGTAGGTAACCAAATTTTCAAAAATTTAATACAAAATTTGAAATAAAAAAAACGGTCGCCAGGAAATGAAATTTTACAAGGAAATATGCTTCTATATTAGAAAACATTCTCAAAAAGCTAATGCTTAAATTATTACGAGAAATGCTGAAATATGAATAAAATTATTGTATATCTGAGATATCTAACTCCATAAATAATTCCCCATACCGTGTCGTGTAGTATACTGTTAAAATACTTTTTTCTATGTTAATTAAAGTTTCTTTAAGCAGACCACCAATTAAAATATTATCTGACATTATTAATATGATACATAAAATAACAATAATAACTTGGCCTTAAGAGGTCATCTATAAATGACCTTAATAATCTTTCAATAAAGTAAATTATTTTACAACTTCATGAATAAATTACAAATATTTTAACAAGACGACGGCCACTGATGCTTTAAGACGTTATAAGACGTTATAACTATGACCCCACACTGTACAACGAAAACAATTTTATATAAAATGTATTAGTTATCAAAACAGTGTTTCAGTTAGTCTTTCATCATAATTCTTCATAACCATTATTGTGTTAATATGTTTATACAGGCTGTCCCAGAAATAGCGCTTAAGCGCCCAGAAACGCCCAGGTGCTGATAGCTTGGGTCAAGACCTATCAGAATAACGGAAAATATGCTTAGTAAATGTGTTACGGTTTTCGAGTAATTCGAACTCTTCTGAAATTGCGTAGGGTCTCTACCTTTCATCAGTGTTTTTGCTGTCATTTTTACAGAAAATTTGTAATTTTTTTTTAAACATTTTTCATTAGTTGGCGAATGAATTTAACGCATTTCCTAAAATAATTAAACAGCTCCTAGTAAAAATGGAGTTTTAAAATTTTTTACCAATTTGAAATTCAATCAGTCAATTTCGAAGGTCAGTACCGAGAAACAAATGTATCGTGCTTACTCAACAAACCACATGAAAAACTTGCTTGCTTGCTGACACTAATTTTTTGTTTAAGAATCATTATTTTTTTATGACAACAAACGGGTAAAAAATTTTTTCAACGATTAAATTTCTCCATTTGTTTATAAAAAATTTATTTAAACTTCTTATATATATATATATATATATATATATATATATATATATATATATATATATATATATATATATATATATATATATATATATGGGCAAATTTATTAGATTTGCGAGCGATTATAAAAAAAAAAAACACACACATATAGTTTTAATTTTATTAACTATAGGGTGTTTTTTTTAGAGTTACACAATTTTAAATTATAATAAAACAAAGAAATATATTTTTAATATTAATGAAACGGGCTTTATTGGATAGAAAATTTTATGACATTAATGTTTAAATATGATTTCGGCCATGTGGCCGCCACGGCTGGCGCGTACAAGGCGCAATCTGGAACACCAGTTTTCACAAACTTTTTGCAGCATTTTCTGCCGTATTTCACCAATAACTCTGCGAATGTTAATTTCCAGGTGTTCAATTGTCTCTGGTTTATCGACGTAGACAAGTCCTGTCTGGAACCACATGCCACACAACGCGCGCTACAATTGATTTACTCAAAGAAACTTTTGACGAAAGAATAATTTCACGTAATGGTCCAGTTAACTGGCCAACAAGATCATGTTATTTAACCCCATTGGATTATTTTCTTTGGGGTTATGTAAAGTTACTTGTCGACGTCGATAAACCAGAGACAATTGAACACCTGGAAATTAACATTCGCAGAGTTATTGGTGAAATACGGCAGCAAATGCTGCAAAAAGTTTGTGAAAACTGGTGTTCCAGATGGCGCCTTGTACGCGCCAGCCGTGGCGGCCACATGGCCGAAATCATATTTAAACATTAATGTCATAAAATTTTCTATCCAATAAAGCCCGTTTCATTAATATTAAAAATATATTTCTTTGTTTTATTATAATTTAAAGTTGTGTAACTCTAAAAAAAACACCCATTATTATCCCACAAATTCGGCTATTCTACATGGAATCTGCCTCAGATTCCCAATCAGATTCGAAATCAGAATTTCCTTCATCCCATAACTTCATGAAATCAGCACTTGTCGATGTGATGATCGCCCCTTCTCCGTCGCCTACTTTTTCAACGTCGTAACGATCATTGGATTTAACATTTGTAACCCGGTATGGACCCAAAAACTTTGATCGTAATTTCATTCCCGTTCCATATTGTGTGCGTTTAATGGCAACAATATCTCCTGCTTTATATTTGCTGGCTTTACGCCTTTTCTTATTATAGGTTTTTCTGTTTTCCTGTTGAATATGTTCAATTGACAATTTGGCTGCTTTTCGTAACTCTTCTCTTTCTTCTTCAAAGATTTTTTGAGATTCTTCATTCAAAATATTTAATATTTCTACATCTTCTTTACTTCTCATGTTTACACCTGTCATTAATTTAAAGGGATTCGTTTGAATTGCTCGATGAAATGTTGAATTTATTGCTCATTGCACTCGTGATACATGTTTAAACCATTCATTGGGTTTATCAACAGATAGTCTTCTTAAACATGATAGGACAGTTTGATTTGTACGCTCCTTGTTCATTTCCTCGTGGATTACCTGCCGTAATCATAATCTTCTGAATATTTTCATCATTACAGTATTCATCAAAAATATCACTTCTAAAAGCACCTCCTCGATCGACAACAAATCTTCTTGGGTTTCCAAATACAGCCTGTTGCAATCTAAGTTTTTCAATCACTTCCTGAGCGTTCAAAGTTTTCGTAGGGTAAATCCAAGTGAATTTAGTATAAGCATCTGTAACAATCAATAAATGATTATAGCATTTTTTTGTAGAAGGTAAAGGTCCTACGTGGTCAAGATGAAGAGTATCCAAAGGAACATCAGATTTAGGAATCGGATTCAGAAAACATTCCTGTTTTCCTTGTTTTCTATTTGCTAATATACATGGCACACAAGTTGCAATAATTTCTTCTATTTTCTTCGTAATTTTTGGTATATAAAAATCATGACTCGTTAATTCCTCTGTTTTCTTTACCCCAAAATGTCCTTTTTCATGATTTGTTTTTAAAATGTCATACTGCATTTTCTTCGGAACAACAAGGAGCACCATTTACTTCTTTGTACAAAATTCCATTTTCTAAAATATAATCTTCATAATTTTCTCGCTCCAGAATTTTGATGATGGCTTTTATTTCAGAATCGCATAACTGTGCAGCACGAATTCTCTGGATTACACTATTTTCAATCAACATTACCACGGGACTAGCATATTCGGAACAGCTTGGCCGTATTATTTTCTTTTCTAGCCATTCGTCAATATGTTTACGTACTTCTTGTCGTTCAGTAAAGGCTAATCTGCGCGGACTCTGATAGACTGGTTGATCATCTTTTATAATAATCTTCAATTCGATTTTCGATTTTAATTTCAGTTCCGGTTTATAATTCATAATTAATTCCAGTATTTTATCTTTTACCGATTTTGAAATACTTGCGTCAAAATCAATTTCGTTGTAATTACCCTCAATATTCATCAAATTTTTTTCTTCCACTTTTCCAAAATTAATTTGACCCTCTTTAATTGTTACATCCATTTTCGACATAAATTCTTTTCCTAAAATAACGTCCACTTTCATCGTTGAATTTGGTACAATATGAAATTGCGAATAAAAATTGTCGCCATCAAAACTTATTTCTGTTGAAAACGAACCAAAAGACTTTATAGAAAACCACCAATTCCTACTAGTTCCCATTGATTATCTTTATTGTAAGTTTCAATGCCCAATTTGAAAAACGAATCTACCGTGATTAGATTCAAATCAGATCCAGTATCCATTAATGCATGTAATTCAATTCCCAAAACTTTTACATTTTCCATATTATTTTTAAATAGTATAGTTGCCATCATTGTTTTATTTACTTGGCTTTTAAAATCATTTTTTTCTGACTTTAATTCTATGATACATTGTTTGGAAATATGACCGTATTGGTTACACTTGAAACATTTCATTCCATTTTGTTTTGTTGGACAGATCGAAGAAAGATGAGACACATCTCCACAATTAAAACATCTTCGCACAAATTGTTTATTTTTTTGAAAGGTTAATTGACCGTTTTTCTTAGACAATGGTACTGATACATTATTTACTTTATTTACTGTACGTACAAAATTCGTTCTTTCTTTTAGTTGTAACATTGTGTTTTCCTGACGTTTAATTTGCATAAGCAACTCAGGGATACTTTCATATTTACACATCAATAATGTTTTCACCAGCTCATAATCACGTATACCTGAAATTATATACTTAATAATTGATTGTGTAGAAAAATTTCCTTTTCGTCCTATACTTTCCATGTGATAAACATAATTTTCAAAACTTTCATCAGGTTTTTTACTTCGCTTCATCATCTCAAGATGAACGTCAGCCTCATCGCAAACAACAGGGAATGCTTGCCTTAGTTGAGAACAAAAATCTTGCCATGAATGAATCAATTTACTTCTTCCATCAAACCAAAATTTGGCTGCACCTTTCAGTTTGGAAATAGCACGCAACAACAAAATAAGATCGTCCCAACCATACAGTTCAGCAATATTCTGTAATTTATTTATCCACTGATTAGCTGTTAAAGTAGTAAATCCTTTACCTGGGTCAAAATCGGGTAATGAAGTTTCAACAACATTTTGCGGAACAATATTACAATTTGTAATATTAAAAGATTTTTTAGATTCTTGTAATAGCTGCTTTTCTCGCTGAATTAGTTCCCATTCACGATCCAATAAATCGCGTTCACGTTGCATTACAATTTCAACACGTTCAACACTATCATGATTAATCTGAGCAGTAGATGTCATTTTTGGTGCGTAAAAAGAAAAATCATCTTTTTTAACACCACCATTATGCAAAGGAACATTTAATAAGCTCTGAGTACGTGCAGGAAAGTCAATTTCGCGATTAAAAGTTAAATCTACTGATTTAAATTTACGATCCATTAATAAATTGTCAAAATATTTTATTGGCGACGCAAAAATTACGCGAGCGCTCCTGGTTTTTTAAATTAGAAGCTGTATCAAGTAAAAATTTTTGTATACGTTTAATTGTCGATAGAAAAATGTACTATACAAATTATGCGCAGATTACTAGGTTTTATATCGCCCAGTAATCGTATACGCATATTTTTACTTGATGCTAGTTCTAATTTTACCACCAGAGGCGCGAGTGAGAATCTTTGCGTCGCCAATTAAACAAACAATTCTGAATTCACGTATATTTATCGTAGCTATGGTTTTAATTCTATATCTCGTGTCTATGGTATCGCACAAAACTTCTCAAAATTTTAAAAAAATTTATCCGATTGGTTTTGTTTTCGTTATTTTTTATTTTTTAATAATTATTATCTTTTTAATTAGCACTTTCAGAGTCAATAAAGCAAAAATCCAAAAATATTCACTTTATCAGTTCACTATCTCTATCCTTTACCACGTTTTACCAGTTCACTATCAATTCAATATCCCACTTTTTCAATTCACTATCCACTATATCAGTTTTTTATTGTTCCACTATCCACTTTATCGCTCCTTTATTGATCCACTATCCACTTTATCGCTCCTTTATTGATCCAATATCCCACTTCTGACTTTAATGTGGGCAAATTTATTAGATTTGCGAGCGGTTATAAAAAAAAACACACACATATAGTTTTAATTTTAGTTTAATTTATTTTACTTCATTTAATTATACACGTCGTAATAATTATCACTTGATAAACATCGTTATAAATACGTCGTAAACGTCTTCTTAATAATACGTCGTAAGTCTACGTCTTTTGCCAATCACGTCGTATCAACAACTGAATTATTTATTATACTTTTTTTAAGAATCTGTTTTTTTTTTCAATGTTTCCTAATTTTAAAATATTAAATATTATATAATTAAATTGTCCAGTCCGTCGCCATGACAAAATATAAAATATTATTAACTATTATCCCACATATATGTATATAAAATTTCTTAACATACATTCTTAACATACGTCATTACGAATCGAATGAGCTATTGTTCATATTTTTAACAGCTTTATTTCTATTTTTAAGTTTTTAACTTGCAAACTAGACTACATGTACATATTATGAAGTGTATGTTTGTTTATTTGTACTTTACTCATGACATAGGATATTGTGGTATTAATCATTTAAGACGTGTGTGCATATTAATTCTAATAAAATTTGTAATATCAGCCAACTTACTGGCATCTAGTTCCCTACAGAATTTTTCTGGTATCCTTTGAATGAAAGATTCTATGGTTTCAGCGTTAGTTTCGCAATACAATTGTGATGTTTTTGGTGCTTTCAAGGCGACTATTAATATTTTATTCTGCGTTGTTTACTGTTTGTTAATTGAAAATTGCGAACCATTTCTCAACATCTAAAGCAGCTTTAAGGTCTTAATGTTGATAAAATATTACTGAATCATCAGTAAACATTCCTAAAGACCCCTCCATGTAAGACAGGTGAATCTGCCTAAGGCTCAACCCCAGTAGCGGGTACCATAATAGTTTTCTCCATTACATATGTATTCCATATTCCACGTATTCCATAGCTACAATATTGGGCCAAGCTACCAAGGGGTGCTTTTTTTGAATCACCAGGATCACGTCGCTAACATAGATATTGAATAACATTGGTATAATTATTAATCCCCGGCGAACACCAGCGACGATGGACCGTTCTGTTGATATTTCATGACTAGTGAAAATGTAAATGTTCCCTGAAAGTGAAATTCGTTTAACCAATTTTCCTTTTTAAGGCTCGTCTATGAAATATTGAACTTCCAAATTTATATGTTTCCTATTCGTTTGATTTATTGAATGAAATATTTTAACTTGGAACGAGTGAACTATTAAAACAAATGTAAATAAATATTGGATTTTGGCACTATTGGAAAGTTCTGACTTAATGCGCGTTCAGCATATACTCGACGAAGTTTTTTAATTTAATTTTCTTTCAATAATATATAGTGATTGTTGACGTAGAAATAAATAACGTTTAAAACATATTATTAAATTTTTTTCTGTTGATATTCGGGGTAGTAGCACGAGACAAGACATGTTAGGGTCATCACATCACACTGAAGAACACAGTAGCGTGACAAAATTCAATAACAGTATATCAAATCGCTCTCTTCATTGTATTCCATAACAATAATATAATAATAAAGTTAGCACTCATGGCTAGGGTAACCGGCTATAAGTATGTGTTTTTAGTTTATACATTCACATATATATATATATATATATATATATATATATATATATATATATATATATATATATATATATATATATATATATATATATAGTGCTACTCTACTCAACATTCTATTGTTATATTGTTAACATCATATAATAATTACTTGTCTACAATATATAAGGTGATTATGATTTCTTATTATATTTTTATATTTTTATACTATTAATACCTATACAAATAAAAGGGTATTTGATTTTCGAATTTTTAAGTATTAATATGTTTTTAAGTTAGCAAATTCGAGTCGACATATATACCAAATCTAACTGCTGAAAAATTGTTATCTGTCTGTCTCTCTGTCGGTTTGTACGAACCTATTTAACTTAAAATCTATTAAAGTCATTGAGTTAAATTTTACAGCGAAATATAAACATTAACCGCCCGATCAATATTTACCACATTTTAATGTGATCTCCCAAATGGTTATGTACAGGTACAGGTAATTCAAATAGAATCCTCATTGAAAGTTTATGGCCTTCTAAATAAAGTAGATTTTTGAAAATTTGGTTGTACAAGTTCTCAATTATGAAGATTTTAATTAAACTATTTTTAACTTGCCACCATTTCCAGCTATACCGGAAGTTGACACCAACTTTGTTATTTTAAGGGGGAGGGTCCTCCAGACAACAGGATTTTTAATAATTTTTTTAAGAAACTGGATACATTTATTGTATCAAATGAAGTTACATAGTATAGTACATGTTCTGGTGTATTCACTCATAAATTTTTATGCAAAAACAAGAAAAAATGGCGGCGCTACAGCTGTTCCAAGTTGACTCTTTTAATTTGCGCCGTGGAATGCCCTGCCTCTTGTAATCTACTGAATTCAATCGGACAAAAAAATTTTATTAAAATAAATCAGAACGCTTTGCATATACCTATTTCTGGTGAGAAAATTTTTTTTTTCACAATTTAAAACTAAAAAGAAAAAATTTTACTTTCTTTTTTATAAACAAATTGTTATAAACAATATTTATAGTAATAATTTATGCAAAATTTTAGGTATATGCAAAGGCCAATATCTTAAAGAATATCTGTACAAAATTTCAAGTTAATACCTTAATAACTTTTTTAACTTCCCATAGGAAGTTATTGTAATGGGTCCGATTTTACGAATCGCTAATTTTGACATATCTCCACGTTTCAAAGTCACTAGAATCCGAATCCATCGTTTTTAGCGTGATGTCTGTGCGTGCGTTCGTTAGTTCATTCGTTCGTTCGTTCGTAAATTTTTTTTCGTCTCACATATCCCGAGAACAAATGTTGATATAAACTCCGGACTAATTTCATTAGATGCGTAATCAAAATATGAAGACCGGATAAAGTTTTCAGCAAATTCGGATTAGCGGTTTGTTTTTTGTGGTAAAAAAACAGAATTAACTTTATTAAGATAACATAGATTCAGAGGCGGCGCAAGACTAAAATGAAGAGTGGGCAAGATAATTTTTGCGAGACCCCCTTTAATTTTGTCTTTGAAATTTTTCTCTTTTAGGCGACGAACAAAAAAAAAGGTCTCAAACATTTTTGGGACTTCTTGATTTTTCTAATTTTTAAAAAAGTCTCACTAAAAATTAGGTACCGAGCAAAAAAAAGGTCTCAAGCACTTTTTCGAAGCCCCCAGAGGCCCGAGGCTATAGGCGGTCGCCCACTCCGCTCACCCTTTGCGCCGCCTCTGCATAGATTATATGGATTTTTTACCATAACATTATTATATAATGGCCTAAGAACCTTCCTTGATGTTAAAAACGCCAGTATATTATTATAAAATTTTAAAAAAAAAGAAAAAAAAACGAAATAAGAAACTGTTTTTGAAATAAATTTTGTCTCGCGTATCGTGAGAACAAATGATGCCACCATTTGTTTGATAAAGGTGGAGCCCCCACCCTTAGGTACAGAAGGCGAAGCCCCCGGTACGGTGCAAGGGGCAAAAAGCCTTTATCGGGGACCCAGGGGAGTAGTTACCCGAAATGGGAAAATAATTATTTATGTACAGTAGTCTCTAGTCTTTAAGGGCACCCAATGGGAAGTTGACAGTGTGGGTAGACCTGTCCCCCAAATTTTTAGTTATGTTCCACGGCGCGGAAAAAACCTGTTTTAAGAAAAACGTTATTAAAAAGTTTTCGTTCTTGAAAAGTAGAGTTAAAAGCAGTTTATCGGGATTAAAACATTAGAAATATATTCCTTAAGGTTCAAATAAACTTTTAAAGCAAAACAAAAAATGAAAATTTTGAAAGTTTTGGAGGACCCTCCCCCCTTAAATGTTTTTGACAGCTAATTTGAATTCGCTCGATATTGTTACTAATATTCTGCCTTTTGACATGTGTAGGGCCCCCTGTGGAGGGGGGAGCTGAAATTTGGTAAGTGGGACTCATTCCGATGCACAAAAATACTATCAAAGTGGGGTCAAATTTTGGACAAATTTTGGATCCGACCCAACCTTTAAGGGGGTGTTGGGGGCAACAAAACAATAAAACTGTTCCAACTTCAGAATCACTTATTGTGACATTATTACCCACTGTCAATGTGTTAATATTAAAAATGAGTGTAGGGGAAGGTCGCCCAAAGCGGGTAAGCTAAGATTAAACGCCCAAAAAAGTGACTTCTGACCTCGATAAGCAGATCTTTTTTATATTATCAGATAGAATAGTTATCGAACTTTAAAATGAAACTTCGCTTAAGAAATATTTATACGATATTTATTTTTAATAAAGAAAATACAAAACCTCTGCAAAAACCCGCTTTGCCCGTATAGGTATCCTAAAGCGGGTAACCCCCGTTGGGCAAAGCGGGTAAGTACATTATGTACTTAAATACTGTTATTATTTTATAATATAAACTTTCTTAATCATATAGAACTTAACAATAATAATAATTAAGTAAAAAAAATTGAAAAAAGACAAAAATAATAAATTTATAACAATTAACTGTAACTTTCTTTACAACCTCCATATTGGAGTATATTACTTCAGGTGGTTCCACATCAAAATCGCCACAAACAAGGCAGAAATATTTTTTTTAAGCTTTTTCCCTCAATCCGTCGTAAAAAGAAGATTTTTTATTTTTTGTCCCTTTTCAACAGTTTTTTCCATTAAGATGCTTCTATTTTGTCTACCCGCTTTGCCCATACCCGCTTTGCCCATACCCGCTTTGCCCAAAAAGACTTAATTTTGTTAAGTTAGAATAATTTCAAAATGAAAGCCGATACATGTCTACCTTTTTCTACATTAAAAGTCAAATGATGATAACATAATATGGTAATACCAAAAAGATTACAAATAAAAAGGTTTGTGACTAGATACAAAATATATATCGTCAAAATTTTTAACAAAACCAACAAAAAAATTTGATGAAGCTTAAGTAGGACATTAAACGACACAAGCGTTCAAGTGCAGCTGATTGATATTGGTTGATATTCGGTTAATCTCGGTAAACACACGATCTGACAAAAACATTCGATACAACGATATACAAGCGCTTACCCGCTTTAAGAGGGGTACCCGCTTTGGGCGACCTTCCCCTATGTTAACTAATATGTAATTTAAGAGGGTGACTTACCCCCTCTCCAATGTTGCTCAAACTGAATTTTGAAATCGAATTTTTCATTTCTACGTAATTCTAAATGTCTTAAACAATTTTCCATCAAGAGGAACTTCTTGAACTACCCAAGTAGTACGACTATTCGACACAGTTACCCCCTAGTTAACTACCCCTAGACTTAATATTAGGACATTGAGCAAAAACAAGTCAATTAGATTTTCTGACGTAGATTTCAAATCTGTACACAGAATTTTTATATTGCTTAATTTTCATCCCCTTTTTGCAAAATTAACCCCTAAATTTTAACCCCCAGCCACCCCTGTTCACACAATTTGAACGAATTGCATACCAATAGATAGCTCTTTAAAAAAGAGCAATACTGCCAATTTAAACTTTTGCTCTATCTCTTACCGTTTTCGAGATATTTAAAAAATTAAATTTTTATCCCAATTTTTGGAGGGCGATTTCACCCCTTCAAACCGTTTTTCCGCCGATAAAAAAAATACGTGTCGCTTATTTTTTAGTGTTCTACAATATATCTAAGTTTCATCAAAATCGATAGGTCCGGCCTCGGGCCCTTTACTTGTTAGTTATTGAAATGAAATTTGTTGAAATTACATCAACACAGGTGGTTGCGGATTAAAATTTGGAAGTTAATTTTTCAAAAAGAGAGTAAAAAATAAAATATATTAAAACTTTGTTTACAGATTTCAAACCTACATAAAAATATATAATTGACCTGTTTTTTCCTAATTTCCTAATATTAAGTCTAGGGTTAGTTAATTAGAGGGTAACTGTGTCGACATAATTTGAGCAATTCAAGAACTTCTTCATGGAAAGCATTTTAAGACAATTGAAATAACGTAGTATTGAAATAAGGCTTGTTCGATAACGTATTCAAATTTCATCAGATTCGATAGATTTGGCTTTATAAAACAATTAATAATTAAATTTTTAAAATGATGAAGTAACAAAATGTATGTATTGAAGTAATGAAGTAGCAGATAACATTAAAATATGTTTTTTGATTAGCTGATTTAAAACAAAAATTGTAATGAATAATTTCACACAACTTTCTGTGGACTGACGGAATACTTTCGCGGACCAGCGGCTGAGAAACACTGGTGTAGATAGTGACCGATATAGATGTAGTAGAGGAAGTATCGGCGCATGACTAGCGAAAACTATTCCACCTCAATTTTTTTATGCGATCCTGTTTAAATCGCCCTACTGATGGTATAAATGCATGTTGCCAGGGGGCAACCCGGGGCCATATTGTTTAAACCGAAATTGTTTAAACAATTGCAAGGAATTATCATTTTTCAACCCGATAAACTTTTTTTATATTCTTTATTGCAAAACAAATAAAAAAGGTCCTATGACTTTTCACGAAAAAGTTAATGTTTTTAGAGATATGAATTTTTAAATATTCGAAAAATCTGGAACTTTTAAAAATACATATCTCTGAAAATATTAACTTTATCGTGAAAAATCATAGGATCTTTTTTATTTGTATTTCATTAAAGAATATAAAAAAAATTTGTCCGGTTGAAAAAATACTTAAAGGTATTTTAAAGGCAGAGGACGCATACTTGTCAGCGCGCGAAATTAACAATTAAAAAACAGGTATAAACAATGAAATTTTTTTAAATCTCTGTTAAAGATATTATTAACTATTGTATAAAGAATTAAAAAAAATATTGTTTATATTCTATTTTTTTTTTTTTTTAATATATTTTTCATGGATCAAAAGTACCCAAATTTGAGATTTTTCGAACCTTTAAAAATTCATATCTCTAAAAATATTAACTTTATCGTAAAAAGCCATAGGGCCTTTTTTATTTATATTTCAATAAAGAATATAAAAAAAATTAGTCCGGTTGAAAAATGATAATTCCTTGCAATTGTTTAAACAATTTCGGTTTAAACAATGTGGTCCTGGGTTTCTCCCTGGCAGCATGCATTTATATCATCAGTAGGGCAATTTGAACAGGATCGCATAAAAAAATTGAGGTGGAATAGTTTTCGTTAGTCATTCGCCGATACCTCCTGTACTAATGTACCAGAACAGCAATTTTTGAGAAAGTGAACGACGTCGTGGGCACATTTAGCAAGTATAGTTACCTGTCAATAACATTACAGGTTCTTGGAGGACATTACTCAAGATGGCCGCCTTTTAGGTGATGAAATTGTGTGGATCCTACTCAAAACTTAAAGATTAGAACTTAACCAATATGTAAACCAAAATTGGTGCTTTTGCCCGGCGTGTCCACATCTAACCAATATTTTGCATTAATCTGCCTAACTACTACGGTATGTCTCAGAAACAATTTTCAGCTTCAAAAAAATATAATCTCCGTCCCCCCAAAAAAGAATAGTTGTTTAACTTTTTAATATTTTTTTTTATCAATTTGTAGCTATGGTATAATTATCAAAATTTTTTGCCGCTTTCTTACTATGATCCATGCGACATGTAATTTTTTTCAGAATTAATTTCCGGGTGCGTCATAGTTAAAAAAAATTAAATGCCGGAAAAGCGTTTTTAGAGATAAGTATACGCTTCCGGGTACTCAGTCGATCGGAAATCATTTGCGAATTTTGAATACGTTCACAAAAATATTTGAGACTGCGCAGTTTTCGAAAAAAAGAAAATAGTAGATTCAAGTCATTATATTCTTCGATAAGCCGAACACTCATCATCAGTTTTGAAACCACCAAAATGACAAATCGCTTGTAGACTTTCAATCACATTTAGATATCTTGAAGATACTGAAGACGAAGGGAAAAATTCGACTTCCGTGATGGGGTCCCGCTGCTCACGGCAAGTATTTTCTTTTTATTGTGCAAAACTTTTTTTTAACCACTTATGTTTTTTATGATAGTTATGTAGAAAAATGTAAATTATCTATTAATATCAGATATTCTTACGGCTGACACTAAAACTACTCAACATATTTCAGTGAAACTATGTAAATTTATCCCTTTCATCTCGGTTTTGTAACAAGTTCACCGCAGACAGTTCAACCGCGACAGTTAAATCGCGACAGTTCAACCGACGACAGTTCAACCTGACGACGGATCAATCGACGACAATTGAACCTAACGACAGTTAGCCGACGACAATCCAACCTGACGACAGTTCAGCCTAACGACAGTTCAACCAAATAAAAATTCAACTGTAGAACAATTAAACCACAGGACATTTCAACTGTTTAACATTGATAATTATATAAATTAACCAAACCCAACCTAAACTAACCCAACTCAATAAATTATAAACAACCCCAATCTAACCCAACCAAACCCAACCTAACCTAACCAAACACAACTTAATCAAATAAAACCTAACTTAACCAAACATAACCCAAACTAATCGAATTCAATGAAAAGTAACTAAATCCAACACAACCCAGCCAAATAGTAAATCCTTAATTGTGGGTACTGAACTCAATAAATTATAAATAAGCCCATCCTATCCTAACCTAATACAACTTAGCGTAACCAAACCCAACCTAAATTAACCCAACTCAACAAATTATAAACAAATCCAACCTAACCTAACAAAAACCAACCTAAGCTAACCGAACTCAACTAATTATAAACAAACCCATCCTAACCTAACCGAAAACAATCTAACATAACCAAATCCAACCTGAACTAACCGAACTCTATAAATTATAAACAAACCCAGCTTAACCTAACCAAAACAGCCAAAGCTAATTAAACTAAGAAAATTATAAACAAACCAAACCTAATCTACCCAAACACAACCAAATAAAACTAAATTTGATCAAATTCAGCCTAAACTTACTGAACTCAATAAATTATAAACTAACCCAACCTAACCTAACCAAATCCAATGTAAACTAACCCAAATCAACAAATTATAAACAAACCTAACCTAACCTAACCAAACCTAACCTAAACGAATCGAACTTAACAATTGATGAACAAATCTAACCTAAATTTAATAGATTTGAGCGTTACTTTATGTATTCTGTATTTGATATTTGTAAATAAAAACACTTTACTTTGCAAAATACCACTTTTATTGTGGTATTTTGCAAAGTAAAGTCTTTTTATTTACTAATATCAAATCCAACCTAATCTAACGAAAACCAGCCTAAACTAACCGAACTCAACAAATTATAAACAAACCCAACGTAACGTAACCAAATATAACTTGACCAAATAAAACTAACCAAACACAACCTAAACTAACCGAGTTCAACGAAAGGTAATCAAATCCAACACAACCCAACCAAATAGTATAACTTTAATTGTGTAAAGAGTCGTCCTTGAGACTTGAGACTACATAAATACTTATTTAGTCTCAAGTCTCAAAAGAGGAAAATTTCATTGTTAGATAAAATTCAAATAATTTTGTTCTTATTATTTAATAGATTGTACGACGCTTAAATTGTCTTCAGTTAAACTGTCGTTAGGTTGAATTGTCTTCGATTAATTTGTCGTCAGTCGATAAGTCGATCTGTCGTTAGGTTGATTTGTCTTCGGCTGGACTGTCGGGGTTGAATTGTCGAGGTTGAACTGTCTGCGGTTCACTAGTCGCGGAACCTTCATCTCAATGTCCCCAGTCAGAATTATCACGATATTCTTTATGGGGGTTGTTATATTCAAAAGTTGATATATCAAAAATAGTCATGATGTATCAAAATAAACAGAAACAAAAGATTACCTAGGTTACGATAAAAATAATATTCAATTTAAATGTTAACTTCAGAACTTTTTACTAAAATTTACTTTTAGCAAAGGATAGTTGTAAAGTCTAAATTTATTACGGAGGAACTGAATATAATTTTAAAAAATCCGCCAGGGTTCTCGGATCCCGAAAAGGATCCAAAATTGAATTAATTCTAAGACCATCAATATGGGAATCTGCGGAAGGTTTTCAAAGTGTGAAAATTAGATATACTAATACGGTTACTTTCAAGGCGCTTAGCGAGCGGAGCGAAGCATTACATAGAATATTAACCTTTTATAGAATTTTAAACTGCTTGGCGAGCAAAGCTAAGCACTTTAAAGAACTGATTTGGAATTAAGTTTGTCCGATTTATTCCGGAATAACTAATTTAAAATAACTTTACCCACAGTTAACATAATTTTATACGAATGAAACTGGAAGGCAACACTTTTCGAAAATTAATCCTGTAAAGAGTAAAATAGGGAATTAGTGCAAAAAATGCGGGAGAGGTTAAAGTTTACATTGTCAATATCTACTATTATGGCGTCTCCAACAATGAGTCAGTTATTCGAGGAAATATTCAAGTATAATTCAAGTGGACTTAGCGGGCGTAACGATTTAAATTTTCCAATAAGGAATAGGAAGGATACTTATATAAAATCTACAAAATATTGGATATTTTAAATTTGAGTATTTTAATTCAACAAACTTCTATACCAAATTCGTTGATATCTCCTTAATAGGCTTACTTTAGATTTTTAGTCTATGTTTTATGTTTGAAGAAATGACCAATAAGTTTTTAGAAATTTCCAGTTGTTCTGAGGGAACTAGCCAAAGGAAAAAATTAAAAATAAAGAGGATTAGTGAGTAAGCTTATCAACAAATAAAGTTTATCATTTCAGCTTATGGTAAGAAAATAGAGACAAAAAATTTTAGCAAACTACCCAGGAGGAATTACCTTTACTAAATTACCAAATTCACGCTAGCGAAGCCGCGGGTAACAGCTAGTATGGAATAAATGTGGCAATAATATATTACGTTTTCTTGTTCATGCAGATTCTGTGCAACAGTAACGTCGAGTAATTAATACGTTGTTATTATATTTACAAATAACCAGATATATCATGAGAAATAATGTATTTTTTTTTAAATGATCTTGCTACGCCGCACCAATATTCCACCCAACTGAAATCAGAATTGTACAATAGAGTGTACACCACAACGCAATACAAACAGACAATGTTATAATATGCAACATAGTTGTTCAAATGCTATAGACCACAGATCACTATTGATACCAATTAACATATCCCTATACACTATACTGCAATCCATTTGTTTCCAAAATACGACGTAAAATTTCTCTCTCCCACCGAACTCACAACATATGAGGGGTGCCAAACCATAACGTTGTAAGTTCCATACGAACTCGAATATGTTTTTTGCATATATGCTAGTGTTTACCTGCACCCTTAAAATTCCGACCGTCCAGACTCTGTGACGGCTCCCACACTCAAAATTCTTAAAAAGCAAGTCATAACGTTGTATGTGCCTGCTATCATGATTTTTCAATTATTAAAAAAACAAAAAAGTGTACAAAGCCACTTATTGCAAAAGACCTCATTGAGGTTGTTGCGAATGTTGGTAAAGAAATATTATTATTAATAGTAGAGACTACAACGTTTTTTGATTGGATGAATCTGGCTAAAACGATAATTAACACCAAAAAACTACAGATATCTTCGGCTACTATGATTTGAGTAACATCTGAAAATTTTGGTGTAGTTTATACAAAGAATAGTTACAGAGACTTTGCCCAATGGATAACAATTTCACTGTTGAAACCTGAAGTCACAAAGACGAATTTTGAGGACTTGGAAATAGAGATGAAGAGAGCACCTGTACCTTTAGCTTCTGAGAAGAAGAAGGACATTCATGCCATGTTGCCGTATTTATCAGGAGAAAATAAATTGTTTTATGAAAGCTTCATAAAACAAGGGTAGTGTCGTGTAAGACGGTGCACTTATCATTTAGGTAGCTATAAAACAATAACGAAAAATGTTATAGAAGTAAATTGTATTTATTCTAGTACCTTAATGATTAGTTAACGCTGTGATAAAGGATTTTTATTATAAACTCAATACCGATCGCGTTATTAAAAAAAAAAAAAAACTCACAAAATGGGAAATGCGCACTCTTACACGACGAGTCGTGTAAGAGTGCGCATTGAGGTCGGTAAGATGGTGCACTTATTAAAAAGCTTGGAACTTAGCACAAATCACATTTAAACAATCCCGGACCTACGTATAACAGGAGAATTTCTTATGTCAACACTTCTTCATATTTTTCATTATTATAAACTTTGATCGTAAGTAACGGTAGGTCGTAGTCAAAAAATAACGAAATTTTTGAAGGTTTAAGTGAAACAATTTATGGGTATTCCAGAAGAGTAGAAGAGCTATGATAGTACGGAGGCACACTACGTCGTCAAAAGTATGGGGACACCTTGACTCAAGGTTTGCCCACACTTTTGACGCCGTTATATAATTAATTCTATAATACATTACCGTGTCAAAAAGTATACACCTTGGGCCAAAATTTCTCCATACTTTTGACGACGTAGTGTGCCACCGTACTGTCATAGCTCTTCTACTCAAACGTATTGTGATTCTTAAAACCAATTTTTTGTTATCGAAACTTATCGATACCGAATTACTTATATAAATTGATTATAACTGGTTAATTAAAGCTACATTAATCCAATTGATTGGGTCAACAATAACACATTTTTAAAAAAATTAATATTCGTAACTTTTCGTAATGGAAAACTTTTGATCGTAAATATCTCGTGAACGTTGTGGTGAAAAACTTACGAAATTTTTGAAGGCTTAAGCGCAGCAGGTTGTGGGTATTCCAAACATTTTACGACTATTAAAATATAGTTTTCGTTATCGAGAATTGTCGATATCGAATTACTTTTTATAAACTGGTTATAATTGATTAATTTTAGGCCCCACTAGTCCTACTGATCTTATTAGCAATAGAATATTTAAAGAAAATTACTTTTCGTTATCGTAGTTTTCATAATCGTAAACTTTTGATGTAGAAACTTGGGTTACACGAATTTACATTGTACGAAAGTTTGCTGTATAGAATTTCTTAGAAAAGTTAAAGAAAAACACGATAAAAGAAACTGTCGTGTAAGAATGTGTGCGCAATCTTACACGCCTTTGTACTGCGCCATCTTACACGCCTGTCTATTGTCAACAAAATCATCCTGTGGAAACCATCCATGCGTACTGACGCAAATTAAAGTGATCGGAGCTAGTTCGTGACTAACTTTACTAGGAACTAGCTACAGGAACATTCATAACTTTTAACTTGTTTCGACATAAACCGTAGTAATATATTCAAATTTGAGAAAAATAATATCAAATCGTACTAAAAAATTTAAACTTCTCTAGAATATTAGGATTATGTCGTAAAGCAATATTTTTTGGTGAGCAATTACGGATACCCGAACACTTCAAAACACGATTCAAGTTTGTTACAAATTTCGTTCCTGTTTGAAGAAAAGAGGAGTGCGCACTTCTACCGACTGCGCCATCTTACACGACCCTACCCTATATGCGTATAGTCTGTGTGTACATTGTTTATGCATCGTATACATAGATATAATATATTATATACTACTCAAAACAAAATAAGGGTCAGTCGTGTTTTGCTGCATAACATTATTTTTATATAAGTTACAGTATAAGGTATGCTTACATTTAATTAAAGAATTTATTTTTTACTAAATAAAATTAATGGTAATAATTAAAATTCACATATGCCCGGTTTTTCAGTGGCCGTTTAAACTTGAGTAAACCACGTTTAGCTAAACTCAAGTTTAAACTAATCAATTAAACCACCGATGTTTTACAGTGTCAATACTACCGTAGTTTATTTAAACGGAGTTTAAACTAAGTAACCATAGCAAATTACTACTTTTGGCTTTTTTTAATAGATGTCAAAACAGATTGTTTGAGTGAAAATAATTTAAATGTATATATTTGAATATATTTTTAAAAATTACATTAGGGTGCAATTTTTAAAGCGTGTCATAAAAAAAGGCATTGGGCTGTGCAATTTGTTTGCATTTATCAGTGCTTCTGATTCAGTGCGTCATATTTCTAATTTCTAAAGCAGCAATTACTTTAGGAAACCGCGCAATGTTATACAAATTTCCTATAATTTGAGTCTTTTCCATCTCTGACACTGGAAAGGACGAGTCCGGATAAGGCCCATTTTTCGCCCATCGGTGTTTGGATGTGATTATATTTTCTATTGAATCTAACGACCTTCCTATTTAAGAAGACAACATATTTTTCAATTATTCTTCTTTATTAAGCAAAAAAAATATGCAGCTCATAATAATAAATTAAATAATTTAAAAACCAAAATTTTGAGATTTCACTAATTTTTTAAACTTTTTGTTTGTTAATATCTTAAGAATAACATAATGAGTAATAATCTGTATAAATAAGACAACATCTCCACCTAATTAAAAACTCAACAGTTAGTTAGATATTATTTTTTAGTTAGATAATATTTTTTATCCATTTTTTACAACAATCGCATTGTTTAGCAGGCACTGCTTTCAACTTATATATAGATAAAAAAGTCAAAAACACTTTAAAATGAAAAATTAATCGTTTACTGAAGTGTTTATTATTTCTACGTGTCGCGACATGCATGCATTATATGATGCTGTGTTTAAAGCGGGTTCTACACGATGCTACGAACGTTCCTTCCAACGTTCGATCGAACGTTTGAGGCAATTAAGTTCGATAGTTGGTGCGACGAATGTATCTGCTACACGGTGAATCGAATGTTTGATCCAATACGAATGATGATGTGTTGGTACTCAGTGGCGAGGCTGTTATCTGTCTGATGTTATCTCTAATGTTATACACTGATGTTGTCTCTCTTCACATGAACGAGTCGTGCAGCTGCTGAGTCGAACCAACCAACGCAACCAACATTGACCTTCAAACGTTCGAAGCATTCCTTTGACTCGGTGCAAAAATACCGACATCGAACGGGACACGACCAAATGCGAACGTTTGACGCTCGACATTGGACACTCGTACGTTCGAACAACGGCTACACGATGCTATGAACCATCCAACGTCGAATGTTGGAAGGTGTTCGTAGCATCGTGTAGCAGCGGCTTAACATATCACTTACGAAATATACTTCAACTATTTTTTTCCCACAGAAGTGCACAAAGTATCAATTTCAAATTAATTTCATTCAATAGTATATTGAACGTAAAGTAACATATCTTAATTTGAATTTGGTACTTTGAACGCTTCTTCCTGAAATAATGGCCCATTTGTTAAAAAAATGTGAAAAATGCTAAAAAATACGTGAAGAACCCAACTTTCGGACGCAATTATGACATTAAAGAAATTTAACTATGAAATAAAAATTACACCACGCTAAAGCACACATCTTGTACAAAATAAACCAACAATTAGATCTTTGTAAATTGAAAATATTTTTCACACGTATATTATGGGCGAAAAATGGGCCTTATCCGGACTCGTCCGTTAATAAATTTAATAAATTTAAGAGGAATATTGTGAGATACTAGTTTCACTACTTTACTAGTAGTAGTTTTCGATACTCCAGCGAAATCTTCACATATTATAAGCATACCCCCACTTGCATAATATCTTAATGTCAACAAGAACATTATTTAAGGAGATAATGCGTTATTCTTAAAAATTATTACTATTATAATAGTTTTCAGTTTAATGATTATTATTTAAAAAGAAAAAAAAAAACAATGCCAGTTTGTTATATGCTGTGTATGAGGGCGAATTTTCTCCAGAACGAAAAAAGCAGTATTTTTTTGCATTGGAAATCTTGAATAAAAATCAAAATTATCCCAAATTTCAAAATGATTAGGACGGAAACGTATGGTTTTTACCCGACGCACGTACATTTACT
The DNA here is from genome assembly GCA_035578155.1 of Brachynemurus nebulosus. Taxonomy (NCBI): domain Eukaryota; kingdom Metazoa; phylum Arthropoda; class Insecta; order Neuroptera; family Myrmeleontidae; genus Brachynemurus; species Brachynemurus nebulosus. The sequence continues at coordinate 89,180 of JAPWDM010000087.1, read as the reverse complement.
AAATCTAAATGATACTCTTGGTCGCTCTCCTCTTCAAAATCGGATTCGAAATACATTATTCTTATATTTTATTTAACCAAAAATTAAACACAATATTTGACGTTTCCTAGGTTTAAACTAAATGTGTAGTTTAAACCACGAATATTGGCCGTTTAAATTAAACGTAGTTTAAACTGGCGGCCATATTTAAACTCACACTGTAAAACTGAAAAATGAGATAAACTCGAGTTTAACTATAATCTTTGGTTTAAACCATTACTGAAAAACCGGACATAGTGTTTGAAAAATTCTCAAATTGGATCGGCTGAGACTCGAACCCGGATCTTTTGTAAGCCAAGCGCCTTACCAATTACGCCACCGACCGCTTGTTCGAATGCCACTCCAATCCGGTAATCAATCAAACATATCCTCTCTTTAATGCTAGACGCAGTGATATTTCTAATTTCAAATGTTATCGAGTGCCTCATTAACAAATGAACGTAAGTACAATCGTTTTATGAAATTTGCTAAGTTAAAAAGCAGTAACCGACTAGTGCTAAGCCAAATAGCAGTAACTACACTGTAGACACTGCTTTCTTTCCTATGAAATGTAACTTACTGCCTTTTACCTTAGTATTATGCAATTTTAGTGTAGATACGGCTATTACGAACCGCTGTATCTTAGAAACTATTAAAGATATGTCTTTTTGAATTAGTTTTTTAGATTCCTCGTGGTTGAAAACTAGAAAATCAATGTAAACCTCAAAAAGTCAAAATTTGTCAGTTACGTCTTTTTGACTTACGGCGGCAGCATAGGTCTGCCGTCATAGTATATCGTATATGTATGCGAAGTGCATACATTATCATCAACATATCATACTAATAACACGTTGGTATATTCGTTTTAAAAAAAAAAAAGCGGTTATTTAATATTAATAATAAATGACACAAAAAAATTGTTTATTAACAAATGCATTTTTGAGCAATAAAAAAATTTTCTTAAGAAACGATTTTTCTTTTAAAAATCATAATATGTATTTTTTGGTCCTTCGAATCAAAAAAAATTTTTCCATTGCCTCAAAAACAATGCATTTGTTTATAACAATTTTTTAAATAATAGCATTAAAAAGTAAAAAAAAAAATTATTTTCAGGTGGCGCTCAATGAGAGAAAAACGAAATAATTACGGTTTAAAAAAAAACAAATGCTTTATCAACATTTTTCAGTTTTCAATGCAATTGATTGTTTATAAATAAATGGAAAATTAAAAATTTTTGATTTTTTCAACGGGAATCTATTTTTTCATCTTTTCAGAACCATTTTAGGAACCAAAAAAAAATCTGAGCTTTTTAGTTAAATAATTATTAAGGTTTCTATGTAAACTTTCGGTTTCAAAAGTTTTGTTAATTAACAATAGCATAACTAATGGAAAAATACGTATAAAACATTTTTTGCGCGTATTATTGTTTATCAACTTATTCCGAAGGCACGTGAATTTTTTCATTCCCTAATATTGATATTTAATACATTTAAATAATTTTTTTTGTTTACCGTGTTTGAATGACGCGGCGGGGGAGAACGCTAAACACCTCGTTTTAGCAATAACTTTAAGGGCTGTGTTAAAATTATAAATATTGAAGATACAGTTTCGGGAGTTGAGACTCATTTTTGTGAAATTTCCTGCTCTTTTGAGATTTATTTTTTAAATTCAAAAATCTTTAATAGTTTTTGAGATTTTTCAAAAAAACAAAAACACTCTTTTTTTCACTATTTGTTTATAACTATTGCAATTTTTATCAGCGCATTTTCAACTTTTTCAGAAAGTTTGTAGAGCTCAATACGAATCGAATGACACCAAAATCATAATTTTTGGTGCACTCAATGAGAATTTCACTAAAATGGCTCTTGTAGACTAGACTATCAGAATCCTAGAGTTTCCTAAAAAATTTCCACAATAAACGGTTGGACGGATAGTAGATAGGCTATACGGGCACGAGCACACCGTAGAACCTCAATTTTCCGGACTACTTTTTTGACCGTGTTAAGAACCGTGTAGTTTGGGGTCCTACTGTACCTAGTATATGAATTGACCTTTGACCTGGCACGTACATGTATTAAAAAATTTGTTGTTGACATTTGACCCCAACACTCGCTCATACTGTTGGCCTTGAAATTCCTAAGAGGTGAATCATCACCAGCAACCAAATTAATTTATGTTAACCCATTATGCGTCATCACAATTTACTTATAACAATTTCATTTTGTGTTAACCCATTACCAGCCAAACCTAACGCATGCGCAGACTGAATTTAAGTACACGACGCATGCGCAGACTGAATTTTAGGCCACAATTTGATAGATGGGGTACACTACCGCGTCAAAATGTGGGGAATACCCTAACTCGGGGGTGGCCCCAAACTTTTGACACCGTACTGTACTTAAATTTTTGGTACACTACCGTGTCAAAAGTGTGGACCCCCCTAGCCAAAAAAGGTATCCGATCACTTTTTGAAGCGTACTGTACGTGCAAACCTTGGCCCCAACACGCGCTTGCCTTAATTACGTCATCTTAAACGAACTATCACGTCAAAAAATGTGGGGAATACCCTAACCCAGGGTGGTCCCAAACTTTTGACGCCGTACTGTACTTAAATTTTTAGTACACTGCCGTGTCAAAAGTGCGGGCCCCCCCTGACCAAAAAAGGTATCCGATCACTTTTTGAAGCGTACTGTACGTGCAAACCTTGACCCCAACACGCGCTTGCCTTAATTACGTCATCTTAAACGAACTACCAAGTCAAAAATGTGGGGAATACCCTAACCCAAGGGGTGGCCGCTAAATTTTGTGGGGGCACTGTACCAAGCGCTACCGCAAAACTAACTTTAGACTCCAGGGTCCAGATGTCTGACCGCTACTGTACTGCCGGAAATTTGGGTGTCAACTGTAACTCAGGGGTTTTTTTGTATATTTAACCTTGGAAAATTCCAGGAATTTTTATCAGTTTTAAAATAAACAAACAACTAATAATTAAATGTTTATTTTAGCTGAATTATGATCATATGACTCATATTTGGAGTTTTTTTGGTATAAGAAAGATGACGTCATGGAATATTAATGAGTTAAAAAATTGTTTAGTAAAAAATATCACCCATTTTAGGCCTCAAGCAAGAAATTATTTTTATCAGTTTTAATACTTTCACATTTAACCTACAGTGACCAATTTTTTAGTTAACTAACAGAAGTTCTTGAAATTTTAACAAGTTACAAAAAATATTACTTCTTATGGTGCACAACATTTTTGAATTTGACTGTAGCACAAAACTGTTTCTATATCAAACGAAAATTATCTGAAATAATTCAGTATGTACATATGTATAGACTCTGTATATTAAAAATATTTTATGTATACACTCTGTATATTGAGAATAAGAAAGAAAATTTGTATATAATTTTAATTTTTATGAATACTAGTAAACGAATTGTATAGCCATTTATGAATAAGTATTAAATCTAATTATAAAATAATTTATAAATATTGCAAAAAATTTGTTTAATCAGCAAAATCAATGTATATCATTTTAATACTGATACATATTTATATTAGGGTATAATAGTATTGTATTTATCATTTTTAAACAGAATAAAAGTTCAATTTTTGGTTTTAAATTACTATAAGTTAAACACGTCGCTTAATATAAAAATGATAACAGCATTGAGTTTTACTAAATTTTTAAGTCTGTAAAATCAAAATTTTTTATAGACTAGAAAATTTTGAATTTGCTACTCTATCATTAACATACAAATAATATCATGTATATATAACGGGTGTATATTTAGTATTTTTAATAAATATTTTAGTATACAGGGTGTATCATGAAATATGCTTTTCAATTAGAACAATAAATTTCATAAGATTTTTGTTAATACTCTTATAGGTTAACGAAAGAAACTTTTTGCTGTAAAAAAATAGGGGAATGCAGGGTAATAATTAAATAAAACGCACATATTTTTTTTTTTAAATTTTATTTATAGAATATGTATACAAAAAATTAAATTGCTTAAATCTATATATTACTTAAAATCTATTTATTTTCCATATAAAAATTTTTTAAAAGAATACAATTTTCTAATGAACAAATTTTATCTGAATGAAGCATACAGCGTCTTGAATAATATTCATCTCGCAGAATGGAAATCTTCGGTACATCAAATATTTCTTCCAAATTCAAAATCCACGGCTGGTTTTCGGTACCATCAAACAAACTTGATATCCATTTCTTCTTTTCACCACCCTTGACGTATATAACATCATACTTCTTTAATATAGGTTTCAATATGGTATGAAGTTTTTTGTATGGAATAAATCCATACGACCAAGGTATCCCATGCCAATTTCGGTAAAGCCAACTGGCTACTCGTTGATATTTCTTCGGCAACTCGTTGAAATCAAACGGTGCGTCGAATATAAGATGTAATATATCATCCGAATTTTCTGCAGCAATACCAACTTCTTTAAAATAAAATTCGTTGTTAGCTACTTGATAGCCTTGTATGTCAAGAAACGCCATTTTTTACGGCCACCGTAGAACTGAATTTATTCACACAATCCACAACTTTATATAGAATAATTAAAAGTGGTGGGGGTAATTAGGTATACTTTTTAACCAGGTTAGTTAGTGGAATGTATTCGAAAATGACATCATGAACTAAAATGGCTATTGCTGTCGTACCAGCCGGAATATCTTTATTACATTTAAATTCTAAACGAACATCAACTGAACCGCTTTTCAGTGACTCATTTTGATGTGAGCAATCGATAAAAACTATCGGAGCTATAGTTTTAAAATTTTCCCAATTTAAGAGCGGTTCATTGGAACGATGATAGTATGAGGATTGAAAGCGGGTATACATATCATAAAGTATTGCATACTGATTAATATCAAATTTAATATTCAAATCATCATAAGGGTACACTTGTGAATTTAGGTAAACTTTGAAATTATTTAAATCACAATGATCAAACTTAGAAACATTTTTATCCTTTTTCTGTAAAGCGAAAATGATATATCGCGGTTTTTCTAGCTGTGTAGTTGTTTTTACAACCCAAGTGTTTTGTTGTGTAGTGGGTAATGCAGGTTGAATATAAGTTTCCCACGCTCTAAAACTAATCTGTATAGGTTCAGCTTTTTCAACATATTTTAGCAGTGATAATTTAATTTCATCTGATACAGTTACATGTGGAACACGCCATTCGAGTTTATTTATTTCAAATTTCAACGAATCCGATTCTGAAACAATTACATCGTTGTCAGTTCGTGCACGAATAAGAATTAATTCATGCTTTGCGTTTAACATAATTTTTCCGTAATCCTCAGCGAATCCCAATAATTTTCTAAGCGGAATGCAAAAGTTAAAGTTGGCTTGTGGTAATTTTATTGTACAATCATTATCAATCGACCAACCAGCATTTAGTAATTGTTTACTCTCACCATCGTTTAACGATAAATAATTTTTCAATGTCGATGTTAGACCAACATACCTAACACGTTCAAGTTCAACCCCATTTAATTCATATCTAATTTCATCGAATAGAAAGGCAATACAATTATTAACCAATTTTATATCTGGAACGGCATTTTCATTATTTAAAATTTTCCCCTCAATGTAAATAAAACTTTCACTAGGTAAAATATACAAGTCCTGGTTTTGAATTAATATTCTAATTTCGTCATTATTCTTAAAGGATCGTAAAAAGGGCGCATATGTATGATATTCAAAGTTCGTAATGCTATCATCAATTTGTGAGCCACCAGGAATATTTAATACGTCGCTGTATACCATTTTCTTTTAACTTTGTGACCCAATGCTTCAAGAAATGCTAAACGTTCAGGTGAAATACGCTGTTGCTTAAATGCTTTACGTTTAATGGTATTCAACTGAATGAGCTCAGGCTGTAAAAACGCTCTATTATATAGCCTAGCGGCGGGTTGCTCCAGATTGTAAATTAACATGGTCTCAAATGCAAACGTACTGTGATTGTTTCACCGCGAAAGTCAACCAAATCACCGTCTTGATCGACAATTTTCAACGAAAGAGATGTTAACTCTCTAACGGTTACCGGTGAATAGATTATATTTCGCGGTACCTCAACTATTTTATACCCTGGCGCAACAAGAGGTGAAAATTCGTGAAGTGTATGAGCTAGCATACCATTCATATAAGCATTACTCGTAATATTAGATTCAATGCGTATTGCATTCACCTTCATAATACTGACAGGCTCATTAGATGAGTGAAGTTTGTTTGGTTCCAATATCCGTTTAGTAAACCCTAAAAGTGAACCAATTGTATTAGGTTTAGTGAAATCAATAGCTTTATTGCTAATTATTTCGCATTTGAGTGTGTTATTATTAGCCCTTAGATGTATGTATGGTTTATCATTTTCGTTGTTATATATTATATTACCATACTTGTTGTAAATAGTTTTGTTTATATATGTAGCTAAATCATCTATTTCAAAGGTGCCGGTAGGAAATGATATTACATCATTATCACCGTAATGTAATAAATTATTTTTAGCAGTTACGTTAGGAATTGAATTGTATACTTGGAAATCTAATAGAGCACACTCATATTGATTTCTAAGTTGAATTGCCGGAAAATAGTGTGCAGTGAGTATAGAAGTATTTCCCGACAAAGTTAATGTGAACGCCATGACTTCGTCTTTCGAAATGACAAACATACGTGAGCGTTGATTTCTTTTATAAATATTTATCACCATCACCGTAATATTTATTATAAAGAAACTCTAAACATAAATGACCACATTTATAGGAATTGTAATCTTGATATTTATTATAATTGTATGTAATATTGTTTCCACTGAGGTAGCGAGCCACTTCAAGCGGTGGTTTTAAATTACCAAAACTATCAAAATAATCTACCTGATTACCATTTTTCCAGTAACAGGTCCAATGAGTACCAGGTCCGGTAGAACTATCTAAATTTAAAATACCGCATTCATTATACCACGGTCCACGTTTGGGTAAATTATCACGCATAAATACACCACAAAAATGGGGTAAATATTTCGCATATTTACGTAAATCTCTATCTGTTAGTGCCCGCTCGGGCAATTTCATTATAAGTTTTTTGGATACGGTTGCAAGTATAATCCTAATCCTTTTCTATATGGTTTTATATATAAACCCCGGCCATTACGTATAGCAATAGCCTCCATCGTTCGGTTATGGCGTTCACTTTCATTCAACTGTTTTTGTGCCGCTTTAGCATCATTAATAGCTTTCGCAATTCCTGATGCACCCCCGGCTAGCGCACCGGCTGCCGAAAGTGCCGCAAAAATTGGTAAAAGTGGTAGAATACCACCCGTTTTAGGTATTGGAATAATACGTGGTGTTTTAATTTTTTTACCCCTAGCTGCAACTTTAGCTGCTTTAAGAGCAAGCTTTACAGCATTATTAATTGGTTCACGTTTTAATTTTTTAACGGTACCGCGTACACTTCGTCGCACTTGACCGAGTGTAGCCTTTTTGTTCACACCCATACCAAGTTTTACTTTAGCTTTCATTGCGTTTGTTACGGCCCACGCAGCAGCTTTTTCACCAAATTTTGCGTCTGAAGATTTAACTCGATCCCAGGCTGCGTTTGCTAAAATTAAATCTGCCTTATGTCGATCAGAGAGATTTTTACTTTGCGAGTAAGCGATATCGTGTGCCTTACAAGCTTCGTCTAATTTATTGATCCCCGGATCACCTCTTGCTAATCTTTCTTGTAATTTTGTACCCGGTCCACAATACTGATAGCCAGGTATGTGAAGTTCAAATGGCAATTTGTTAATTAATGAATTAACAAGTCCACGACCACTTCGTTGTTGTTGCCGGTTGTGACGTAACATTAGAACTGAATGCTAATAAAATTTGATTCGAGCTATTTATAGATTCATGAAAAATTGAAATGAATCAATTTCATGAACAGCTAATTTACAATTTTGATCACTTTCAATCAAATAAATCCTCTTTTTACAACAATTAGAAATTATAATACATAGATGCATAATATCATCCTTTTCAATATGATTAAAAGTTATTGACAACAATGGTTCATCAGAATCGTTAAACCATTTAATTTCATTGTTGTCGGTAACTTGTGGATCACTGCAACAATTAAATTCATTGTTGACGAGTATACATTCAAGACCTAAGGTGCGCCAATCCACGCTGTAGTGATTCATGATGACTACTGCGCGTAAGTATATAAGGGGCTGAGCGCTTATATAATAAATCAGTAGCGTTAAAAATGCGTTTCGTAAAACAAGATGTTGAACTGCCAATCAAAAATATGGATTTTGTATCAATCACACTAGCTGAAAAAAAGCATGGCCCCTTATTACCGAATAGTATAAGATGTATAATCTCTGGTCCTTCGGGGTGTGGCAAGACTAGCATTTTATTAAATTTATTAGAACATCCGAATGGATTAAGTTTTGAAAATATTTATCTCTATTCAAAATCACTCTGTCAACCAAAGTATGAGTATTTGAAACGCGTTCTCAAACCGATAAGGGGTTTAGGATATTTTACTTTTTCTAATAATGATGATGTTATAGCACCAGAAGATGTAAAAAATAATTCAATTTTTATATTTGACGATGTTGCAACGGATAAACAAAATAATATTAGAGCATATTTCAGTATGGGGCGTCATAAAGATGTTTCAGTCTTCTATCTTTGTCAGACGTACAGTTTCATACCAAAACAATTACTTAGGGATAATGCTAATTTAATAGTTTTATTTAAACAAGATTTGACTAATATCAAACACGTTTTCCAAGAACATGTAGGTAGTGACATGTCATTCGATCAGTTCAAAGAAATTTGCAATGAATGTTGGCGTGAAAGGTTCAACTTTTTGGTTATAGATAAAGACAGTGAGTTGAATAGCGGAAGGTATCGTAAAAATTTCGATATCTTTATTCAAATTAAAAACTGATCTATAACATATAGATTATTTCTATATGAAATACCATTATGTTTCGAACCGAAATAGACTAACTCATTTTACCATTTACATATACATAGTTCATTGCTAGATGATACTATACTTACTCAGCATCAATATTCAAATACTTGCCCCTGAATATAGGCAATTACACTGCGTTGCCAAGTGGCCCCATACCTACTGATGCAGTGCGGTTGGACCGAATACATGTGCGGTTGGACCGAAAATGTGTGCGGTTCGACCGAAAATGTGTGCGGTTCGACCGAAAACGTGTGCGGTTGGACCGAAATCGTGTGCGGTTGGACCGAAATCGTGTGCGGTTGGACCGAAAATGTGTGCGGTTCGACCGAAAATGTGTGCGGTTCGACCGAAATAGTGTGCGGTTCGACCGAAATAGTGTGCGGTTCGACCGAAATAGTGTGCGGTTGGACCGAAATAGTGTGCGGTTGGACCGAAAATGTGTGCGGTTCGACCGAAATAGTGTGCGGTTCGACCGAAAATGTGTGCAGTTCGACCGAAAATGTGTGCGGTTCGACCGAAATAGTGTGCGGTTCGACCGAAATCTCTGTTCAGTTCATCAATTCGGTTCGAAAAAGCTATAAAATGGCTGTGTACACGTTCACACTGCACATTTGCTAGTAAACTGTAATAGCATAAGCACGCACACACTATGGATAGCGAACGGGAGCTAAAACGAAAAATCATCAATGCTACAAAATCTATACGCGCCAAATACCGTGCGCTCAAAGATAGTCAGTTTAAACGAGAGAAAAATTTACAAGAATCATTTAAACCAATAACGGAGCCACTTAAGGAACTAGCTGCTGAAATAAGAAACGAACCAATAAAAAGTTTCTTGCTTAAAGATGAAAAACCTAAAATTAAAAAAGCACGTTTTTCAACCGATTCTGATGTCGATATAAAGTCACATTTTCTTAGTAATGATAATGATACTGAGATATTTAGGTCAACGCTTATGGAACAAAGTAGTCAACCTACAACAAGTCAACCTACAGCAACACCTTATGTGATGGAACAAAGTAGTCAACCTACAGCAAAACCCTATGTTGGTGCACTAGCTGAAAAATATCTCACGTTAGCAACCACACGTAGAGCTAAAAGAACCCTTGATCGTACCTATGGACCGCGTATAGATGAGCGAACAAATAAATGGATGATTGGTAATTCTGAATTGGATATAATTGATGATAGTTTTATTATTAACAACATCGTTTACCCCGGTACTGAAGGTCTCTTTGAGTTAATGTTTAAAAAATATCCAAATCATCATGTATACACAGAGTCGGATTTAGATACTTATAAGACCATTTTAAAAAGTACTAATGCGCATAAAAGAAGTTATAATATTAATGCACCAGTTAATTCAAATCAAAGTTATAAGTATAGAATAATTATAAAAAAACTTTTTCCATCATCACCAAGGTACACGTCAACACCCAAACGACAACCAACCGGTTCCGGTTTAATGCATTATGATGCTAATCAAACGATTGATTATCGTTATTGGAATGATATAGACGAACTTATCGATAGGCTAATATTATTGGTTGCGTCACAGCAAGCTGGACACACCAATCATCAAAATGAGATACAAGCCATTTTAGAGGAATTGCGCGAGGCTGATGTAATAGAATAAATACAGGTGATCAACCTGATTAGATAGTCATTTCAAACATGAGCGTTGACAAATTCGGTCGATTCAGCAGTGGTGGAAAAGCCGCTTCCATTAATTTAACAACGAATGGTGATTACGATATGAAAGGTAAACGTCTGACAAACGTTCGCACACCTAAACATAAAGCTGATGCTGTTAACTTGGCTTTTCTTAATGAAGCGCTTGCTAAAATTTCGGACGGTATGACAACACTTGAAAATTCACATAAACAATTTGAATCAATTGTGACCGCAAAACTTAGTCATTTGGAGAACATGGATAATGAGTTGAAAATGGTAATGGAAACTATTGCAAATGCGGTATTTAAAGAGGAATTTCACGTTAAATTTAAGCAATTAGAAAATAAAATACAATTTATTTCGAACCTATATAAGCAAATCACTGTAAATACCATGCCAACAGTTCAAGATGAGTAAAGTTAAAGAACAAGTTGTAAGCGAATTACACAAACCGGCTCGTAAAAATTTCAAAAGGCGTCGTGTTATAACTAAGGGTATCGATGATTTATGGCAAGCTGATCTTGTTGAAATGGGTGCTTATGCGAAAGAAAATCATGGATATAGGTACCTGTTGACAGCTATTGACACATTTTCGAAGTATGCTTGGACTGTACCGGTAAAAGATAAATCTGGAGTGCTTGTTACTGCTGCCATGGAATCGATATTCAAACAGAGCAAGCGCACACCGACGCACCTTCAAACAGACGACGGCCGAGAATTTTTTAATAGTAACTTTAAGGCGTTAATGGAAAAACATAATATTAATCATTATTCTACATATAGTACATTAAAAGCTTCAATCGTTGAACGTTTTAATCGTACCATTAAGAATAAACTTTGGCGTGCTTTTTCTCTAAACGGTAATTATAAATGGTTGCAATTAATTAACGATTTAGTTGATGAATATAATAGAACAAAGCATCGTACAATCAAAATGGCTCCACGAGATGTCACTGCTGATAATGAAGCATATTTATTATCTAATGTATACAGTAATATAAAAATTGCTGGTGCAGCCAAGTATAAAGTTAACGACTTTGTTCGAATTAGCAAATTTAAATCGATCTTTGAAAAAGGCTACACACCGAATTGGTCTACGGAAATTTTTAAAATCGTCAAAGTTAAACATACAAATCCGGTCACATATCTACTTGAAGATATCAATCAACGGCCTATCCGAGGCAGCTTTTACGAGTATGAACTACAGAAAGTTAAATATCCTGATGTGTACCTCGTGGAACGAATTCTGAAGAGACGTGATGGGAAAGTATTGGTCAAGTGGCTTGGTTTCCCATCGGATAACAACAGCTGGATTCAAGAATCTGATATTGTTTAAACAATCTAATTTTTGATAATCTGTAAGATAAAAATGTTTTTTTCAAATAAATAACACATATATGTAAATAATTATCTGTTCTTTATTTTTAAAATATAAGTATGAATACAAAATATTTTCACAATAAATGTATATGTAATATTTTTTACAATAAATGTTTTGTATATGAAATATTTTTTTACAATAAATGTATATGAATTATTTTTTACAATAAATAAATATTAAAAATTGTATGATTTGTTTATATATTCAATAAGACCCGAACGTAATTGTTTCATGTTTTCAGGTAACTGATCCCATACTTGACAAATTCGTTGTGCATATTCGGGTATCATATATGCATACAGATGTTGCACCCAAATATCATATTTCAATAGTTGTTTTGTTAAGTATAATAACATATCGAAATTTCTGACTTTTGTATACAAATAAGGATGAGTCAGAAATATGTCTTCAACGTGTGAAATCCGTGTTGCAAATGTCAATGGTTCACCAACGGGCGGTTGAAAGTTTTCCTCCATTTTCACGCCATTCTTGCACATTTCACAGCGAATTTTCAAACCAGGTGGTCCATCAATATGATCTTGTTGCCATGGTCGATTATAATGTTCAAAACATGGTTCACATTCTTGAAACATGGCTCGATAATCGGATGGTAACCAAATCCAGGCGCGTTGTATGATTTTTGCACCATAACTTTTCAGCACATTCAAACTGATCCACTTGTAGATTTGAAGAAATGTTTCCAAAGTCAGTTCGTTCAGCAGCATTGGTTCACGTTCGAAAAATTCACCAATTGAAACATCCATTTTATCCCACTCCATTGATTCCGGTTCAGACAATTTCAAATTTTGCATTTTTACAATAGCATCAATTGTTTTTTCGTAGGTATCAACCCGTTTACGTAGTTTATCCAGTTCACTTGAAAATATTTGTAGCCGTTTCCAGTAAGCCGATGATGACGATGCCATTTCCACTTGCGTACTAATTTAATGAGTAATGTCCCCATGCTAAAGTATCCGTTTCCCCCTCCACAATATATCGTTTCGTATCGTACGGGCTGAGCGCCACCTTGTTCTGAGTTACACTATACACGTTATGTTTTTTCGATTGTATCAGGTTTTGTTGTCGGTTTATGATTGTATTGTGTTTTAGACAGTCCACGTAATCGTTGAAAGTTATCGTTTTCTTAACCACAGAGTTCTTTACACCTTTCGCTTTCTTCGTGTGATCCTCGCCGTCCACTTGACAACTATACATTTTTGACCTTAAACCCACAAATTTTGTAAAGATTCGTCCATTTAGCTCATCCTTCATTAACCCGGGTATTTTCTTATTGACTCTTGGCATGTTATATTGATTATCCGCGTTGTAATCCGACGTATCGAAGTATTGAATATCTCGTTTCATTATTTCGTAAATATCTGAGCATTTTATCTCGTAAATCAATGAATCCGTGTCTGTGTAGAGTAATTTGCTGTTGTTCCCGAACGTTGGCTGTATGTAGTTGTAATGAAAATCGTAGACACATGTTTTCGAAATATCCAGAATTGCTTGCCCGACGTATATTGGTTTGTTCATAAACACTTCCGTTTTTCGTAGTTCGACTGCAATAAGATTCTCGTCAAATATGGTGCGGCTGTGGAAATTCGGTTTTGCTATCATAACTTCCGCACCATATCGTCCATACCATTTCGTTAACAATTTCACAATCGAGTGTTTCCGTACGTTTTCCATCGTTTTCCCGAAGACCGCGTTGTTGAGTAGCTTGTAGAGATTTTTCTCGAATTCGTTTCCCGCCGTTTGTCTTAGAGCTGTATTCAAGTCGATGTAGGATTTAAGCCATGGTGATTGATCGAATTGTAGCACTCTGTGTATTTTCTTTAATTTCATCCCGTGTTGTAGACATTGTTTCAGATTCCGATAGTGTATCACGTATTTCTGTTTGTTGTATAACGTTGCTAGTAACATTTCCTGTTTAGTACCGGGTGCACACATTCTCTCTGGACATAATGGTAAATCGTTGTGTTTATCATGCAGTTCTCTCGGGTATTCCAAATCCACTTCCAGTAAATATCCTATTGGTGAATCGTCGGGTATTTGTTGAACATCTATGTCGGTATTTTCCATCCATTTGAAATTTCCCGTTGGTAAGTATTGTGACATTGCCCATCCATATAAGTTGTTCACGTCATAGTACATCAGGTATTTTGATTCCTCATCCGGGTCGTAGGTGTTCATATATTTATTGTTTGCTGTCGCGTATCGGTTACTACACTGGCTCAATCCACCTCGAATACCACGTTCAATGAATAATAATTGGTCCACATCAGATATCAGTTCTAACTCTACTTTTGTATATTTTAAGGCTGCATCCCACGTAAGTCCCGGCGTCGTGTAGTAATGAGCAGGATCCAATCCGTGTGTGCGCATGCACGTATCCCGAAAATTCTCGAAAACATCCGCGAGTAGTAGTATGTCCGTTTTCATATATAAATCCGAGTATTCTCCAAGCGTCTGTATGTTGAAGGTATCCCAAACTTTTTGTGCGTGTGTATAGTCACCCATGGTGATATCGTTGTCGTTGAGTCGATTGTAGAATTTCTCCCGTGATGGTAAACATGTTTCTTCCAATTTATCCCAGCCTGATATGTAGTCGTACGGAAAAACACCTTTGCGCGTAAGTAATTTGTAGTCAGTATCCGGAAATTGTGATTTAACTATGTTGAACTCGTTGAGATATGAAGATAATTTATCCAAACTTGATGCCATAAATCGGAAAGAGTCGATGAATCTAAATGTAATTTCGCTGCCCGTAACATGTTTAGTGAATGCAATATATCGTTCCTTGTTGATCGGTAGTAAGTCGACACGTCCCTCGAATGCTGTTGCTATATCCTTTATTACGAAATGTGCATCATAACCACTCAAGTTGTGGAATACAACAGGAATCATATGAAAATCCTTATAATTCAAGTTGCATCCCTTGTGTGCAGGTCCATTGTATTCGCCGGTGAAGTGGTTATGATCACGAACCACAATATCCTCAGGTTTGAATGGTTTCTCGCAGATGTGGCACCCGGTACTTCGTTGTTTAAGTTGCTGTTGTTCCTCTGGTGTTAACTCGTTCATTGGTATTATGTTGTCATATATGGGTTCCAAGATATTTTCACGTAACGTTGCCAGTTCTTCCGCGAACCATTTTTCGCAATTTGGCCCGCGGTATGATCGATAGTAGCTTAACTGGTTGTTGTAGGAGCAGTGAAAGTAGTAACCGATACTGTATGCCCGATGTTGTTGATACGTTGTCGTGTTTTTCTGATTTTCGTTATCCGTCACAGGTTGCAAGAATGATTCCACGTCCGCGTAAATTATAAATGGAACACGTTTTTTGTTGCTATAATTCTTGAACGATATGTATTTGCTTTTCCCTTCTGGCATTATCACCCGACAGTTGTTCATGTTGACGCAGTCTTCGGTATGTTTGATCAGCTTGTCTTCCGTATAAAAGTAATTCAGGCATCGATCGCAGATGTATTTTTTACTCTTGGTGTTTGCTAGTTGTCTTGACACAAGTCGCGATAAGTCCTTAATCCAACAGAAATGGTAGCGTAAATCTTGATCGTTGTCCTGTTCGTTGTCTTCATCCTCGTAATACTCGTTTTGGATCATTAAAAGGTTTATGTGATGTTCTTTCTTCTCTCTCGTTAGCGCAGCAGGTACGGTTTCGAAATGTCCATTTTGTTTTTTTAGCATAAACACGTTGACTGATATTGTTGGGTTCTGTTTCTCGAATTTGCTCAGTTGTTGGATCGTCATTGGAAATTGTATCCCGTCCAAGTTTAGTATCGTTGAGTAGTGTGGGTACGCTGATGTTCTTTGAGGATTTCGATCTGCTGGATAAAGTGCTGATACCACTGCCCACGCGAAACAGGCGTCATCGTTGAAGTTTTGGATGTTGATACATGCTTGTTTTCGTTTTATTTCCTGCGGTAATTCGATGTAGCTTGATCCACGGAAAGGTGTGTATTTGTTCACGTTCACTGCTAGGTTGATTATGCTTGATAAAGCCCATCCGCTGCCCGACTCGGCAAATTCGCTCAATTTTCTCAAAATTGGTTCCCGTACATGTTCCACGAAGCATTGTTTTAGGTTTGTTCCACTATCTATTATGATATTCGGTGTATTGAAATGTTTCATGTCATATTTGTCCTCGTCACCATCAGTTTTCACAAATAACCCGCAAAACGTTGTGTTGACTTTTATCGTTAAGTATTTTTTTAATATATTTTGTATTCGCCGAGTGAACATCGATGTAGCGTCGTCTAAAAAGTCCTTTGGCTCTATGTGTGTTATGTTAGTAACCACTCCCGTTCGTATTCGACTTGCAAATGCGGATTCCACGTCAGCCCATTGAATTCTATCGGATCTTTTACGTTGATTTCGATTCATGCCGGCACCTGAAACAATCAACATAAAAAAAATTATTTATCAAATTTATAAAAAATCATTAAAAAAAAAATTATTTAAAAAACTTACCATGTTGATATATCAAAATTATAAAAAAAATCATTAAAAAATAAATTTATATTTGAAAAAACTTACCATGTTTTCGTAGCGCCTTCATTCTGATTCGAAATCCTTTCATTTTTCCCGCACATGATTCAAAATGTTTGCGTTGTCCCAAATTTTCCGCTCCACGTATAGCCTTGTTGATTAGTCGTATATTGGTATTTGTATGTTTCATCCATTTTTCCAGTTCATCTGCATCCCGGGTATCCATTTCCAGTAATGATAGCGCGTTTCGTACATTTTCCACCATTCTAGTTGTCACGTCGTTTAATGAAGCCATTGTTGTATTTTAATTTAAAAAAAAACCTCGATACAAATTCTTGCAACAATAACAATATTAACTGCTTGAAGTTTGCTGAAGAAGTGATTTGAGGGGGCACGTAGACCTCAATTTATACGATTTTGACTGCACGAAAAATTCTGGAGGAGAATCACAAAAAATGCTGGCTCAGAATTTTTACAACGCAAATAACCGAAGGTCAAATGTCAAATTCCGAGAAATTTATTTCGCATTTGAAACCTAATAAAAGAATTGCTGACTAATCTTAAATAAACATTTTTTAAAATTAAACCTTAAATAAACAAATTGAAAAAACCCCCGATTATTATCAGGCCATAAATTAAAAATTCCGAGAAAATTATTTCGTATTTGAGATCAAACAAAGAAATTGCTGTGTTGTCAAAATCTTAAATAAACATTTTTTAAACTAAAACTTATATAAATAAACAAACTAAAAAAAATATCTGAGTATGAGTCAGCAAAATCTTAAATAAACATTGCTAAATTAATGATTTACGAGGACATTAATGTAAACAAATTCCTGGAACTGACAAGTTGTGACTTGCTTTTAAATAAAATTCCCCTCTGGCTATGATGCAAACATATCATGAAATTACATCATCCTAAGTCAGCTAAAAAAATCTTAAATAAACAAACTCAAACCGTATAAAGTCACGAGTTTTTATTAAATAAACATCTTATAAAGTGCTGACTCATATACAAAAAAAACCTCAAGTACAGTTGACACCCAAATTTCCGGCAGTACAGTAGCGGTCAGACATCTGGACCCTGGAGTCTAAAGTTAGTTTTGCGGTAGCGCTTGGTACAGTGCCCCCACAAAATTTAGCGGCCACCCCTTGGGTTAGGGTATTCCCCACATTTTTGACTTGGTAGTTCGTTTAAGATGACGTAATTAAGGCAAGCGCGTGTTGGGGTCAAGGTTTGCACGTACAGTACGCTTCAAAAAGTGATCGGATACCTTTTTTGGTCAGGGGGGCCCGCACTTTTGACACGGCAGTGTACTAAAAATTTAAGTACAGTACGGCGTCAAAAGTTTGGGACCACCCTGGGTTAGGGTATTCCCCACATTTTTTGACGTGATAGTTCGTTTAAGATGACGTAATTAAGGCAAGCGCGTGTTGGGGCCAAGGTTTGCACGTACAGTACGCTTCAAAAAGTGATCGGATACCTTTTTTGGCTAGGGGGGTCCACACTTTTGACACGGTAGTGTACCAAAAATTTAAGTACAGTACGGTGTCAAAAGTTTGGGGCCACCCCCGAGTTAGGGTATTCCCCACATTTTGACGCGGTAGTGTACCCCATCTATCAAATTGTGGCCTAAAATTCAGTCTGCGCATGCGTCGTGTACTTAAATTCAGTCTGCGAATGCGTTAGGTTTGGCTGGTAATGGGTTAACACAAAATGAAATTGTTATAAGTAAATTGTGATGACGCATAATGGGTTAACATAAATTAATTTGGTTGCTGGTGATGATTCACCTCTTAGGAATTTCAAGGCCAACAGTATGAGCGAGTGTTGGGGTCAAATGTCAACAACAAATTTTTTAATACATGTACGTGCCAGGTCAAAGGTCAATTCATATACTAGGTACAGTAGGACCCCAAACTACACGGTTCTTAACACGGTCAAAAAAGTAGTCCGGAAAATTGAGGTTCTACGGTGTGCTCGTGCCCGTATAGCCTATCTACTACGGATCTTAGCTAAATTTTGTTCGAATCGTATTGTGATTGGGGTTCCGGACCCCATTAGTTATTTATTAATTTATTAGTTGACCCGATAGACGTTGTCCTGTTTTAGCTATGAATATTCCATTCGAACTGGAATAAATAATAGATAAAAAATAATTATTTCAAAAACATACGAAAAAAATATACCTATAAAAAAGTAAAAAATTCATAGATAATTTGTTTGTTACAAAAAAAGAAAATTATTTACAAACATTCACATGAAAATTTTCAAAAATTTATAAAAATTTCACTTTCAACAAAAATTTCACTTATCATAACAAAGTCAACCCTGGTCTACTGATGTGGCGCAAAATGATAGGAATCCTCTCAGTAACTATATTGTCTTTTATGTAACACTGCAATTAGTACCTTATATGTATAATTTTCCTAATTCAAGAAAGGATAGTCATAGGAATGTATTGGAAAATTATCAAAAATGCGTTTTAAAGTGCTTTATTACCACCCAGTGAACACAAAACGTTAATACTATGTAACACAGGAATTACTCGTTACATGACTAAAATTATATAAATTTGATATAACTGTAACATTACATTTAGGTTTTATGTTATGTAACAAATTGTTACCTTTATGTAATGTATCAGTTATATAACCATGTTACTTCAGTTTTTTTGTAGCATATGTTATCTTTATGTTATGTATTATTCACATAACAGTGTTACTTAAATTTAATACAACATAAGGTACCTAAGGCAATTAAGGCCCACCTAAGCAAAATGTGCTTATTATTTATATATCTTATAAAATATCAAAAATATAGTATTTAATTATAAAAATTTACTTATTTTTGGATAAAAATTCCTAAAAAAATTAATGAATTTGTAATTATATAAGTTAAAAATTTGATTCTAAAAAGTGTCTGCAATTGGGCCTTATTTCCGACTGGTGTAGAAAATAAGGCCCACCTATTACAACTGCCTGAAATAGTACATTTATTATTTTTTTTTTTTAAATTAATTGGGGGATTTTAATTACTTTAAGAATAACTTAAACTTGAAAATACTTTAAGAATAACTTGAACTTGAAAATACTTTAAGAATAACTTGAACTTATATATCAAAATATTTTGTTATTTTTACATGTTCAAAAAAGTTTCGAAAATCCTTGAATCCCGCTTGACTGCGTGACTGTTATTGAAAACAACAATAAAAACAATTACCTAAGTCATTATTTTTAATTTTTAATTTTTTATTATATTTTTCGCATAAGTCAAGTACTAGGTGTTTGAATATATTAAGTCGAAATAAATAAATATTAAATCTAAGAGTTCTTCTTAGAATTCCGAATCTCCTTGCAACCTCTCTTTGATTGCCATGTCAAGTGACATAGCTTAAGGCTGATGCCAGTGCTTCCTCAGACCACAACGCTCTCTTCTTTTTATCAGCCATACTTCCAAACACTAAGGAATAAAAATAAAAATTCGACCAAACCAACTAAAACTGATCTGGCATCATTATACAAATGCAACAAATAAATCAAAATTAAATGTACTTATTTTTTTGTCCTTTTTCCTTTTTGTTATTTTTATATTAGAGAAACTATAGTAATTTAAGGTTGTGCGTCTAATTTTGCTTCATTTGTTAATAACTTCAGACCTGTTTTAATTGATTTGACTTTGTAGTATTTGATTTTAATTGTGTTGGTAATAAAGCCCAAACAAAATTTGCATGGGCCTTATTATCAACATGTCAGTATTTATGCTTATATACATTTTATATAAATACTTTAGAAATAAACTAAATTAATTGATATAAAACTTAAAGAATATTAATTTTTTTTAATTTTGATAACAATTTGAAAGAAACATACCTTTCAAAAATCATTAATATAACACTCACAATGTGCACAATTTTTATATCAACGAACGAAAATGTAACCTCTAAATTTGTTTGTTAAAATATGACATGAGTTTGTTACTCTGAGTAGCTCAACTTTTGTATCTGCTTTTGAAATGATTGAAAGTTCATTTTAAACTTGTTGATAAGTTAGAGAACTTTTCTTGGTAAGAAATATAGCTAATGGGCCTTATTACCCGCTGGGCCTTAAATGCCTTAGGTACCTTATATTACGTTCACGTTGTATATTAATTATATAACAATGTTACTTTAATTTAATGTAGCATGTGTTACTTTTATGTTATGTTTCAGTTATATAATAATATTATTTTAATTTTACATAACATTTGTTATTTTTACGTTATATTATGTCAGTATCATTAACATACAACATGCGTACATACGATCATGTGCGTCAATGTCATTCGCACCGTGCTTTCTATAAGGACCGTATGACCCTATGTGGGCATAGCAATTGAGCACCTTCTGTGCGTGAGTACTTGCCAGTCTTTGTTTCATTCTGAAACTATTATAGTCAAAAAATTTTTAATTTTACTCTAAAGTTTTATAATACTACCCTAATATACTTATGATGATTACCTACATCTAAAATTTTCTGAAAATCTGCCAATAATTCTAATACTTTCAACGCTTAAATAAGTTTTCGTCTTAAAATTAAAAATACTTTTTTGTTATTGACTTAAAAATAAAACAGTTATGAAAATTCTTGTTAGTCTTTATTTACTATTTTGTGATATGTATTGATATACAATGATGATTATAAACAAATGAGTTTGGTCTAGTGGTTAGGACTGTCGATAATTTAAAAGATGATTCAGCTTGAATAATGGATCGAATCACCGCAACAGTCAACGAAGTAATTAAAAAAAAAAAAAAAAAAAAAAAAAAAAAAAAAAAAAAAAAAAAAAAAAACAATAATTTAGGTGTATTTGACATTAAGTTTGTAATATGTGTATGTAATGTTAATAAGAAACAAAAAAGGGAATTTTGAATTTGTATTTCGCAAAAGAAGGTGTAAGACTCAAAGGACTGGTAAATGGAATCTCTGAGTAAATTCTATTTTTTAATTTTGTAGCCTAGACGTAACAATTTACGTCACAATGTTACGTAACTGAGTGGGAAATTGTAAGTTACATGTTGGTTTTCTGTGACTTCTAATTTTAATGTTATAGTTACAAAACTGTGTTCACTGGGCATGTAAAATGTTAAAATCCAACAATTCAGCGAGTACTTTATTTTAAATGGTAATAAAGCACATTAAAGCTTATTTCTGAAAATTATTATTGTATGTATTTCTATAATAACTGCCTTGTTTTAGTTTAAGAAAGTACATATGAAATACTTATAATGTTGCATAAACGTTAACACAGTCATTGAGAAGATATTCTTTGAGGGGCAGGGCTAGGTCTATATTTGACTATATCTTCTTCATAATTTTTCTTGATTATGTTGTGATTACCTATATATTTGTAAGTTACCAGTCGAACTTAATCAAAATAGTTTTAGTTACATAGAAAAACATCGATTTGAAACCAAGTATTTCACAAACGGGGATTCAAAATGAAAAATGGTAACAGAACTTTCAATTTCATTTTTCAAGCTCTTCCTAACGATATCCCACATGAAGCGGTATGTGAAAGAAAATTTTACCTCCTCTCCTCAACACGGAAATGATTCTAAAAATTTAGAAATTTTTTTTTAGTACTTAATTTTATCTTCGTAGATCGAAAGATTTGAGAGTTATAGATCTGAAATCTCAGAAGGTGTGACTGACTGACGGATTTGATGAAACTGTAATGGTTCCGAGATTTTGACTACAAAACGCCAAAAAGTTTCAGATAATAATATTATTGACAAATTAAATACTGAAGAATTATGACGAAATGACCAACTAATACATTGTTTTGGCAAGTCGTACGACGTCGTGTGTGAATTAGTCAAGTTACGTATTTCTGATTTGAACGTCAGAAAACAAGCGATATGCTTCCATGAATAATATCCTTCTTTATGAATCCATAAAGATATTATTAGAGAAAGGTAAGGTACAAAATTTTAAAAATAAAAAAAAATTACTAATTCAAAACACAATTTATTGTCTAGCTCATCAGTTATATTAAAATTTTTTTTATAACACTCGCTTCTAAAGTTCAATATTCGAGCGTTGTGCAGTGGGCGTAAAGAGCAGTTTTCATATCATTGTAAAACAAACGACAGTAACTGTGCGCGAAAGTAGAACTGTGTGTGAAAGTAGCTAAAACTATGCGAAAAAATAATGATATTCATTTGTCAATGATAATCATATTCAAATTAAACATGGAAACGATCAAAAAATTAATAAAAAAAATAAAAACGGTCTACAAATTAATAAAAAAATTTTTTTTTCATATAACATTATAAAATAAAATTAACCTTACTATGTTCTAAAATTACTTAAAAATAATTAATTTTTTTCTCTCTATTAAACTTTAGAAGTCGTCGTTATAAAAAATTATGTTCGATACGTATGCGTAAAGTGAGGTATCCAATAGGCTTAAACTGGGGCACTCGCTAAAGGGACTAACGCATACACAACGAGATCTCGTGCGCTTACCGCGATCTCTGACGGCTCGTGGGGGTATACAGCGCACTCGATCTCATTGTGTATGCGTCAGTCCCGTAGACTCGTGCCCTAATTTAAGCCTACTAGAATACCTCTCTTTACGCACATGTATCGAAAATAACTATTTTTTGTGTGTAAGAGACTTTAAATCACTCACGAGTGAAATTATTTAAAAGAAAATTTCATATTAGCACAATTTAACAAAAGAAAACATTCAAATGTTGACAAAAAAAAGAAAAAAAAAACTAACTAAATAATTTAAAAAAAAAGAAGGAGTCGAGTTATAGACACATACAAGTGCGGACGTATCATTGTTACAACAAATATTTTAATATTTTTAATTAAAATCATTTCTATATAATTTAATAATAAGTGACTTACATCATATTGCATAATAACTATCATAATAGTGACTACAATACATACACACAAACTATGTATACTTACCGTTTAGGGCGATTCTCTGACAAGTGATCAATAAAAATGAAATTTTCGAAATGGAGTAATTTGATTGGGATCTGGCTTTTTTTGTAAAAAAATATATAAACTTTATCAAACAAGTAAAATTTTTGAAAAAATATAATTGGTCGGTACAACACCGAAAAGTTGACCCATTGTCACCAATATCTAATAGGAAAACAAACTTCAGTATTGTTTTTTTAACACTATGATATAATTAAACAAACTCAAATTATACGAAAGCGTAAGTTTAGGTTTAAGGTACACATAGTAGTGCGATTTTTTAAGCTGCATTGTTTTTTTCCTAATAAAAAACAACTGTTTTCACAAGTGTAATCTCCTGTCCCGTGCGTCACGCATAATATGATTTTCTCAAGTTATCTTTAAATTTAACAAATGAATTTTCTTTGAACGTAGGTTGTAAATGTAGAATAACAGCGCAAATTCAAAAATATGTTAGACTAAATTTACATAATCTTGGAATGTTTTAAATTAATTTTTAATTTAAAATTTAAATTAATTTTTAATTTAAAAAATGTCCCGTGCGTCACGTGATGCAGATTTGGCCAAAAAAATGAATAAACTCAAACATTACTGAGGTCATGAAATAAACGAATGTGAGGTTTAAATGACCCCCTAGGGTTCTGGAGACCCAAAAATGGTCTTAAAAAAGACGGCGAATCTTGACTAAATTTTACTTAAACAATATTGATATCCTGAAAAAATTAAGTGAGATTAAAATTTTTGGCTAAGATTCTGGAGTAATACAAAACGCAAAAAATTAATGGCTGGACGAATTAATGCAGGTTCAAAAATGTTCTCCAAAACACTCGGACTTCAAGAAAGGTTCGAAATTCAGATGCTTCTAAAGTTATCAATATGGGTATCTACGGAAAGGTCTTAATGCATGAAAATTACATACAGTAGAAACTCGACAATTCATCATACTCACGATCGGAGGCGTGATGAATTATAGAAATAGACGAATTATGGAATATCTCTGAAAATGAATAACAAAGAGAAAAATTAATTAAATATTTTTACTTATTTAAAGAAAGATATCCCTTTATTTTGAGTATTTCTTGATATATTTTTTATTTAAATTTCAAAAGTTAATTAGAAAAACAACTATACTACGTACATTTTTTTTAGGAGCGACGAATCGTTATAGAATATGATGAGTTATAGAGTGACGAAATATTGAACTTCCACTGTATACTATGGATATGAATATATCAATTTTAAGATCATTGGACGAGCGGAGCGGAGCACCACAAGAGACTGACTTTATAAAGAAATTTAGAATATCTAATTTAAATGTAAAGTGAGTTCAAAATTAACCCCCAGCACTATCGAATAGGATTAAAATTAAACAGTTGAATTTTGACAATATTTTATGAAAATTAAATATGCTATAGGGTTAATCCATATCAAGCGATCCAAAGACAATAAAGACGATCCAACCTTACTATTTTATATTAACCTAAGATTTTGTTCTCTGGTTATACTAGGTGAAAGAAGAAAGAAACCAAAAGATTTTGTTTTTTTCTCATGTACTTTTTTATTAAACAATTTTTTAAATTGTGAAAAATGTGAAATTTAGGCACACATTGTTTTACGTTTCTAGCTATATCTCGGCTTAGGATAAAAGTATATACTTTGGAGCAAAATATCATTTTTTAGAAAATTTGAAGCTTTAAAATGATATGCAACAAGCTAATTTCAAAAAAATTATAACTTTTAATTTTTCAACTTCAATTTTGACAATTTTATTCCAAAAAAATATAATATGATAAATCTTTTTGAAAAATTTTTAGGAAATTACTTAAGTATTGATCTACAAACAGACAAAATTTTAAGTTGGGATCCTATAGGGATCATATTTAAAAGAATGTTTTTCCAATACAATGTGCGTCCCAAAAACACTCAAAAGTTATTATAATTTCTATTATCCTTTTTCAATATATTCGATAATAGATCTTGTGAGAGATAGCTATATTACGAGTTTGTCCAAAACATAAATTTACGTAGATGAGTCATTTCCAGTTGTCGTTCTTTTCACTAGAACTCTCATTCTTTTTTTGAAGCAAGTATTTACGCTGTATATCACTGAAAATAATGACTACCATGACACCAATCCAATATAAGCAATTTATAGGCTTGTTCGAGCAGCAGTTTTGGATAGTACCAAACGGATCATATGTATTTAAAAATATATATGATCATATATATTTAAAAATATGTATGATCCCATGAAGATCCCAACTTGATTTTTTTAAATTTTGTTTATAAAAGTTAAAAGAATAACTAGGATTTTTTTCGAAATTTTAGAGAACATTATTTTCTTGGAATCTTTCTTGGAATCTTTTTTGAAATTTTGAGTTTTCATACAAAAAATTTTAGTTGCTTTAAACACACACTTGTAATATATTAAATCAAAGCTTATGCAGTTCTGAAGAGAATGATGTTTTTTTTTTTTATGGTTCTATCACAGCCCTAAACGAAGTTACAGTCAAAAACGTATTATGTTACACTGTCAAAATTTGTGAATTTTCCAAATTTCAAAATTATTTAAAAAGGCAACTACAAGTGATAGAAATCTAAAATTTGATTGTGCGCAAAACGTTTTTAGTCATTATTAAAACCGCTCTGCACATAATAAAATTGCTTTGCGCATAATCCTGACAATTTGGTACTATCCAAAACTGCTGCTCGAACAAGCCTTATAAGAGTGTCATAACAACACTTTAATGTATTGGTATCTTTTTATATCCCTGACTCAAAAATAGTATTCCTTTAAGAAATATATCTTGCCCTTTATTAGATAAAGACAAAATATACTATAGGAATTCAAATGACGTTGTTATTGCTTCCAAGACTACTAAAGTAGCGGAAGCATTGTGATCACTTTTGAAAAATAAAAAATTTTTTCCCTCCAAAATAAAATTTTTTACGCACATTGTACGTTTTAGAACTTCCTGAACAATTTTAGTTTGATGTCTGTCCGTCCGTCCGTCTGTCTGTCCGTCTGTGTGTCGCCAGTTTGCACCAAGTGGCATAACTTCTGAACTATTCAATTCTTTTTTATGAAATTATCAGAAATTATGCGGTCTGGTTCCTAGTTGGTTCCCTACAAGTTTCATTGCATTCGAAGTAATAGTATCCACAGCCCTACCATGAAATCCCATTAAATGTCAATATCTTATTTACTGCTAGTCCCACTTCGCTCAAATTTTTAAAATATTTTGGGTGTTAGTTTCTAAAATATTTTTCCTATTATTTTATAGTTCAGCCTTTAAGTATTTTGAGTTACAACAATTTATTTCGAACTTTAAGGCGAAAATATTATAATTTCACGGTATACTTATATTTGGTAGAATACTATATTAAAGTCTATTACCAGTACGAGGAAGCTGTGTGCCACATCCCATTGGCAGCGTATTTTTTCTGTAATGATAATTTAATCTTTCAAGCGACTTTTTGAGTTGTCTTCCTATACAATTCTATGGTTGAACACCGAATTGCTGGATCAGATTGAATATAAAGACTGGGGTACACAACCCACTTTTAGAAACTAGTAACACTTTCAATAGGGTATTGGGGTTACACAACCCATTTTTAAAAACGCTGAACAATTAACTGAACTGCACTGCTCAAGGACTGGCATGAGATTCATATCTAAAGTTCTGCTTGCAAGATCCTACTTGTCTGTTTCCTGTCACAGCTTGACTGTCTCGAGACAAATAAAATAATATTGAAACTCACAGAGTTTCTTCGATAACATACATAAAATTACCATTTACACATATAAACCCTATATCTGTTAATAAGTTGAGTTATAATCATCAGAACACACTAATTTCAAAATTCTTTAAATGCGTTTTTTAGTGTCTCTTCATAGATATATTTGAAAATATATATGATCCCATGAAGATCCAAACTTGAATTTTTTAATTTTTGTTTATAAAAGTTAAAAGAATAACTAGGATTTTTTTCGAAATTTTTGAGAACATTATTTTCATGAAATCTTGTTTGAAATTTTGAGTTTTTATACAAAAAATTTTAGTTGCTTTAAACACACACTTGTAATATGCCAAATTAAAGCTTATGCAGTTCTGAAGAGAATGATGTTTTTTTTATATTTCTATCACAACCCTAAATGGAATTACAGTAAAAAACGTATTATGTTACACTGTCAAAATTTGCGAATTTTCTAAATTTCAAAATTATTTAAAAAGGCAATTATAAGTGATAAAAATCTAAAATTTGAAATTTGTACTAGGTTAGAGTAGAGTAGTAGAGTGGTAGTTTAAAGAAAAAAGATATTGAGGTCAGGTAAAAAATTAATTCAAATTTGGATCACTTGATATGGATTGACCCTATAGAAATATAAATACGGTTAATTTAGGGTTGTTAGGCGAGCCAATCGAAGCACTAGAAAGAACAAATTTTTCTCAGAATTTTAGAACATCAAATTTGAATGAACTTAGGAATCAGGATTATCCGGCAAGGCCATCAAATAAGACCCAAATTAATTGTGAAATTAAAATTGTCCCTTACGGTCTTGATGCCGTAAGCAAGGCCTAAAATGTAAATACTCCTGAAACTACCTATTGATACGGGTAGCTAGGTACATAAAGGTGCGGAAATTAGCCATGCTATTGAAATATGAAGATTGTTACTTTAGAGCGGAGCCAGGCATTATAAATAATTGATGTTGTACAAAATTTCCGAATATCTAATTTAAAATTTATTTAATCATTTGAGCAGTAATTCAGATAATTTTAGTGAAACTTCGGGCCGCAGCTAGTACAATATATACTAAAATAAATAATAAGCGATATAAAGAGTAAATAATATTATTGTTCAATCCTAGAATATATTCCCCAAACATAAAACAGTATTGACAATACGCGACTTTATTGTTAATAATATTGCGTATGTGCGAGAAATCTATGTATTAATCTATGAGAAATAAACGTGGTATTGATATTGGAATGTAGAAATCTATGAGAAATAAACGTGGTATTTTGCAAAGTAAAGTATTTGTTTATTATTTACAAATATGGAATACCATAAAGTAACGCTCAAATCTATTAATAAATCTATGTATTAATTATTGTAAAATATAACATTTAATTGTTTCTTTCTCTCAGTTAAAAAATAACTATATATTCGGTTAAAAAATAATTCATCAAAACTGAAAAATATTGATATATCGAAATATCGAAATAGCGATAGGTATTTCTTGACCATATTTATATCAGTATCGATATCGGTTTTCATTAATATCGATATCGGTATTATCGGTATTAGTGAAAACCACTTTATGTTGTATAAACTTACTTATTCTTATAGTTGTACCGGTATAGACACATTAATAAAGTATTTAGAAGGTTTCAGTATACAAATACAGGCCCGTAAATATTACTACTCGTATTTTAAATTTTATTTACTTATTTACAGTGCTGTATAGATACCGCATAAAATGTATCTAGATACAGATACCCCGAGTAAATTTGTATCTAGTTATTACACATTAATTACACATAAGAATCATATATATATATATATATATATATATATATATATATATATATATATATATATATATGATTCTTATGTGTAATTAATGTTACAAAATAAATTGAATATTTCTTTTTTTTTAAATATAATTAAAAATTAAGCTTTTTTTTAGCTTCTCATATTCTATATTTTGAATGAAACTGTTTTGTATACGATATTTAACGGCATTAACGACAGAATATACTATAATTATTTTTAAAAAGTATCTGTATATCAGTATCTAGATACAAATTTACTTTGAGTATCTGTATCTGTATCTAGATACAAATTTACTCGGGGTATCTGTATCTAGATACATTTTATGCGGTATCTATACAGCATATATATATATATATATATATATATATATATATATATATATATATATATATATATATATATATTAAAACTTTCATTGATTGTACTGTAGACGTAATAGGCTAACAATACTATAGGCGATAGTATAGCCGTACAGTATAATATTTATATTATAGGCGTATACTATAAGCGATAGTGACTAACATTGGCGTAGCTAGGCGTGGGCGATGTGGGCCCACGTCCACGACCTCGCTTTTAAAGGAGCCTCGCGAGTGACTGTTTTTCGTTTATTTATTTATTTTGATTGTCGCCTAATTTTTGAGACTGAAATTTCAAAAAGAAAATTAAAGTGGGCCTCGCAAAAATTATCTTGCCCACTCCCCATTTTCGTTTTGCGACGCCACTGTTAACTAAGGAGAACCCATGAAATAATTGCGACCGTCATAGAGCATCTTCTAAAAACGCAAAATTATAAAAAGGAAACCAGATGAAAAGTAAATAAATAAACTAGCTTAAGGGGTTATTCAAGGTTGCAGAAAATAAAATTTAATGTTTTTCTCTAATATTTTGGTTCCTTTATATCCCAAGAATCATCAGTTAAAATTTGGAAACGAAATATGAAACGGTCGTCGAGTTATATATATATATATATATATATATATATATATATATATATATATATATATATATATATATATATATATATATATATATATATATGCAGTAAAGTGGCTGAATTGTCCTCTTGGAATCAAAATGCTTATTGAAATTTTTCAGTGTGCTGGGGTTTAACGTTGGACCGCACGCATGCAATTACATTGTTGTGGTACTCTGGTTTCGTCTATCTAACGCTTTTGAAGCACTCAACGTTCCCAATGTGTGTTTTCCAAATAATAAAACAGAAGTTTTCGAACAACAAACTTTAACAATTAAGATATGAAATAACAATATTTTAGTGAAATTGGTATTTCTTTAAGTCCAGTTATGATTCCACTGATGTGATTCCAATTCCAGTGGATCTAAGTCTAATACTAGTTGTGATTCCCAAGTCCAATTTGATTAGTCACTGTCGTCCGCTCGATTGATTATGCATTCTGTCTTCGATTTCGACTGTTCTTCCAACGCTCGGTTTTCAACTGTCCCTATTCCACTCTCGATAGACACCACGATTGTTGTTCACCACTGATGTCTTTCAACTCATTCTAATGGCCTGGTGTATCCGGCTTTTATACTCCTGTGAGAGCTGATGTAGGCTGTTTTTCAAGTTAGGTATTTGTTTCAGTGACATAATACAATTATAAGAAGTCATGAACAGACCCATTTATCCTAATTCTTTTACCTATAGATACTATTCACCTATGCAAATTCATACCTACGTAAAGATTTTGAAACTTAATAATTCAAATTTGTTAATTAAATTCATAATTCTCGTTGTTGAATATTACTAAAATAACCATAATTTTATATTAAAAATTGGTAAATAAGGTTATAAAATGTATCTGTAATTAAAGTTTATAAAAAAGAGATACACATGAAATGTATTTGATACAGATACTTAGAAATAAATGTATCTAGATACAGATACGTAAAAATAAATGTATCTAGATACAGATACAAGATACGTTACTTTGTATCTAGATACTGATTT
This sequence comes from Brachynemurus nebulosus, assembly GCA_035578155.1. NCBI lineage: Eukaryota > Metazoa > Arthropoda > Insecta > Neuroptera > Myrmeleontidae > Brachynemurus > Brachynemurus nebulosus. The sequence continues at coordinate 58,086 of JAPWDM010000087.1, read as the reverse complement.
CAGATACTTGTATCTAGATACTATACAGCACTGCTTATTTATTATATTTATTACGATAATTAATTGTGAGTGAATTCCCACTAAAAATTAAACAAAAGAACTATTAAGTTTAGCTATTTTCGTTAGTAGCTTGCTTTAGGTATAAACACTTGTAAATTCGATATTACCAAGGTATAAATATTTAAGAAAAAGTATATCAAAGGAGTGGATCAGAGAACGAAAAATGGGCGACCTTTACGCACCTCCTTTCCAAAATAGATGGTACTATTAATAACTCATGAGTATCTTAACTAATGTGGTTTTATCTCCGTACATATTAGAGGTAAAAAAAAGAGTGTTTTGGTGAATGGATGAGCAGCAAATCTGTGGAGAGCATATGACCGACTTATGCGTGTCAGAACTAGATTGTCGAAGAGGAGTCCGAGTTCAAAGTAGCTGGAACAAATTGTACGAAACTATAAAACATCAGAACGGGAATTTAGTAATGCCATTTTAAAGCGAAATAAACGACATGGCTGTTACTTTATGAGGAACTCAAGTTTGACACTTAGGATCATGGCTATAAGATAGTATTGAAAAAAATGAGCACCCTTCCGTCCCGACTAATCTTAAGATCCAACAGCTTAAAGAAATGATATAGACATTGTTCCCTATACGTTCACTCAGAGAAAATATCGGAGGTTGACTTCCCAACTTGTAAAAGAATACAAATTAGGAAGGTACCACGGCCGGACGGAATAACAACTCAGATAGTTCAAGTAATAGTAACACACGCTCCGAATAAGATCTTAGACATTTTTAATCATATATTGAAAAGTGGTCTCTTCATTGCAATATGGAAGCAGGTTAGACGGATGTTACCTAGAAAATTAGATAAAGAAGGAGTTGCTCCAACCGCCTTCAAGCCATTATGCCTATTGAATATAACAGATAAACTTGGTAAACAAGTCATTACGGTGCGACTAACTACAGAAATAGACAGCGGCGAACGGTTGTCCAAAAACCAATCTGATTTTCGTGCTGGCTGATCAATCAAGCAAAGACTTTTATTGATACTGTTAAATGTGAACATAAGCGGTTATTAGTAGCTGATTATATTTTATAAGAGAGCTACCTCAGTTACAAAACAATGACTAGTTAAAGTTTTCAATTATGCGTACAAATATTTTTGTTCAGTACTGTACATATCTATGAACAATAAGACAGGGCTATCGTAAACTTCAACTTGAATCGTGTTGAAAAAACGACCACCTTAAATACGTGAACATAAATTTCTTTTGTACAGCAAAAGTATACATATTGTGGTTAAATTTTCTTCCTTTTCTTAGTAATATTTTAGCACATATCACCTATGTTTGTGTAAGAGGTAAAGTGTAGACAGGTAACAGTTATATACGCATACTTTACCTATCCCTATGTATAAAGTTACGCAAAGAGAGACTTGGGTAGATTTATTAGTGACAAAGCTGTATGTTTATCTTACCATTTTTTCGTACATCTACGTAGCCGCTAAATATAAGTATATGAATCATTTGAATTTTTATGCTCATGACTATTTATATCCCAAAAAGAAAACCATTGTTAAAAACATCAATAATAAACGTGAGGGTATAACAACAAAAAGTAATAGTCTTTCTAGAAATTTTGAATAAGATGTTCCAGGAAAGTCTTAATTTACCTACTGTAAAGAAATAGTAATTAATTTTTTAGTCTTACACTGACTGAGATATTTAGAAATTCTATTATACAATTTAATATATTTGAGGACTTCTTTATGATATTCCACTTTGTAAAATAATAAAACCAATTTTTACCATGCAGATACCGCTTTATTTTATTTTAAGAATGTTCCATAAGAGCCTTATACATACCAAGTATCCCATTTTGATGTATACATACGGTTTACATGTTAATTGATAACATTAGATTCCCATAAGGAAAAAGTTATGTCACAAGAATGCTTTGAACAAACTAATAATACTAATTTAATATCATAACCACAGTATAAATAAAAGATTATTACCATAGACAGTAGCGAAACGCACTTTCTATCCTTTTTTGATATAAGTACAAACAATTATGTATGTTTTTTTTTTACTTATGTGATTGTATGTGTTTGTACATGTGTGATTGAAGGCTGGCAATGCTCATGTTATATTAATAAAACTTATTTATTAAAATTTTCTTTACTGGAAAAAATTAATTAAAAAGCCAAACTAAATGATTAAATCTCACCAGGTTTGGAGGCAAAAGTTTTTCGCATTCTTTCAAAAATATTTCTATGGAAGTGATGTCTTAGAGACTTACATACATTATTTCTGGAACCTATAACTGTTTGAACAGCAGAACTCGTAGTGGCTATAGATTCAGTTTGAGTTTCAACAGAGTTGGAAATAATTATATCTGTAACTTTTGACCTAATTAACAGGAGTGTTGGTACTGCGCCAGGCTTTAACCGATTCGTTTCACTTTTAAAACAACTTTTTTTCAAAATGAGTTGAACATACCCGAAAATTATGACAGTATTCAATACTATAATTTAAAAGATCTTCACGACCCACTACGAGCAACCACTGGCGAGATCTAAAATATTAATTGAGTTATTATTTAACGTATATTTATTTTTACATAAGCAATCGAGCTAAAATAAAACTTACACATCCGGATCAGTAGACACTCGGAAAAAACTTTAATTAGTATTCTCTTTTGAATGGCTTAAACAAAATTTAGCCGCACAAGAGTTGCCAGCGCTTTTAGACTTTATATATTTAGGTAATAAAAAAATTAAATTTATAATTAAATGTCAAAAATATCTCAATAAAATAATTTAATACATCGCAATAAAACACATTAAATTACACGAAAATATCAAAATTAAAAAGCTAACTTTTAAATAATACAAATTTAATGTCAGTTAATATTGCACTGCCTACGTTATTTAAAATTTTTAAAAATATTAGTGAAAATTAGACAAAATAAATAATTTACATGATAGTTATCAATTGTAATTTTTCACAAAATTATTTGACCTGCAAATTTGTTTTTCTAAATAAAATTTTATTAGTGTGTGACAGTATTTTCATTGATAAAATTAACAAAAATTGAGTGTATAAAATATAGGTCAATTTACAACCTTTGCAAATAATAGATATCGTTATGGATTATTTACCTAACATGGACAACCCTTGGAATTTGAAAATTCCAAACGTACATTTTGACGTCATCCCGTTTCGTAACTGTTTGTAGAACAAACGATGTATTATTTAAACTGTGTTTATAACTTCTGTTACTATCGCTTTAACAATAATAATGCAGTAAAATAAATGAATGTGGCAATTTTCAAGCAATTTACATTTTTAGATAATAAATATTTGTGTCATCTGCTGTAAATTGAAAAAGGCATTTTTTATTTTCTTGAAAATAAATATTAAAATAATAAAAATACCAAAAAAATATTCTGTTGAAGAAATAATACAGATAATTTAGGAATAGGATAATAGAAAAAAAATAGGAATATGTTTATTCAAAATACTCTTGTGACATAACTTTTTCCTTATGGGAATCTAATGTTATCAATTAACATGTAAATCGTATGTATATACATCCGGTCGGGACAGTCGGTATAAATCTTCCTTCGTTTAAATACAACAACCAAAGGAGTTGGATTGCAGGTGATGTGGACGCATTATTAGATTCAATTGCTCTGAATGGTGCTGGCGGACTAATTTCTAACTTTATTTTCTTCTGTCAAATACAAATGATCGTTCTGGTTAAGGTATCAGTTATAAATGTTATAATGATAGTGTCGATTAAGGGATTGGGGTACAGTGATCGGTCTGAAAACTGTATAAATTTCTGGAATTAATTCTGATAAAATGACAGTTACAATTTAATAGGTTGTTACGTATTTATTTATATACATATCAATGGGTATGAATGCTTAATATTTAAGAATATATTCATTTTTATAACTCCCGCTTTCGTTCAACATTCGAGCGTTGTTTGGTGGGCGTAAAGAGCCGTATTTACATCATGGTATAACAAACTATGGTACTCGTCCGTCAGAGTAGCTGAGTCAGGATTCTCAATTGGATTAACCTTGAGAAAAAAAATTGCTTTAAACAACGTACATAAATTGACGAATGTGTGTTTATACCTACCATAGCATTTGAGTTAACGTGCGCGCAGGGGAGAATTCTAGCACCTGCGCAAACGAAATGACTTGTGAAAACCCGCGTTGTGATCATATGGTCTGTAGTTTTCAATATAAATTCTAACCTAAATAAAAACGCGTGTTAATCATTCCTGACAACTTATTATAATAGTTATTTTTCATTTTTAACCTTATTATTCAATAAAATTGACCCTACTATTTGCTAAAATTGTTTACAAATAATTACTTAGTTTCTCTCTATTAAACTCTAGAAGCCGTCGTTCGTGACGTACGCTTAAAGTGAGGTGTCCAGTAGGCTGAAATTGAGGCACGAGTGTAAGGGACTGATTCATACACAACGAGATCGAGTGCGCTATGCGCTGGGGGTAAGCGCACAAGGGTAAAGACTCGAATATCTCACATTACACATACTTATCGAAAATAACTATTTTGTAACAGTTATATCACATTACATACAATGTTGTTTTTTTACGCATTGGTGGATGGTTTACACAATTCGGTTAAATTAGTTTGATATAAAGAAAAATAATTTTAAAAATATTGTTATTAACTGCCTAGTGTCAACCGTGGTCAAACTTTTTTTTTATTTCCTCATATTTGCAAAAAATAGAATTTTTTAACTTTTTTCTGGTTTTCTCTGTTTATAATTTTCAAACAAAAATTGATATCAGTAAATTCGTAATCCACACCAAAACTATTATTTTTGTGAACATGTGCTTAAAATTTCATGTCACTTTAGATATCAGTTACATTTGGAGATATCGTATCGTGTACATTATTTAGAAAAAAAGAGTTTCGAGAAAAACACGTTGTTTTGTTTAACGACAAATTTTTTCAGTGAAATTTAGTTTCCATATCTGCAAATGATATATTTTGGTAGGATTGTCAATTGCAACGGTATTCTTAGTTGGCGTAATTCCAGTTTGAACGGAAAAATAGATAATTCAGTTCTAGTGGTATGAAAAACCCGGTAGCGAGATCGTCGATCCTTTGGACTCTTAATTAAGTTACGAAATAAACGCAGAATTCCCTTTTTTAGTGTTGAATATTAATTTATTTAATTATTACAAATAAGTATTTTTTATTATTACAAATATTGGTTGGATTTCCAAAAAACCACATATCTTCGATTGAGCTGAAATTGTTTTTATATACTCTTTTTGGCCTACGAAGTTACCTTAAACGAATTTTTGACAACGCGTGCCGGAATTTGCATATTGGAGGATACACTTTCGGATACCTCCAATTGAATGAGGAATATCCATGTTTTTTTTTTTTTTTTTTTTTTTTTTTTTTTTATTTCAAAAATATTTTAAGCCTACCACAAAGAATCACAAAAATATATTATAAATGCAATTTACACCTTTATTTAAAAAAAAAAGAAATTATTTTTAATTTTTCCTTATTGTTGTATCCGTAGTAGTAAGTTAGGAACATGTCCCTGCCACTTGTTTTCAAGGACGGACCTTTTCATGTCACAGTTTGCTACGTTTGCTACGTGGCGCTAATGGTATAGGGGGTAAACTAAATAGAGTTGGGACATGTGAGCATTTTTCATCAAATAGATGTCAAAATTAATTACCATATGATTGAGCACAAAAGTATCGTCACCAAGTTCTGTGTTAACGAGGAATTTAAATTTTTTAATTTAATTAATTGTTCTAGGTTGAATTAAAGTATTTTTTAAATATTTAATTTATTTCCAATTTATTTTAGATGAAAAAGAGCGAACTATTAAACCTCATGTCTCGACTCTAATTTTATCCCCTAGTAAATCAACGCCATCTGGTATATTAGTTACAGCGACGTCAAAAAGCGGTCCATTTTTTTATAATAGACTAAATGGAGAGTGACAGGGACATGGTTAGGAACAATAGGTAAGTTTTCTATACGACTGCTTAAACGGAACTGATTTTATTCAATTAAAAGTATTTACAAAATCATATATAACCAATTGGTTTATTCTTGTTTTTAACTCTGGTTAATAAATAACTTATATAATATACTTTAATGTTACAAATATACATATATACATAACACCCCCACACTTAATTATTTATTTTAGATTTTTATTTTTATTTTATTTATTTATATTTTATTTTTAACTTAAAATTTTATTCTAATATAGATATACAATAAAGACAAGATAACAAAAAATAATACTTTTTCTTTTCTTTTCCTTACTCAAGTCTTAAAACAAAATCTTCAAATTTTTTTGGTATGTTTTTCTTTCGTTCAGGACGTTTTACTTTGTTGTCCGTTTCCGAATGATTTGGATTTTCTAATTCATCGACAATGTCTGATGAATTCGATTTTTCAGTTTCTTTATTTATAATGTTTTTATCAGATAAACTATCCGGTAATTTATTTTCGTTATTTGTACTTTCAGATACTAGCGGATAATGTTCTATTCTAGTTTGAGGATGCTTTTCCCTAGACATTAATTGATTTATGTGCCTTTTCCAATTTACATTTAATTTTTCTATAAAAACCATATAAGGCCTTTTCCCCAGTTTTTTTTTTACGACACCTTCAATCCAACTAGGTTTGGTTTGATTTCTAAAATCTTTTACAAAAACTAAATCATTAGTTTTAAATGTTCTAGATTGTTTTGCACTTCTAAAATATTTTTTTTGTTTAATTTGTGAATTTTTCATTTGTTTTCTAATAACTTGTTTTCCTTTATTTTTAAAGATTTTATTAGCTGTTGGATTGATGATGTCAAATTTTGATCTTATCTGCCTTCTAAACATTAGCATTGATGGCGTTTCACCGGTACTACTATGCGGTGTTATGCGATAATGCATTAAGAAGCGACTTAATACTAAATTTATGTCGTTAGATCTGTCGTCTCTTAAAGCATTTTTCAATGCCTGTTTGACTGTTTTTACACATATTTCTGCGCAACCGTTAGTTGCAGGGTTAAATGGTGCCGTTTTTATATGCTTAATACAGTTGTTTGTTAAAAATGTTTGGAACATTTCGGATGTAAATTCTGGGCCGTTGTCAGTTACCAAAAATTTAGGCAATCCAAATCTACAAAATAAACTACGCAAAATTTTTATCGTATTTTCAGATTTACTACTTGTAATTGGAAATACTTCGAGCCATTTGTATAAGCGTCTACGATTATGACATATTTTTGTTTGTAAAATGCAAAATCTACATGGATACGTTCCCAAGGCCCTTCCGGAATGTTCCAAGGTATTAAAGGTGTTTTAGTTGGATTTTGTTTATTTAATGAACAACTTGCACAACTTTTTGCAATTTTTTCTAAATCCTTATTTAATGACGGCCACCATACATAAGCTCTGGCTAACATTTTCATTTTAACAATGCCCCTATGAGATGAGTGTAGTTCATTTAGTATATCGTTTCTTAAACTAGTCGGTATGACTATACGATGTCCAAAAAATAAACAATTATTTTCTGTGTGTAAATTCGTTCTATAACTGAAATAAATATCTAAATTTTTATTCTTATTCACACTCCAGTTACTGTTTATGTTTTGAATCACTTGTGTTAATATTTCATCATTTTCTGTTTCATTTTTAATTACATTAATATCAATTGGTATATCCTTATTTACAGTTACATAATTAGTATGCACAAAATTGTTTATATAAATATCCTCAAATTTATTATTTTCATTTTCTATATCAATATTTACTGGCAGTCTTGATAAACAATCTGCAATATTTGAAGCAGATTTGATATATTTGATATCAAATTGAAAATTGGCTAAAAACAGAGCCCATCTTTGTAAACGATTAGCAACCATAATTGGTATGCCCTTTTTAGGACCAAAAATAGCTGTTAATGGTTTATGATCATTAAAAGCAGTGAATTTTCGACCATATAAATATTGATAAAATTTATTTATACAAAATATAATTGAAAGTGCTTCTTTCTCTAATTGAGAATATTTCTTTTCGGTTTCCGATAAGACACGAGAAGCAAATGCAATTGGTTTCTGGGTTCCATTTTCGTATTCATGTGATAAGATTCCCCCAATCGCAAATTCACTGGCATCAGTCGTTAAATTGACTGGTAAATTTGAATTGAAATGTACCAGTGTTGGAGCTGTTATCAAATATTTTTTTATTCTTTGAAATGAAATTTCACATTCATTAGTCCAATGCCACTTCACATCGTTTTTTAATAAATTATACAAAGGTTTTAATATATCTGCACAACGATGTATAAATTTGTTATAATAATTAACTAATCCTAAGAATGACTTTAGCTGAGTTTTATTTTGGGGTAGAGGTATCTCTTGGATTGCTTTAATTTTGTCATCGCATGTATGCAGTCCCTCTTCATCAATCAGATAGCCTAAATATTTTACTGAGTTTTGAAAAAATTTACATTTAGACTGAGCTACAGTAAAACCTGCTTGTGACAACCTTTGTAAAACTTATTCTAAATTTTGTATATGTTCCGTTCGATTACTTCCTGTAATAATTATATCATCTAAAAATGATGCTATCCCTCGAGTTCCTTGCAATATAATTTCTTCTATACGAGGTAATGGGTGCTGATCAATTTCCATAAAAGGATTAATCGTTATTTTATAATCACCACATAAACGGACCGTACCATCCGGTTTTATTACCGGTACAATGGGAGTACCCCATTTAGAATAGTCTACTTTTTCTAGAATATTCATTTCTACCAACCTCGTAATTTCTTTCTCAACTTTTGATTTAACAGTGAAGGGTAATGGTCGTGGTTTAATGAATTTTGGAATGGCATCGGGTTTTAATTTAATGTCTACAACTCGTCTTTTAAATGTTCCTAACTTTTCTGAAAATACCTTTGGATATTTTCTAATTAATTCTTTAATAAAATTTTCTTTTCCCCCTTCAGTTATAAAATTTAAACTTTGAATACCTAAATGGAATGCATTTAACCAATCACGCCCCATTAATGGTGGGCCACCATTTTGAATTATGTATAATTTCAGTTTTTTACAATCATTATTATACTTTACACTAGTTTCAACGTAACCTGTGGGAACAATTTTTTCGCCTGTATAAGTTTTAAATGTCTTTGATGTATTGCAAATATTTAAATTAAAATTGAGTGCACTAAATAGATTATCTGAAATACAAGAACAATTTGAACCTGTGTCTACTTCAAAATTGATTGGTTTGTTTTCTATTAGAAGTTTTACTGTAATTGGCGGTGTAAAATTGTTACCATCGGATGTGTTTTGATTAAATAATTCCGACAAATATTAAATAACATCATTATTATTATTATTATTATTTGTGCTTTCTAAATAATGAGATTTGTTATTTTGGAAATTATTTTTATTTTTATAAGTTCTTTTTCTAAGCCAACAATTATTAGTTGTATGATTGTTTTTATTACAGACACTGCACTTTATAAATTGTTTTTTGTTTTTACCTTTACTATTATTTTGCTGTTTCATCTGCTTTTTTGATGCACCTGTGCTGCTGGTGAATCGATGTACTTCATTTGCGTCGACACTGCTTCCTTCAGTTCCGTAGTGGTCTTGACTTACTTCTTTATTTAAAGCGATTTCAATTGCTTTGTCGAGCGTCAATGTTACGGCATCTTCTTCGAAGAGACGATCCATTATTTTGCCTTTTTCTAAGCCCATTATGAACCGGTCCCGTATAAGAACTTCAAGCTCTTGACCAAATTTGCATACGGATGCTAGATGACGAACACGTGCTCCCCATTCCGCAATGTTTTCACCCACTTGCTTTGTTGCACAGTAGAATTTGTAGCGAGGTGGAAAATACGATTTCTGTGGGATTAGATGCCTGTCCAAAGTAGCAATTAGATCCTTATAAACTTTGGTTTCCGGTTTATTTGGCACACACAAATTTATTAGTAATTTATGAGATTCTTCATGCAATGCGTTTAACAATAATGCTTTTCTTTTTTCTTCGTCCGCAATTTGGTTTACCGTTAAATACGTTTCTAGACGTACCTTATAAATTGTCCAATCATTTATTTTGTAATTAAATTCCGGTAAATAACCAACAGAACCGATTACTTTTTCCGTCATTTTATTTACAAAAAAAAAATAAAACGAAAAAATTTTAACTTGAATTAGCACGTGGTGCGTTTTATTGGTTCTTGTGTTGAATTGCGACTGCGCCACTGTTGTATCCGTAGTAGTAAGTTAGGAACAATAGGTAAGTTTTCTATACGACTGCTTAAACGGAACTGATTTTATTCAATTAAAAGTATTTACAAAATCATATATAACCAATTGGTTTATTCTTGTTTTTAACTCTGGTTAATAAATAACTTATATAATATACTTTAATGTTACAAATATACATATATACATAACACTTATCATAATTTAAACGTCACATTTGGCGTGCTGACGTCATAAGTGAATTTCCAGATAAGCAGATTATTACCAGCCAGGCCAAAAACATTGTGATACAGTTTGTTCTGTAGGTGGCACTGCTAGAGACGCGCGCAATATAAACAGGATATGACAACATCAGATACTGATTACGTATTGTTTGTTTGATTACGTTCTTACGTTTATCACTTTGATTGCTGAATCGTTTATTACTTTTCTCATCCGTCGATATTTTTATTTGTTTGATATGTTTGATTAGAGATATATAAAAACATGTTACTATGGCTATTAAAATAAATATAACTTTATTTTGATAAATTTTTAACACTGACTGGCGTTCTGAGATATTGCCGGTGGTAAACCCCATCGGGCGGGTATACGGCTAGTATTTAATAATATTTCTTTGTATCAACGATATTAAAAAACATTTTTAAAAAGTGACCAAGGTTTTGTAAAAGTTCAATCAGACAATTTTCCAAAAGTGGATGTATTTATGATGAGCGAATATTTTGCCAAAAATCCCGATTTTACATCAGCAGAAATAAAAGGAGTAAAATTAGCAAGGTACGTTCTTTTTCTTTTTTCCTTTATGTACATTTGCTCAAAAATTGACATTATATTATTTCATTAAATTTCACCCGTCTCACCCTGTTACCTGCTTCAAGAAAAATGCCTAGAAACTGGTTTTACGCTTTGTCTAGTACTATAATATAATAGTGTTCATAAATTGGTCTGTGCGGTCTGTGCTTACGACGCTTGGCTATGGCTTCGCCGCTGGCTCATGTTAATAGATAACATATTATACTTATGTATCCTACGAGATATCTTATCTATAGTTTCCTACTGCATCTTCGCTGCAGTATGGCATCCGGTATATTCGGTGTTCTAGTCACTACTTACGTCATAAGTGTCACAACCAATAGGATCGCTGCATTTCTTGAATGTACTGTTTTGGCGGGATTTTTATTTAAGGCTGATAATTTGCATTAATTTCTTTATAAAAAATTAAATTAACCAAATCAAAGTACCTGTCATAGATTTTGTAACACGTATACAATATTTTAAAAAATATTTCACAATTTTCTAAGAAACATGGATGTTCCCTATTGAATTTTGTTTTATAATTTGTTTGGCCTAAGAAATAATTTTTTAAATTTTTGGGAAGACAATAAAGCATATTTCTTAAACCTTTGAATTCAGGCGACACTAAAAGACGGTTTCCGTTACCATGGTGATAAAATCTAAAATACAACAGATTTCTAAAACTTTAATAAGGAATATAGAGTAGCAACTTACCCCTAATTTTTAACAAAAAGCGACCACGAGCGTTCTAGTGGCTGATTTTTCTTTTAATCGATTCAAAATTTAAAAAGGAATAAAAAATTCCATTACTATTTTTTTACCAAATGCCGGCGTCACTGTGAAAAGTTGAAATTAATGAAAGTAATAGTTTAAATACATGTATAAATTTTGTATTTGTAGTATTCTCTAGCACAATTGATATATAAAAAAAAATTAACATTTTTTTAGAGAGAGAAAAAACTATTGACAAATATGATATTTTAGAATGAATAAGGTAAAAGTCCGTATTATGAGACATTGTCCCCATTGATGATACATAATGCAAACATATTAACTCACGAAAAGAATATGAAATTATATTCTTAAAAAATATACTAAACAAATTATTTTATCAATTTTGAAAGCAATTAACACGTCATACTTTTGATTTTTTCTAAATCTTAAAAAAAAAAATTATAAAAGTACGTGGTTTGTTGTCAGCACTGGAAACCATAGCTGAAAACAGTTGAACGAAAACGACTGCACAGTTTTTCATTTGGATGAAATTAAATCGTTTGTTTTACTTATATACAATTTATATGTTTATTGAAAGCTGATGAGTCATAGATTTTTTTTTTATATGCATTTATTTTTTTTTATGATAGCAATATTTTATATTCAAGTGATTCATAATACGTACACTTATAAATTTGAGTGTACCGGTGTATGAGACACTTTACTTAGTGTATCGTGTAATCTGGACATGTGCTGTTTCGTTTGTCCCGGTTAGAAGAGACAGTATACATTTATAAGATTTTGTGTTGCTAATAAGCGATTTTATTTATTAAAATAGTGTAATTATAAAGTATTGAATATTAGTACAACTTAAAATAATTTCCTACAAGTAAGTATTTTAAGTTAAATAATGTTACTTTATAAAATTAACCTAAAATTATAACATTGAGTATTGACTTTTGCAAGCAAATTTTTTTTTGTTTTTTAAATTAAATATTTCAAATAAGCTTATAAAATTTTATTGTATATTGACTTATAAATTGTTTCAGAGTAAATAATAGACAAATTTTAATAAAAAACCGTGATAATGGGGAATAAACAAAAATCTAAGGAAACAGAAACTCAGTCAAAATCAACCAAAAAAAAAGTGTTGCGTTCAAATATAAATAATCAAGCAATGAAAAAAAAGTCTAAAAGGAATAACTACGATCCGGCAAACGTTGAAAAAGCTTTAAAAGCAATAAAAGACACAGGATTGTCTTTAAGAAAAGCTGCTGTTGTTTATGGAGTACCTGCAGCCACACTGGGTAGAAAAAAAAATGATGACCCTGAGATATTAAAGAAAAAATCAGGTCCAGAAACTGTGTTATCACCGAAAGAAGAAGATGTTATTGTTCAGTGGGTGTTGAAGAGAGCAGCAATAGGATCACCTGCGACTAAAACAGAATTGTTAGATTGTGTCCAGAAATATGTACAAATGACGGGAATAAAAACCCCGTTTACTAATAACCGCCCGAGTCGTCATTGGTATGAAGGTTTCAGAAAACGTCATCCTCAGTTATCTATCAGAAAACCTCAGCATTTAAGTGCAAGTAGGGCAGCTGTCAGTCGCGAACAATTACAAGATTGGTTCAAAGATTCTAGGACGTACTTGGAAAATAAGAAACTATTAAATATACCTCCGTTTAGAATTTTCAACTGTGATGAGAGTAGTATACTTCTGTGCCCTGACGCTGAAAGTGTGTTGGCTGAAAGAGGATCTCGTGCAGTATATAAAATAGTTGATGGAGGTAAGGAAGCTCTAACTGTTCTCTTTATGTATAGAGGTGATGGGACTCGTGCTCCTCCCATGCTTATGTACTGTTATAAGAAAGCTGTACCCAAGAAAATAGTTGAAAATACTCCTAAAGGATGGGGTATTGGAGTGTCGGAGAGTGGTTGGATGACCGCTGAAACCTTCTATGAATACATTACGAATGTGTTCTATCCATGGCTAATTGAAGAAAAAACAGAATTTCCAGTCATCTTATACATGGATAACCACGCATCTCATCTTAATTTACCTTTGGTAACTTTTTGCAGAGAAAAACAAATTGAATTGGTCATGCTACCTCCTAATTCTACCCACATTATGCAACCATTAGACATTTCATTTTTCCATCCCTTTAAAGAGACGTGGAAAAAATGTGTGCCAAAATGGAAAAATGAACATGGTGTTGAACAAATTAAGAAAGAAGACTTTCCTCAAGTACTCAAATTCACTTTAGACAATATGAAAAATGAAAAAAGGGTTGTCGCTAGTGGCTTCAAAGGATCTGGACTGTACCCATTCGATTCAAATGCGGTTGATTATGATATTTTACAGAAGAGTAAAAAATCTAAACAACCTACTGATCAACTGGATACTAATTGTTCAGAAATAATTGAAGAAAAACAACAATACTTGCAAAATTTTGAAAAAAATTTACCAGAAGTTACACTTAGTGAATTTAAAGAAGCTGCAAAATGCGGATCATGGACCGGAAACTTAGAGAAGAAAGCATTATTCGATTACTGGTTTAAAATTTTTAACACTTTTACGGGTATTTAAAATAAACAATTATATAGTTTAAATTTATAATACCCTTTTCTGAAAAATGTTTTAAAATTGAATGATTTTTAAAATTGAATTATAAAATTTATATTGCATTTTTATGAATAGAAATCGACATTTCTGGTTTGCTTTTTAAAAAATATATCACAAAAATGTATTTTTCGATTTTTTCTCAGATGGTGCAAAATACCCTATTATTGACCTAAGTACAATTGATGCTTGCAATTTTTTTGCTTGGTTTTTTTTATATACAATTTTTTTATACGATTTTTACGATGCCCTCTATATTTGAGATCAAATTCTAAGTTGATTAATTTTTACATTGATTTATTTTTTACAGTATTAATTTTTTAACTTAACTTTTAACTTTAACTTAAATTTAACTTTTTAGTTCGTTTCAGTTTGCTTAATTTATGCTATATATTTTTTAACACCTATTTACATATTTCTATAAATAGGTATTTCTTCGAAACAGAAGCCAGTAAACGAAAGTATTAAAGATATTAATGGTCATCATATTCAACGTACCTTAGAACATAACTTAGACGCTAATCAACCGTGCTTATCAAATGATATTGATTCAAATACTCATTCTTCGATGAATTATCTCTGTACTAATGATGAAAAATTACCTATTAATGTTGAAACAATTAGTTCAATAAATGGTGAAGACACATTGCAATCCGTTATTATCAAGGACAATAACAATGTGATTAACAGTGACCAAACTGATTATATTGATGATGGACACATTTTTGAGGTCATATGTGAATCTACTCAAGTGAACCTTCAAGAGTCATCAACTGATAGCAACAATATAATTTGAAAAAGATGAAAGATGAAAAACAAAAAAATAAAAAAAAAAACTGCAAGAAGAAAAAAAAATATTAATGGCCAAAGTTAAAGAATTGCAAGAGAAAATTAAAAACGAAAAATAGATTTGAATCAATAATCTTTGTTAATTAGTCGTTTACATTATAAAAATTTTGTTATTTTTGTTGAAATGTCAAGATAATTATTTTTGTAATTGTAATGATCTCAAATATCATCAAATAAATTTTTTTAAACTGTCTCAAAAATAGGGACCTGTCTTATGAGACACTGGGGCCATGAACCTTTAGAGTGTCTCATAAATACCTACGGTCATAGAGGTTCTTTTCGAAAATTCCTATTTTAATTAAATTTTAATTAAAAATGTATTACTAAATATAAATATTGATTAATTAATCATAAAATTATCGCATAATGCAATAAAAATTATATTTTCTACTTAAATAGAATTAATATTGGTGGCAATGTTCAACCTACCCCGAAATCTGTCTCATCATACGGACTTTTACCTTACGTAGACTAAAATTTGCTAAAATCAAACATTTATAAGAATACTTGTCAAATTATTTATTTTTATCAACTTTTAGCATTGAAGCCGTGGTCTAATCAAAAAATAGTATTTGAATTTTATATTTTATTTCAAATTCTGCATCAATTAAAAAAAAAACCAGCCACTAGAACGCTCGTGGTCACTTTTTCAATATCTAAGCATCTTTTTAAGGGTAAGTTGCTAGCCTATAGATAATGTATAAATTATATACCTACATCTATATAGTATCAATTTTTATCAATATAAGCTCATCTTTAAATCCAAATTTTTTATGGTATATTTATTGGCGACTAGCCATATACCCACTCGATGGATTTACCATCGGCAACATTTCAGGATATCAGTTAATGTTAAAGATTTATTAAATATTATTTAATTTAATAGTCATAGTAACATATTTTTAAACAATGAGCGCTATTTCTTAAAGACAAGTTAAGATAACTCTAAGATTGAACTTAGCAAAGTTAACACTAAGACTTAACATTACAATTCATAGACAGATTTTAAAATTGTCCTAGTAAAAACAAGCTTGAAGTTAGTTATGATGATACATTGTGAGGTGTATACAAGCTTTACAATTAATTCACCAATTAAAAGCAATCAGAGAAACGAAAAATGTTTGAACAGTAGTAGTTAAATTTTTCCGTTATTTTCGGATGAGTATCAAAAGTTTTGACGAATTATTTAGTATTTTCGGACCTGCAACAACCTACGAAAATAGAAATATGAGATTATCTATTCCACCTGAAGAAAGACTCACGGTAACTTTGAGGTAAGTAATAATTAATTATATATGTATATTTCTGTATTGACTATTTTATCATTCAACAATCAATTATAATTTTATTAATCAGAATACCCCCACTATGTTATGCATCTGCATGACATAGTGAATTTCCAAAGACTAGACACTGGCGGATCTCATATAAGAACTTGTATTCAACTAAAATAGTTTAGCTCTCTAACAGTGAAAAAATTTTCAAAATCGGTTGAGTAGTTAATATTTGGCGTTTTTTGGGTCTCCAGGACCCCGGCAGATCTCATATAATATAGCATATATGTATTTAAATATAGTATAGCATATATATATTTAAATGGAATTAAATGAAAAAAAAATTTTTCAAAATCCGGTGGGTAGTTTTATTTTTGGCACTTTGGGACCCCCGAACCGTGGCAGACCTCATACAAGGTAACTTACATCCATTTAAAATAGTTTACCTCTCTACCAGTAAACAAATTTTCAAAATTGGTGATGACGCGTTCTTGAAAAGTTAGTTAATTTTTATTTTGAAAAATGAAACAGATTATAAATATTGTTATTGTAACGATAAAACAATGAAGCATTTGTTGTAACGAAATTCAGCAAATTTCTTAATATTTCTCAGAATCTAGTTCATTTAGAACAATGTTTTAAAAGCTTGTCTTATGTAATTTTTTACGCTCTTTTCAATCTTGTAAAAAAAAAATAAAAAATTTGAATTTTCCCCAAATTTTACAAAAAACAACTAAAATTGGCAAAAATTGGTCAAAATTTTGGTTTCCAAAAATCGGATGCATCTGGCAGACGAAGTTATTCAAAACATTGGGACTTTTGTATATATATATATATATATATATATATATATATATATATATATATATATATATATATATATATATATATATGTATATATATTTTAGGCCAGTAACCAGAGCAAAAAATATTTGTAAACCTTTCGATTTTGAGAAACAGTACCGATTTTGATGAAACTTTGCAAATAAGCTCTTTATACCCTATCCTTTAAAAGTTATATAGCCCTGATGGGCGCTTCAAATTTTTAAGGGGTGAAAACAGCCCCTTTTGCAAGAATAATGAAAAAGCATTTTTGAAAACGCCACTGATATTAAAGTCGTGTATATTTACGTTGAAGGAATATTGTTGAATGGTTAAAAATATAATTTTGAAATTAGAGTTCTATTCCAACCCCTAAAAACCAACCCTTATGTTACATCGTTCCAATAATAATAATTTTTTTTTAAATTTAAAAATAAAAATGTTGCATGCATTCCCCATACCAAAAGCAGATCTATAAACCTAATCGGTGGGAGAGACATCATCGCTGTCGACCTCTTCCTCCTCCTCCTGACCAACAATGAGTGGACAATTGGTGCAGTTAGAGCCCCAGCACGCTCCACACGTAGCATTGCAAAATAACCCAATTTTTCGACACGTGTACGTAATAGTGCAACCTTTCTTACAGTTGCAAAAAATCATTCGCAACAAATCTTCTGGAGCAAGTGAATTTCTTATTTTCGTTGCTATTAAACAACCGTTAGGATACCATCTTCAAACATGCGGACGAATATTAGTACTTGCGCTATAATTTAACTGCGCCCTTTTTAGTGGTCGCTTAGATGAAGGTCTCGTAGCACATCTGCTCAAAAAAAACTGCTAAATTTGTGACACTGCTCAATTTTTTTAATGTATGCGCAGCTCCACCGTACAGTACAATTGGGAAATACCAGCCGGCTTCCAGAATTTGCTGCAACTTAAAAATGGCATGGAAATTCGTCATTTTTGAAGTTAGAGCTATGAAAGTTGGTGATTAGAATTCTATGTGTCAGTAAAAGCTAGTTGTAAAAGCGTTTTTGGATATTCATTCTCTAAGGGGGTAAAATGAGGGATGAAATGTTTGTTTTTGTTTTTAGTCCTACTTGATGACATACCCGACCGTCATCACGCAAAATCCGAATATGTGTAGTGTTACGATCCGTAATGCATATGTGTGGTTTGGATGGATGTAGAAGGGCGTCAAAACCGTCGAGAATGACGCGGTGTGCGTGCTCTGAAAGATTGAAGGCAAAATACAATTTATTTTATAACGATAACTTTGTCAGTTTTGAAGATATCCAATCGCAAAAATACTCAGTTTGTAAGGAATTTCCAAGGCTAGAAGGCCTGTAAAGCTCAACTGTGTTGAACCCTTATTTTTAAGATTTTTAAATGTCTCGGGAAACATAGGCGTTGCACCTACCTGTGAACTTATATCCACGATATCTCAAATAATTATTATCGTAGAAAAAAAAAAATAACTAAAATGTCGGGCAATTAAAGACTTGTAATTTTATACAGATGCATTTTTTTCGTATATTACATAGTTTTTTAATTATCGGAGAAAAAAGGGAATTTTTTCTGAAATTTCAAAATCTGTGGCTAACGTAAATGAAAATTATTTTCAAAAATAAGCATTCTAAAGCATTCAAACTCCCAGAATATATGGTTAGTATACTTAAATGAAAGTAACTGTACTTGGATTTCATTGACTATCAATTCTTGTCCCGAAGCCATTGGTTTTGTTGTTGCTTTTTGCTCTGGGAAAATGAGACAGCCGAATTTTTCTCACCATGACTCCGTCATTTTTAACGCAAATAGCTTCTACCAGAGCTCCTTTTGTAGGCCTTTTTAGTTCTATAAATAATGTCCAATCAGTTTTCCTCCTAAAGTACGCTGCTTTTCCGTTATTTAACGCCAAAAGGTTCGAATTTAGTTTTTGGCGACCAAACAATCATTTTTAACGACTCATAAATCGAGTATCGTTTCATCTACGGAAAGGAAGAAAAAACCAATCGATTTGTTATTTTAAAAGCTTCATTTTTACTTCAATAAGTTTATTTTTAAAAACAAACGGTCTTTAAGTTATTCGTGAAAAACTGCTTCAAAACCTGCATTTTTTAGATGAAAAATCAACAATTTCAATGGCAGATAACTCGGAAAATATTGATTTCCAGAACATTTTTTTATTAGAATTTATCCCTCTATCAATTTCTGCATTTAGTTATATATATATATATATATATATATATATATATATATATATATATATATATACTAGCCGTATACCCGATGAGATTTCCAAATCGACAACATCTTTCTAGTAGATACTCACTTTCTGCTCACTTTTAATGCTTTTCAAAAGCCTGTATCCACGTTTCTAACTTCAGAAATGGCGAACTTTCATTTCCTGTTTTAACCCCTTAGGGAATAAATTTCCAGAAATATTTACACAACTGACTTTTATTTATAAATAGAAGCCTAAACGCCAATTTTCATATCTCCTATGCTAAATTTCGTCCTTCTAAACCCAACAGTTTAGGCTGTGCGTTGTCTGTCAGTCAGTGTTAAAGATTTATTAACTAAGATATTATTTATTTTAATAGCCATAGTAACATATTTTTATATATCTCTAACTTCAAAAATGACCAATTTCCAGTGCCGGGCGCAGGTCTTTTCATGGCACCCGCTGTAGTTTGTGTATTTCCAAAAAGGAAATTCACTTGAAAACAAAGTTAACGTTATTTTTTCATTTTTGTCTAGTAGGAATTGTAGTATTACATATATCATATAATTCAGAATCTTCTGATTCCGTACTAAAACTATGCACACACGAAACAGTATCGGAGTTTTCGGGTGACATTAAATTTATGTATATACCACCTATGTGTGGTTTTTGGAAGTCGGTGTTGGCAACGATACAGAATATGAGATTTGTGTATTTTGAGAGCTTGTAGATGGTAATGATATAGGCGAAGAGTATGGGTGTGTAGGTGAGGGTTTGTAATAAACTGAATGTAATTCTGTGAATTAATATTTTAGAGACAGTATGAAGTGGGGTAATGAAAAACCGGTTTCGAAAGTTACTTTCCCAATAAGCCTGGTTGGGACAAATATAAAAGTTGAGCTTTGTGTGCATTTTCCATGTCCATATTCTTAAATACTTGTAAAAGTTGTATTTGCACATTTAATTTTTTATCTTCAAGAACCATTTTAAGCAATGACACTAGAGAGACAAGGCAAAATATCTTTCCCTGTTGTCATCTAATTCATTTTTCTTTTTTTCCAAGGCCTCTAGAAGCTTGTCTTCGTATGATTTTTTTTGTCTAAAATGTCTATAAGTCTGTCTTCATAAGTTCTTTTTTCGGCTTTCTTTTAATGTAAATTCATTATTTTAGGGTCACCTTCATCTATATTTTCGTCACCATCATTGATTTCAATAATAAGGGCAGATACATTTCCTGATGTTTCCCTTGTTTCCATACGAGGAACAAGAAACAAAAGTTTCTCAAAATATTTATATTTTTTGCGGTACTTCGCTGCTTGACCTGATTTGGTTTTTTTCTACTCTCGTAGTTCTCTCGCAAAGTAAGCTCTAATATTCTTCCATCTGTTTTGTACTAATTTACCTGAAATTTAATACTTCATTGGTATTAATTAATTTAAAAATATGTATATAGGTAGAACTATGCTTGTGTGAATGATAAGTAAGCATATTTTAGATTTATTTTAATCGAGTCCTTTTTAATTGTTTTAGATATCTCGCAACTGGTTGCAGTTTTTACGCTCTGTCATCTGAATATTTGTTAGGTCCCACTACAGTAAGAAAAATAGTAAAATCGACACGTACTCAAATCTGGAATCTTCTGCAATCCCTGTACATGCCAGAAAAAAATAAAGAAGATTGGATTAATATTGCCAGTCAATTCTACCAATTTACAAATTTTCCAAATACATATATAATTGGTGCCATATCATTGATGGGAAGCACATCCGAATTACTAAGCCTGAAAATAGTGGATCAGAGTGCTTTAATTATGAGAAATATTTTTCTATAGTACTTATGGCATGGGTTGATACCACGGACTATAGAATAGAATACAAATTATAAATTTGTATATATAGATGCTGGGGCAAATGGTGCAGCAAGCGATTCCAGTGTTTTTGGAAATTCTAATATAGGTAAAATACTACTGCAAAATCAGTTGAATTTACCAAATGATCCCCACTAGCAAATGATGAAAAAGGAGGAAGTACGCCGTTTTGTTTAGTGGCAGATGAGGCATTTGGCCTATCAAGAAATAATTACGACTATATGCCAGAAAATCCTTGACTACTATAAAAAGGATTTATAACTATCGGCCGAATGGTCGAATCCACTTTCGGGATACTTAGTAATAAGTGGCGTATTTTTCACAGACTTCTTGACGTGAAGCTCGAATTTTGTAATATAATTGTAAAAGCTTGTTGCATTTCACATAATTACGTACGGTGCAAGGACGGAATTCAATTTATAGATACTGCCTACGAATGTTCACTAGACAGTATTACAACAAATCCAGCTAAAATAAACTATATCAGCAGCAAACATACACAGTTATTTTGCATCTTATTTTATTTCATCACAAGGAGCCGTGCCGTGGCAATACGATAAATTATAAATGTTATGCACGAATTTTGTTTTTAATATAAAAAAAAAAAATTAGTACGTACCGGCTTCTGTTTTTTATTGAGTCGATAGGTTACTCCAAACGTTGTAAAACAATTTCACACTGACTTCTTCCCACGCTTTAGTTTTTAGTTGAATATCAGAGTATTCCTTTAAGTTTTTATTATACAGCAACAGTCTTACTTCTATTTCCTCAATTAATATATCATTATCTATATCATCTTCATGTAAAGATACGTTTTGGGGAAATGTTAATGATGCCATTTTTAACAACTGAGCTCGAATGTCAATTATTCAAATGTCCAATGGAATATAATCATGAAAATATTCAGACATTTTTCCAATAATTCGAATGTTTGAATTTTCAAATATTTGATTCAAATTTTAAATAGAATAATAAAGTGTTCATTGTAAATATTTAAATTTTTTAGTTATTAAATTAAAATAAATAGAGGAAAAGTGATAAGTAACAAATAATAAATTAATATAGACAAAATATTTAAGGAAATATCGATTAGTCATATACATTACAAAATATTCCTTTGAATCCAGTAATGAATTGCAAAAAACAGAACTTTTTTTAAAAAGAGAATATTTCTAATTACAAAATTTATATAATTATAACTTCTAAAGTATATGACGTATTTATTTATTTTTATTATATTACACTGAAGTATAATTATATTCTACTATAGCTAATGACTAATATTATTACAAATTGAAAATTATATAAGTAATTTGGAAAATTACTTAAATATAATTTAGGAATATTTTGTGTATATACTTAAATAAATATATGGGACCTAAGATTAATTTTTTTCGCTAGTTGGCATTTGCCTAAAGTATTTCAATATTCAGTTTTCAACCAAACAAAATATATGTATATTAATTATTATATATTTATATTTAAGATAAGAGCACCAGTAGCCGTCATTGACCCAATAGCCGTCAAGTTTCAGTAAAATAATAAATATTAAGATATTAAGCAAGCATATATTTTGTGTTTCCTGCTACACAAAAGGATGCTACACAGAAGGTTCTGGAAAGTATGCCCAACCGTTATTCCATTTATGATAGCGTTCAGTTAGCATTAGATATAATAACGACTCATTTGAAAGTTAGTGTTTGTAAAATTTGCATATATTCACTAAAACTCTTAAGTTTTAGCTAAGGTAAGCACTAATTTAATTTTACTGTAATTTTGGTTTTTAACGAATAATTAGTTAGGTATATTTTTTTGCTTTCTGAGGTTTATTATGAATTAAATTTTATTAAAAAATAGTTTTTAGACCAGAAAACCTAACAGAAATTTATTATTTTTGTTGGGGGCTACTAGTACATAAAATACAGGTATTTTTCAGTAACCGTCATAGTGACGGTTATTGGGGTAACAAATTGTATTTTAAAAAAGGATACATATCCTCCTATGTTTTTTACACTAAAATTTTAAAACCTGGATTAAATTCACAATAATACGATAAAGCTACTGACCAGTACCCGTCATTATTTTTTGTAACAATTGAATTTTAGTAGTCCTTGTAAATTAATGTCGGATACTGGTACTCTATAGTAACGATTTTTGGTACCGTCTTTTTTTGTAGGTAAATTTCAATATAAAATACAGTAATGAAGATTAAATAAATGCTTTTGATATGTTATTCGTTAAATAAAATTCCGATTTCTATCGTAATCAAACAATTTCGTATATCACAGATAATTGGCAGGCCACATTGTCAGATAAATTAAAAGGAAAGTAACCCATATTATGCCAAAAGTCCCTCCACAATTATTTTAACCAACAAAGAAAATGAGAACATAGTAAAGTGGATGATACATTTGAATGAAAATGTGATCCTTAGCTGGTAGACAGTAGCCAACTACTAATCCAAAACTTGAGAAAATCCATTTACTCATGGTCGACCTGGACGAAAATGGTTCTTGTATATACCAGTAATGATTCTTGCAATAGGCATCCGGAGTTATCTAAGCGATTATCTCAAAATTTAAGAAAATCAAGGGCTTCGGTAGCGTAAAATATCAAAACCTGGCTTAAGGAAATTGAAAAATATTTTAAAAAAGAAGAATTTATAGAAATTTTGAAAGATGCAGAGCGTCTGACGGAATTATGGTGGATCAGTATCTTTTTGAGCCCAACTAATAACGATGTAATTGTAAAGAAAGGACAAGAATCAGTACATAATGTTATTAATTTCAATGAAAAAGAATGTACAAAAATTATGGATACTGTGGATAATGCTTCAGAAGAATTAGCATCACGGATGGTTGTACTAAAGTTAAAGAGAATTCTAAAAGAATCGGTTCAGTGCCAATCTAAGCAATATATTTGCAGGAATTGCAGAAAGGAAATAACAGAATCAAATGATTTTTTTTTAATAAAGCTTTACCCTTAAGAGTGTTCAACCAAAAATCTCCAAAAACAACGTTTACTAGAAACAATTTTGAGGCTTTATTTTAACTTAAAAAATTAAAATAAAAATATAATTCGGTAGAAAAAAGACTGTAATTTTTCGGATGGTCATTGATTTTTAAAAGTTAAATCATTTTAATTACAAAAAATTACTCTAAACATCACCATTTTTGAAATAGTAGAAACAAAACTGAAGCTTTAGCATTTACTTAAAAAATTTGATTCTTTTTTTAAAAATTGCGTAAATACTTTCTCTTTTTCGGATGGTCATTTAAAAACCATTTACATTAAAACTGACCTTAAAAAAATTAAAAACCTTAAAAATTGCCAAAATCGGTTTGAATATTTCAAATTTAGTTTTAACAGATGGCAGTGAGTTCGTTATAATATTTGTAATTTTTACTATAGAGACATATTTAAAATTTTTATGAAAAAACGAATTTGTGTTCATTTTTGCTGGGATTCTCAACATAAATATAATTGATTAAAATATATACACGTCCAAAGAAGTTTTTAAAATTATTATTATGTTTGACTTGATTACAAAAATCACAATAAATTATTATCAGGTGATGAGGCAGTTGGAAATAACTGAAAGAATTTTGAAAAGATTTTTGTTCATTTGTGCTATAGATCACAAACCACAAAAGGTCTCTTATTTGAAATTTGGAAGGATCAAAATTTTTGGAAAAATAAAATGGAAGAAAAACTTATTGAATTTTATGACTCTAAATTATTACCCGAAATATTAGACCCACGACATACACAAAAACTTAAAATTTGTGACTAATTTTTATTTTTTATTTTTCTTGTAAGGAAAATTGTATTTTCATATAGTAACACCCATTGTAAAATTTATTCAATTTTATTGTAAATACTATAATATTTTTTATAATATAATAATACTTTATAAAAGAAATGCGGCTCTCTAGACCCAACAGTTGACGCTAAAAACGTTTTGGAGTTATTAATTAAAGTTTAAAGTTAACTTTTTGTGTGTAAGTTTCTTTATTATTTCTCATTCTTTATTAAAATTATATAAGAAGGACACAATTAATGAAAATATTTTAGCAAAAGATTCTTCAAAAATCTTTCAGGTCAAGATCAACACTCAGATCAAACTTCTAGTTTCTAGCACTAGCAGAAGTTCTCTAACAATTTATTTGGAAATATAAAATATTTGTTTTTTTAAAAAAAATCAACAAACCTTTTTTCATTCATTTGTGTTACTATAGTATTAACTGGTATTAATAATAATACATACAGGCATACATATACAGGCTGGAAATAGATTTATCGAACATAGGGCAAGTATAGTGAGAAATTTTTCTCAGGATCAATGTGATCTCTGACACTTTTTGATCAATAATGTCGATTCTCTCCTCAATGTCAATAATATATATTTCATTTTTAAATCGTATTACCATGGATCTGCAATATTTTTGTGTTGTCAGATTAAAAATCCAAATTTATTGCGAATTTATCTCTTGCAAGAAAAAGAAGAAAGCTAGAATGACAAATTATGGTTCATTATGCTACCGAAAAAAAAAATTCAGCTTGTCTCATGATGTTTGGCGAGCAATAGTTATCGTGAAACACGTGAATTATTTAGTGTGTTTTACGAAAATAGACAAGTCCCCAGTATAAGTACTATAAAACACATTGAAGATCAATTTCGTATCACGAGTTGTATAAATAGTGCTTATTTAAGACCACAAAATGATCCAAGAAACATTAATGAAGATTTGGAGATGGGTGTTTTAGCTGATTTTGATCTAAATCCCAATACAAGCATCGGAACAGTTGCTAAAGAGAAAAATATTAGCCATACTAATGTACATAGAATTTTGAAAAACGCAAATTTACTCTGCATCCAAGTATAAACATTTGCATGAAGTTTTCCCTGAAGATTCGGATGTGAGAAACGAATTTCGCAAAATAATGATGAACAATTCAAATCTAGATCCTGATTTTTTGAAGTTTTTGTATTTTAACAATGAATGTACACTTACTTTACAACAATATCCCAATTTCCAAAACTGCAGGTATTGGACAACCGAAAACCCATATGTTTATGTAGATTGTCACACGCAGTATCGACAACAGCTGAATGTATGGACAGGAATTTTGGAAGGCAATATTATAGGATCATCTTTTATAAATGGAGCACTTACGGGCGATAAATACCTTCAGTTAATAAACGGCATTGATTCAACAATCGAAGCTGTGGTAAATGGTGAAAACAATATAGTTTGGTTTAAACTCGATGGAGCACTTGGACATTATTATAGATCAGTGCGTGATTTTTTAAATCAGCATTTTCAAAATGCTTAAAGTGGACGTGGGAGCGCAATTAAGTGGCTCCACATTCTCTCGATTTACTGCTAAATAATTTATTTTTTTGAGATCACTTAAAAAGCAAAATTTACACATCAAGGTCCCACCCAAATACGCAGTCTCTGCAAGGTATTATTGTAGCAGCCTATTTTAATATTACTACCAACAAAAACACTAAATATTCGCAATGAATTTTACAATAAATTGGGATATTTTTTAGCGGTTAATGCAGAAAAGTTTGAACATTTAATTTAATAAAAGTAATAAAAATATTTATTTATAACAATTAGTTTGTTTACTTTTAATTTTTAATTTTATTTCAATAAACCATAAAAAAATATATCTATGTCATTTTATTCTAATAAACGGCGTAATAAAAGTACACAGTTATAATGTTTTTTAACACTAGCATATTACATTAATGATCCATACAAAATCTTCCATTTTATTTGCCGTATGTTGAATAAATCTGTTTCCACTTTGTATATATTTGCACAAAACATATGTATTTTTATGATATTGCATAAAATGGATACAAATTATCAAATATTAATCAAAAATTTTTCTAAAGTTCTTTCAGGTCAAAACCTAGACTTATATACTAAATTTTAAAATTCTTGTACTAGTAGAAATACCCTAATAATACGATTACATTTGAAATTTGAAATAAGTCCCCATAAACGTTTTCAATGTTAAAAATAATTTTTTATGTAAAATCAAAATTATTGTGTAATTTCGGTTCTTCTTAGGGTTTTTGAGAATCCTACCACACATTTATATGAAAGTTAACAATAAAAATACCTAATAAAAAAAGATGAACATATTACTATGTACTAAATTATATTAAACTACCCTTATTTGAAGTGTTGTTGTTAGGTTTTTTTTGACAGATAATGGAGATATATAAAATAATAAAAAAAGAGGTAAAATACATTTTAAATTGTAAACATATATTTCGACTCTTGTTAGCACATTTGTTTCTTAACTAAATGGTTAAATATTAACAATTTTCAAAATCTTACCTCCGCCTGCTCGCCCCAAAACAAGTTGCCCGGAAACAAATACGCTCTTATAGCCTTAAGTATTTCAATTATATAGCTCAGTTGTTTAAGCTTAATCATATTCTAAAAAATGACGGATACCGGGTATCTCCTCTGACGGATACTGGAACATTGTTAATTTTTTATTGACGGGTACTGGTACACCACACTTTTTCCTTTTATTTTTTTAAATATATTTATTATACAAATATTCAAATAAATTACCATATTCCTGAAAGATCATAAAATTCTCTTTCGTTTTAGCTTTACTGTTGGTTATTTCGTATAATTATAAACGAAAAAATTTAATGTAAAGTCCTGCTCATGTCTTAACTTGACGGCTACTGGTGCTCTTACCTTATCTACAAAATATAATATGTAATATAGTATATATACGTCGTTTCAAGCTCTAGGCTGATCGAGAACTTGGGGGGAGGGGGGAAAGTTGCAGAACAAGCCGATCGGGAAATTGCTTATATCTTGCTTACTATTGGTCGTAGTGATGATTTTTTTTTTTAAATTTTTTTGCAACGAAATAATCTCAAATTTATGTTGTATGCATACTTTTGATGTACCTAACGGTTTTCGTGTAAAAAAATGAAAATAGAACACAAAAGTAAAATGAAAGTATTTTGAGTATACAGAGATAGTCAAAAGTATGAAAAAGTCAAAAATCAGCGGGAAAGCATTTTTGGGATAAATGATGAGGACAAAAGTTTCACCATTTGTTACGGCGGATCGGATGATGACCTTCACCTTGACCTCAAAGTCAAGGTTCAAGGTCATATCAAGGTCAAGTCCATTTTTTTCTGACCCCGGAAATGGAAATAGCGGAAAATTCTGCATCGTTTGGTTATCGTATCATAAACTTTATTACAGTATTTTCAACTATTTGAGCTCAATGGATCGGCGGTTATACATAAAACAGTAACGGAAATTATTCATAATTTTCTACTACTCAAAACTCTAACGGTTTAATCTCAAAATTGCATTTTCAAATTTGCCGGAAACATAACTCAGAAAATGAAGAAATGTACCATTTTTTTTTATAAATGAAATTAAAAATTAAACCAAAATTAAAGTGTAAAAGAAAAATTAAGATATCTCAACAACTAACAAAGTTATGGGACTTTAAAGTAGCACTTTTCAATTTCATTTGAGACAGATGTGTGACGTCATTTATGCTACCACATTGTAAGTAGAGCGGCGAGCTCTTTCTATTCTGAAAAACGTACTGAAATGTTAAATGGGCTATGCAATTTGGACGTTTCAGTTGTTCATATAATTTATGACTATGTAGTATCATTTCAGCAATACAAAAGTGCATGTTCAATCGAATACTTTAAACGAATATTTTACAAATATTTATATTATAATATAAAATTAAGAGGAACAGCTTATAAAAAAAATAACTGAAACATTATTACTTACTGTTCGTCTAGTTTATTTCATGAAATATACTTGATTACTAAACAAAGTTTTCTAAAAATATTTTCATAATTCTCATAATTTGTCTAGCTACAAGCGTAAATTTCTCGTTCCGCTTGATTTTAAACATTGTAAAATATTATCCGATAGTAGCACAATCAGCTACAGACTCCCTGATATGAATGTCAAAATTAGAGACATAATTTTTGTTTTACAAGTATTACTTGATGAATTATCAATACTATCATTTATCAAATAACTACTCACTTGATGAATTATCAATATTTACTTCGCATCCCGTTAAACTAAGACCAAATAAAAAAGGTATAAAAAAATTAAGTAGGTAAACATATACGATACATAATATACAATTATGTTAGTAATAAAAGATGGCTAGAATAATATTTATCATATCCTAAACTACTTTTGGTTTTCTTGTTAAAAATAAAGAGACAGGGTACAAGTCGTGTTAATTGTATAATTTATCCTTCTTTTTTTGGCCTCTATTTTTTTGAACGTTCCTATGATTTGCTCTTTACCTTAAAGTACCTACATATTATTTTTATTACGTAATTATCTTGAATACATAATTATTTATTACTAGTGAATATTCTGCCTGTTCAATATTTTTATTGCTACATATTATGTATATTTTAAGGCTAGGGTCACACTGGAAGTGGGCACATACATACGAGTTAATTTGAATGATGTAATTTGAAGCAACATACAAAATGTTAAAACAAAAATTTCATTCCGAGATTAAATTCCTATTTGATTGGGTTAATATATTTTACATAATTTTTACTAACTACTTGCCACAGATTGAAGACTACCAGTCCGGTATTGTTTGTCATATCCTGTATTTCGATTTTTTTTCTTTTTTTTTTTTTTGGGGGGGGGGGGGGGACACCAGGAAGTAGAAGGGAATAAACCAGTAATTTAATAGGTGATTTGTTTTTGTTTTTTCGTATTTTCGATTTTTTTAATCTGAAATAGTATATTGTTTTGCTTGACTTGAACTTCTTTGTATTTGGGATTTTGTTATGTTTATTTTCATCCATGTAATTTTGGTATTTGAATTGACGTTTTAACGATCATCCCCAGTCTGATTTACTTTTTCTGTCTTGTTTGATTTATTTTTTCAAAACTTCTCTGCTTTGTTTCTGTTATTTTATGACAGAGTCATTGCTGTTTATTTTGAATTTTAAGTAAGTTTTGTTATGTCGTCAATTCAAAAGGTGTATATTTAGTGGTGGAATGGACGAATTATCATTTACTCTCACGGTGGTGTATGTCCGGTGTGATTTGCTTATGTGTTATTTTATAAAATTCAACTGGAGTCGGAGAAATCGGTCTACAATTGAAGTATGAAGTTCTAGCTGATGATTTAATATCACAACTATCATAAAACTATCTGAATAAAATACAGAATCAAAATCTTTTTCAGAGTCTGCAACTATTAATTTTGGTACTAATGATATACTAAAGAATATAGACACTAATGGTAAATTTTATAATGGCGTTAAATAATAGAAGCTTGTTTTTTTTATTATGTATACCCCTGCGAATTTTTGAAATAGTTTGGCCTGTGCAAACTTTTAAAAACTATAAATGGTTAATACTGCCTGTTTGTTAACATAAATGTGTCTATAATGGTCTTGTTGACGTTAAATTAAGAGAAAATTTCTGTTAGGTAGAAAAACAGAAATTTCATTTGTGGAAAGATGTTATATTCTGCTGTTTTTAAAATATTTCCTTTTCTTGAAGAATTAATAGTTTTCGCGGCAATCGTTAACAGTTGAAACTAGTCCGTATTATTTCCTCAAAATTAAAAGGCTCTGGATGAAACATGTGGTACTTTTGGGAAGTTATTGTAACATTGTAATGAAAGTCTATATGAAAATTTCCCTTTCAAGGAACTTATTAAGAGTGTACAATTTTTAACTATTCTCGACTAATTACTATTTATTATACTATATGAAATCTTAAAAAAAATTGGCGTAGATTGTTGTATATGATTAAAAACTAAACTAACATTTTCTAATTTATATACTATAAATAACCAGTTTTCTTTGTAAACCGCTAATTAGCAATTACATTATGGACTTAAAAGCTAAAAGATTGAAACGCCACGTCGGCGTCGTATAATTTATTCACAATGATTTTTATTTTTATCAGTTTAAGTTATTTGTTATTTTGTATTGTTCTTAAAATACTGTTATTTATTTCAGCTACATGCATTAAGACGACTAATGCAGGGCGATGCAAAACATCCAAAAGCACCATTAGGAAATAACTTCCGACCACCACAACCATTACATCATCGGCCGGTTCGAACCAATATTGACTTCAATGTCAAACAAGGACAGGTAAGTTCAATATACAGTCAATATACGGTCCAAGCATGTAACAATAATTCCAGTTCTGACAATGTCATTAATAGGGTTTGCATTCGATTAATATATATATGCATGTATAGGCCAAATCAACTAAATATAGTCTGATGTCATCAAGCAAATGCAACAAATCATAGATTCCCAACCTTTTCTGGACCACCGCCCCCTTTGGTATAGAACAGAAATTTCAACGCCCCCTAGCAGCGCCGCGGGCTTTTTTTTATTTTTCACAACCGGCGACCTTTTTTTTTGCTCGTCGCTGTAAAATGTCTTACTTATTTGACCACCTCTCTTGACCACCTTATCCGCTACCGCCCCCCTGGAAGGCTCCAGCGCTCACTGAGGGCGATATCGCCCCCGTTGGGAATCTGTGCAACAAATGAAACAAAATTAGACTACCTAATTTTCTGTCTCTCTTCCTTTTTGTTATTTTTATATTAGAGTAACTATAGTAACTTAAGTTCGTCTGTCTAATTTTGCTTGATTTGTTAATGACGTCAGAGTATTTTTAGTTAATTTGAGTTATACTCTTCAATCTTAAATAAAACGATTTAAGTTTCGTGTCTGATATATAAAAATTTTTGATTACTGACAACTTTTTCGACACTAATTCCGAAGTTTGTCCCAACATTAGCACAATGACGTTCATGAAGAATTATTACGAAATGATCAACTCGTACACTATTTTGACAGCTAATACATTTTATACAGAATTGTTGTCGTGCGACGTGATGTGTGAGTTCGCAAGGTTTCACTTGATGTCCTATGATGTTAATGACCGTCAAGGTGTTAATATTATTTTTTAAATACTTCCTTACCATTCATCAATGGGACTGATCATCACGTAACTTATTAAAGAAATCAATAATTTAATTTTTCACCACAATATTCAAATTCAACTACTTCAACTCAAAGAAAAACAAAACAATATCCAGATTTTTTGGTAAATAAAGAAAAAGACTGAGATGACAAAAATGAAGAGTACTTTTTCATTTATTGCCATCGGTTTTCAAATATATTAAGGCTCGTAACTAGGCTGGGGCAAGTGGGGCACTAAACCAAAGGGGACCCCCAAAAGAATATAAGAAAATCGAAAATTAACTGACTTTTTTGTGACGTATAATAAACATTTTGAATTAATTCACCTAAACCATTTGAATTAAATTACCGAATTTTCTTTTCACAAAAACTTCTGTTAAATCTGCTCCTCGATATCATCCACTAAGCCTTGTTATTAACACTGGAGCTTAACGGCATTTTGCTTTTTACATAAATACAAGAAAAATTAAAAGTATTTTACATAAATACAATAAAAATAAAGTTATTCAATTATTTAGAAGAAATTACTGCAACGAGCACTTTAAGATACATGTGTTACATACATATGTGACACATTTTTCTTTCTTTACACTTTACTGCTCACATTTTCGACATCCAAAAATAATCACAACAACCACAGAGGCCGATCGCGATCAATGATTACACATTATGTGTGCGATTTTACCACAAACAAGTATTTGTGTACTCACACAAATACCAACGCAGTACTCTTTGTGTGTTGGTTTCTATAAAAAATTTTTAGAATAATCAACACAATTAAAAATATATTTATAAAAAATATTTTTTATGTATTTATTTTTACCAGTTTATTATCTTATATTTTGTTTATTGTGTTTAGCATATGAATCTGTTCTGCAAAACAGAGAAGGAAATATAGTGTCCATTCCAGGTGTTCATATTCCAAACAAAATAAAAAGCTATATATAGGTATATATATATATATATATATATATATATATATATATATATATATATATATATATATATATATATATATATATATATATACCTATGAACACCATATTTCCTTCTCTGTTTTGCAGAACAGATTCATATGCTAAACACAATAAACAAAATATACCTCCTGTTATTGATTAAATGATTTTATTTAAAAAAATCAAATTATATGTAAGTATGTTTACACATGTTGAATCATTTTATGTACATTTGTTTATATAAAGTTTATTTAAAAATATTACCGCCCTCTGGGGAAATTAACTTTGAAAATGCTCGGTCTGTATAGTGTTTTGTCCAAAACTAAATATGGTGTTTTACAGCCGCCATATTGAATTTATTGATATTTCATGAATCCTGTGTCACTTTCAAGGTTAAGACGAATCCGATAAATTAAAATTTAACAACAACAACTCAAGAAGAAAACAGTTATAATGACAAGTTTAGTTGCATTAAACTACTACACCTGTTGGTCATTTAATTTAGGCTCATAGAATGGGAGCTGGAGGGAATTGAGAAGTAAAGGTCTTGAAGTGATAATTCCCGATTTTGATAAAACTTGCTAGATGTGTGGAACGAAGAAAAATAATAGACACGTATTTTTTTATCGGCCAAAAATGCCATTTAAGTGGTGAAATCCACCCCCAAATTTGGGGTAAAAATTTAATTTTGCCAAATTACTCGAAAACTATAACAAGTAGAAAAAAGTTTAAATTGAACTAACCCTTCATTTTTAAAGGTCTTTTACTGATGTATTCAAATCCAGGGTCAGACCTACTGGAAGGGCCTTGACTATAAAATTGGGGGTAAAATTTGAAATAATATCAAATATTTAAACTACATCAAAAATACTACTTTACATGTTTCTGCTAAAAGCCGTTACGTTAAAGCAAAAAGCTCAAACATAAATCTAAAATCTTACATGTGCACTCAATATTTTACTGATAATGTCTTTAGAGATTACTTTTTAAATCGTTTTTATTTATTGTATTTATACTCTACAATTAATATTTAAAGAAAAATATTGTATAAAATTTTATTATAATGTTATTTGTAAAAAATTAAGGGCTCTATACCGGTTCAAAATTCCGGTAGCTCTAGTTAATATTGGAAACTGTTGAAATATTTTAAAAAAAGAATCGGTAGAGGAAAAATTTAAATTGACGTAGCATATAATTGTTTTAGAGCTCGAAAAAATATACAGCGGTATTAACATATATAGATCCAGGGTCGTAGTTATTAGCGGGTCTTCAGAAAATTTTTTGATAAAATGTGCACTGCGATATATATATATATATATATATATATATATATATATATATATATATATATATATATATATATATATATATATATTTATATATATATATATATATATATATATATATATATATATATATATATATATATATATATATATATATATAGTTTCGTCAGCTGCAAAACAAATGATATAAATAACTAATCAATACAACTTCTATTATTTGAAAAAATATGTCTCCTACACTGATTGATACTGATCATATTCACATGACAATACGAATGGGATGAGTAGCTTAACGAAACTACTGAGTAGAACTTAACGAAGTGGGATGAGTAGCTCCTTTAAAATTTGTGTTTCTTTTTTGGTTTGCAAGTACGTATAGCCGATGTGCTATACGTTTTTATGCGCTTAAAGTATCAAAGTGTAGGTCATTGAAAAAATTAAATATTTACTATATCCAATTTGTAGTACATCCTACTTACGATTTTCCAACATTGGTGAATTCTGTTCGGATCGCCATTATTTCACAGATATACGAGTAATACTTGTATATTGAAGCCTTTTATATTTTTAGTAGTGATCGTGTAATATTGAATTTTCTTTAGAGTACTTACTATTTTAATAGTTAATTGTATGCTGGATCATCAATTTCAAAAGAATAATTTATACTGTAAAGTAAAATTTGTTATGTACTACATATGTATGAAATGGTTAAATTTTATATGATGTATAAAATATTTATAAATGCTGTTTATACACAAAATTAAATTTGGCATTGATAATAATTGGCTAATAATTACATTATAATAAAAAAAAAAACACGTCCACGCAATTATTGAAATCAGCATAGAAGACATTTTCTTTTGTACACATAGTAAAAACTAGTAATTAATTACATAGAAATATGACTATTAGTCAGTTTAAAGGACAATGGGCAAAACTATATGAGGAGCTGCCCCCTAGCGCCCAAGGTTGAGACCGGTGCCGATCGATAGCTCTGGTCAAGTAGTCCAACTTTGTCAATGGGCACGTTCATGGAGAACCTGGCCTTCAAAAGTTATAGGGTGTCAAATGTACAAAAAGTCTGCACGTTGGTATAGCCAAACGGAATAGTCTGTATAGGTACAAATGGGTTATGTGACATGTCGTGGGCCGGCCTATCACTGTGTAAAACCACTTTTCTGACAAGTGGCTTAACCTTGTTTTTTCACGTGGCCTATGGAGAAGACGTACATACTGAGCGGCTTCAAACCTGTACATTGGGAGTATCCGAAGAGAAGTTTGGGAGTCTTATCGGTGGCGATTTCTGGCAGACCCCTTGGTAGATTGCCGGAATAAGGTAGGCTGAAGTGCACCCTCCCGAAGGGGACTCTAATGCCCGTTGCAGGTTAACACACATCGTTTGCTTAAGAAATGGCCACCTGGAGTATGCAAAACCTACTGCATGTCAGAACTTTTGAAGGCCAAGTTCTCCATGCCTAAGATGGGTATATTTGTGACTTACTAAGAAGGGGCTTTCAGAAAATACATATCTCACCAGTGAGCGCTGGGTGCAGTTTTACCCATTGTCCTTTTGCCTTTACCGATTATGTTTTTAAAATATTTCAACAGTTTTCCATATTAACTACCGGAATTTATATAGAGCACTTAATTTTGTAGGGATAACATTATAATAAAATTTTATCCAATAGTATTTGTTTAAATACTCAGCTAGCAATATGATGTCTTTACAAGTTTTTAAAGAGCTCTTATTAACGATTTGGACATCTTAATTTTTTTCCAACTGAAGTCTTAAAGACGTTCTAAGGACGTCAAATGCGTCTCTACAAGATTAGTTTGCAACATCGTAAAAAATTCCGAAAGATCTCCTTGTTGTGACTTCAAAAATAGAAAAAGTTCTTAAAGAGCTCAAAATTTGGACTTCTTCAAGAACTTTTTTTTATGAATTCAGAAAAAAGACTTCTTTAATACTTCTTATTCAAGAATTTTAAATAAAGATTATAGGATTCTTAGAAAGATATTTATATTACCAAAAATTAAACTTATAGAAATTTAATATTAATTCTACATATATTTAAATAAATACAAATATTTTAACATTTCTCCCTCCTAGAATGAAAGTGGTATATTTCGAAATTTGGAAATTTCCCTTTTTGGTACCTAGTAATAGATAGTTCAGTAACCTAGCGAATAGTATATTTTATAAGTTTGCACGGTTTATAATTTTTGAAGGGTATTACTTAATATCTCAACATCACTACTTGAACTAATTAACACTGTCACTTAATTATTTTAAACACGAAAGGGGTTTTAAAATTTTTTCTTCACAGTGTCTTTTTAGACTCCGGTTCTTCTGGCTTTTTGCAAATTCACAAAATCTTTTTCTTGAAGACATATCCTAGTTACAAATATTTTCAATTTATAAAAAATATAATGACCACAAATTTATTCCTTAAACCTGTTCAATTCATAGCTTAACTATTTATATCTTTTAAAAACTCATGCACAGAACAAATTTCAATAAAGCACGTTTTCAGTTTCATAAAAACATTAACTGTATTAAATTCTAGGTTATAATTTAGAAATAATGGAAATAATAATTTTAAAACGCATGCGTCAAATCTAATCCGATTATAGTTCGGAAAAAATATTTATTAAAAGAGTTCTTAATTAATAGTTCTTACGAAGTCAGAAAATGGAATTCTTAAAGAGTTTTTAATCAAAAGTTTTTAAAAATAACGTATATAATGCATCATATTCATAATTCGTGAGGAGGCCTTCAAAAAGACTTTTTAAAGTTTTGAGACGCCCTATTGCTACATAGGCATTAATTGCAGAATATAAATACAATAAATAAAAACGATTTAATAAGTTATCTTTAAAGATATAAGTAAAATATTGAGTGCACACGTAAGATTTTAGATTTATGTTTGAGCTTTTAGTTTTAACGTAACGGCTTTTAGCAAAAATATGTAAGCTAATATTTTTGATGTAGTTTTCATACTTGATATTAGTATTTTGATTGGTCAAACCATATTCACCCTATTTCAAATTTTACCCCCAATTTTATAGTCAAGGCCCCCCAGTAGTCAAGGTCCGACCCTGGATTTAAGTACATCAGTAGAAAGATCTTTAAAAATGAAAGGTTGTATCAATTTAAACTTTTTTTCTATCTGTAATAGTTTTCAAGTAATTTGACAAAATTAAATTTTAGTCAGCTATTTCCAACCGGTTTGGAAAATTTTTATTGCTTTTCCGCCCCCCACCACCCCCTTAAAGGTTGGGTCGGATCCAAAATTTGACCCCACTTTGATAGTATTGTTGCGCATCGGAATGAGCCCCATTTACCAAATTTGAGCTCCTAACTTCCATAGGGGGGCCCTACACATATTAAAAGTTAGCGGGAATATATATATATATATATATATATATATATATATATATATATATATATATATCAGACATTTTTAGTCGAATTTTCTCCGAAAAATTAGACTTATACAGTCGACCCGACCTTTAAGGGGGTGGTGGGGGCGGAAAAGCAATAAAACTTTTCCAAACCGGTTTTAAATAATGTTTCGGTCAATTATCTACAACATATCCAAAATTCAGCTTCCTAGGATGATTTGGTGGGAGGAGAGGGGGGAAAAACGATTTTCGCTGGATCTAACAGGTCCCCAGCCCCCCAGAATTAACGTAGAGGGTTGAAATTTGGTGTGTTGATAAAGTTCGTACCTAGGTTGTGCTTTTTGGAGGTTTTAATATTTTACCCCCACCCCCCTCATTTTTAAGCTACAATTTCATGCATTTTCGACGTTTTCGAAGTTTGTACCACTCGCACAGGTCACCCAAATAAACCTAGAGGGCTGAAATTTTGTATTCGGATTGGGTTAGTATCAAGGGGGTGCCTTTTGGGGGTCTCGACGTTTAACCCCTACCCCCACCATTTTTATACCTAATAAAACATGATTTTTCTTGTTTTTTAACAGTTTCGTTCGGGTCAAAATCTCCCCAAATAAACCTAGAGGGCTGAAATTTTGTGTACAGGTTAAGCTAATAGCCAGACACTGTTTTTTGGGGTTTCAACTTTTAACCCTTACCCCCACGATTTTTACGCCAATATTTCCTCAATTTTTTTGCTTGTTTTCTAACACGTCTAGAGACTCTCTAAGGAAACCTAGAGGGCTGAAATTTTGTACGTGTATTCAGTTAGTATCCAGCTAGTACCTTTTAGGGAGTCCACATTACTTTGCCCCCCACTTCTTCCATTTTTACATCGGAATTGAATGCTATTGTTAAATATGTTTTAAATGCATTACTTTTATTCTAAATACAAGTAGGCGAATAGTAATTTTAAAAAATTTAAAAAAAAGTGAATACAATTTTTTAACAAATGAAATACATACATATTAAGTAATTTGAAAATGTTATTAAAGTCACTGTTTATTTATAAATTAGGAATTTTGAATTTTTATTATTTATAAAATAGAAATTTTGGATTTTTTTTGGAAAGAAAAAATACCTTCATAAAGGCCTTCTAGTCTACTATTTAAGGTCCTTTTTTAATACTTAAAAATAAAACACAAAGGCAATTGGCGGATAAGCATGGGTAGGAATGCTTTCGTACGAATTGTGTTGGCTTTTTTCCTGCTAACTGCTATCGGTATAAAATTGAAATTTAGGGGAGAGCGGGGCTATACCGTACAGCGAGGCTAAACCGTACACTCATTTTTCGTGTCTAGATTTCAAGCTACACAAGTACAATCGTTGTCGCAACCTAGCGCCTGACCGCGGAAAATCACAGGATTGAGTTCGTTCCGCTGTGCGTATAAATGCCAATATGACGGTGAAAAAACTTGTTTTTATTATTTCTCTTATAATTTTGGGGCACTGCCAAATAAGAGTTGGTTGGAGAACCTTTACTTATGAGCTAATAGCGATAAGATCATGAGAAATTACTTTTCTTAAGCTCTCTCTTGATCACTAGTGAAGACTAGTTAGGCGACGGAATTTGAGGTTAGGTTATGAAACTCCCACAAGGTACAGGATGGGGCTAAACCGTACAGAAGTGTACGACTTAGCCCCAAATGGTTTAATATGGTAACATTAATAAATTGTAGTTGATGCAGGAAATACAATAAAGTCTGCCGAGTCTGCAAATAATTTTACTTGTGATTTTTGTTTAAATGTATAAACTTTAAATAAAATACTTTCGTTCTCTAAAATTTATCACTCACCAAATTTGATAAAAGTTAACCTAACACTTTTTATACTTTTATAAGCTGAACTAAATATACCGATAATACAAGTTACGTTATGTTGTTTCTTAGTTGAGTCGACAATAAATAATAAAATGTGTTTTCTACAATAATTTATTGCATTACTCTTATTTACTTCCTTAACAAGATGATTTTTTTACAATAATTTATTGCATTACTCTTATTTACTTCCTTAACAAGATGATTTTTTTACTGTACGGTATAGCCCCTCCTACCGTACGGAATAGTTCCGACCCCCGGGGCTATTTCGTACAGAGACACTTTTTTGTAATTTAATTTAAATATGTAAACAGTGGAATAATTCAAATTTCTTTGTGTGAAATCAGTAGCCAATTGTCCAAATTATATATTGCTAATTTTCTTATAATTTTATACTCGATATTAGATGAACAATAACAGCTCTCCCTTAAGTGTAGGGCATAGCCCCGCTCTCCCCTACTGAGATTCAGCCCTTAAAAACTTAAAACCTTTTTTTAAAGCCCCGATCAACCGGACACTCATCATCAGTTTTAAAACCATCAAAATGGCAAATCGCTTCTGGACTTTCAATTACATTTCGCTTGTAAGACATTCAATACCGAAGATGAAAGGAAAAATTCGACTTCCGTGATGGGGCTCCGCTGCTCACGGCTTTTTTTTCTATATATTCGTGTTCTATGGGTCCCTAATAACGGATAGCGCCCCTACTTTCGCCTCTCGCCGTTCTTGTCGTATAGACTGTATAAGTCTAATTTTTTCAAGGAGAAATTGGATTATTAGGAAATTACAAATATTAAGTAATTTAAAAATGTTATTAAAGTCACTGTTTATTTATAAAGTAGGAATTTTATAGTAATTATAAAGTAGCGATTATTATTTAAAAAATAGAAATTTTGGATTTTTTGGAAAGAAAAAAATATCTTCAAAAAGGCCTTCCAGTTTACTATTTAAGTTCCTTTTTTAATATTTAAAAATAAAACACAAAGGCAATTGGCGGATAAGCATGGGTAGGAATGCCCTCGTACGAATTGTGTTGGCTTTTTCCCTGTTAACTACTATCGGCACAAAATTGAAATTTACTGAGATTCAGCCCTTAAAAATTTAAAACCTTTTTTTAAAGCCCCGATCAACCGGACACTCATCATCAGTTTTGAAACCACCAAAATGACAAATCGCTTGTGGACTTTCAATTACATTTCGCTTGTAGACACTCAATACCGAAGATGAAAGGAAAAATTCGACTTTCGTGATGGGGCTCCGCTGCTCACGGCGTTTTTTATAAAAATACATTCATTTTTTTTTAATTTTAAAAAGTTAGTATTCGGCCACTTGTATGTAGAATAAAAATAATGCATTTAAAACACATTTAACAATACCAACCAATTCCGATGTAAAAATTGGGGAGAAGTGGGGGCAAAAGTAATGTTGAATCTCTAAAAGGCACTAGCTGGATACTAACTCAATACACGTACAAAATTTCAGCCCTCCAGACGTCCTTAGAAAGTCTCCCGACGTGCTAGAAGAAAAGCAAAAAAATTAAGGAAATGTTGGCGTAAAAGTCGTGGGGGTAAGGGTTAAAAGTTGAAACCTCCAAAAAGCAGTGGCTAGCTATTAGCTTAACCTGTACACAAAATTTCAGCCCTCTAGGTTTATTTGGGGAGATTTTGACCCGAACGTAACTGTTAAAAAACAAGAAAAATCATGTTCCTTTTGGTATAAAAATGGTGGGGGTAAGGGTTAAAAGCTGAGACCCCCAAAAGGCACCCCCTTGATACTAACTCAATCCGAATACAAAATTTCAGCCCTCTAGGTTTATTGGGGCGACCTGTCCGCGTGGTAAAAACTTCGAAAACGTCAAAAAAGCATGAAATTGTAGCTTAAAAATGAGGAGAGTGGGGGTAAAATATTAAAACATCCAGAAAGCGCAACCTAGGTACGAACTTTATCAACACACCAAATTTCAACCCTCTGCGTTAATTCTGGGGGGGGGGGGGGCTGTGGACACGTTAGATCCAGCCAAAATCGTTTTTTCCCCCTCTACTCCCTCCAAATCATCCTAGGAAGCTGAATTTTAGATACATTGTAGATAATTGCCGAAACACTATTTCCATCCGGTTTGGAAAAGTTTTATTGTTTTACCGCCCCACCACCCCCTTAAAGTTTGGGTCGGATCCAAAATTTGCCCAAAATTTGACCCCACTTTGATAGTATTGTTGTGCATCGGAATGGGCCCCACTTACCAGATTTCAGCTCTTAACTTCCATAGGGGGGCCCTACACATATTAAAAGTTAGCGGGAATATATATATATATATATATATATATATATATATATATATATATATATATCAGACATTTTTTTCTACAGAATCGTGTTCTACGGGTCCGAAAACGGATAGTGCCCCTACTCTCGCCTCTCGCCGTTCTTATCGTATAGGCTGTATAAGTCTATTTTTTCAAGGAAAAATTCGACTAAAAAGAATGATTGATTTCAAACTTTGCATATTGTTTACAGAGAGGACGAGAAAGGACATAGACTACTTTCTACCCCGGGAAAATATATAAATCTTATCGGAAGTCTTATTCCCGTGGGAAAATATATTTAAAATAGTATAAAAGAGAATCATTGATTTCATTTGAACTTGGCATGTTGTTAAAAGAATGTTATAGTGTATTTTTTACCCAGGGAAAATATTGTATTTCTGTGGGAAAATTTTAACTAGATGCCATAATTTCAATTGCCACACGAGCGAAGCCGCGAGTAAATGTTAGTTTTTAAAAAACTTTAAATGAATTATAATGCTATCGCTTTTCCCTTCATCTCTAACTACCAATGACACGGAATACAGACACAATAACATGCACACAACCACACAAGTATGTTCAAAAATTTAAAAAAATAAGGCCCCCGAAAGTACTTTCTGCCCCGGGATCTAGAAGGTTTAGATATGAGGCCCTAGAAGGTTTAGATATGAGTCTGAATATATTTCGACATTCCTTTATGTCTTCATCAATGGGATCAATGTATATATATATATATATATATATATATATATATATATATATATATATATATATATATATATATATCAATGGAATCAATGTATATATATATATATATGTATATATATATATATATATATATATATATATATATATATATATATATACTCTAATGTTTAAACCTTACAAACAGTTTAATGTTTAATTTTTCTTATAGGCAGCGTGCGAAGTATATGGTGGCGACAATTAAATCGATTGCAGCGTGAGTAGTGGAGAAAACAAGCATTAGTACGGGTTCAACTGTGTTTATAGTATAATAAAAAATATTAAATAAAAATATTTACATTGATTCACTTTGATTATAAACGCAGTTG
This sequence comes from Brachynemurus nebulosus, assembly GCA_035578155.1. NCBI lineage: Eukaryota > Metazoa > Arthropoda > Insecta > Neuroptera > Myrmeleontidae > Brachynemurus > Brachynemurus nebulosus. Next base: position 14,706 of record JAPWDM010000087.1, on the reverse strand, counting down.
CAACTAATATGTCATTCCTTATTTATCTGTCAACAGTATTAACGTCTACACGTCAATCCATAAATACAGAATTAAAAATATTTGATGTATTTTAACTCACATAGTCACATGAAATGTTTCATAAGGAGTTAAAATTATTGATGTTTTTCTTATGACTATACATTAAACTAAATGACTTATGCCAGCATTTCTTAGTTCTCGAATTTCCCTGACATACTTCACCGGCATCAGCTTTTTTTTCCTCTGCATAGTCCGAGGTTGGAAGGAAATACTCTCTTGATAATTATATCCACATTAATGTCGAAAATTGTTAAGTTACTTTTTTAATATAACTGTTATACTTCATCCAGTATTTTATTGTTCAAACTGAACAAATCAAATTGTTCAAATTTATTTATAAAAAAAATTAATTGTAAATAGCAAACATTTGTATTCAGATTTTACGGTTTGGTTAAAAATATTTTAAATTTATTTATTTCCACGGTTACCATTATTTATATTCGTTAATGAGCTCGGAAAAATGTATATTATAGATGTCGTTGCCATCACGCACCCTGCCTATAAATTATTTGCAAAAATGGTGCTAAATAACACATTTATGTGATTAAAAATATCAATCTTTACTACCTAATAATTTGACCGAATAAATAAATTCCTAAGAAATTTGAATATATCATTTATATAGGAGTATTATAATAGAAAAAATTAATACCATTTTTATTTTTCTTAGGAAGTTTTTGCCAAATTGATGGCTGATAATAGATCTAGACACTATTACAGATCATTATGTTTAATTTTAAGTCTAAAGGTTCGCTAGTTTTTTTCATAAAGTGTACCATAAAAATGTATCAATTGCTGAATAGTAGAGGACTCCCTTCGCTCGTCTTAAAAATATGGGTGCTTACACACTTTCTTTTCATTAGACAATTTTTTGTACTACGATACCCCAATCTGAGGGTAAGTTTCACAGTTTCTATTATGATAAAAACTGATGTCGCTGATAGAATCGTCGCTGATAGCATCCCAGATGCGTAATCATCTGTAGAATCCAAGAGAGGTAACAGAAATTTTAACTTGCAGGCCTGTATAATTTAATCCAGATAGTGAATAAATCGTTACCTAATAATAAAAGTGAGCTTATTTTATGTCCTATCCGACATTATTATTAAATACCATACACATTACAAATTAAAAAACAAAAAAATGTGATATTCGTGAATAAAAGTGACCATGTTCTATCAGTATGTTTCAAAGAAAAAGAAGTAAACAATGGCAATTTTTTTTTTTTTTTTGCTGAAATTAAGGATTTTATTCGAATTGCACTCCTTTATTTCTAGCACATGCGTGCAAATATTTTTGTATTTCTACAGTAGTTATTTTTAGTATTTTTTATATACTTAAACAGAAATTTTATTTTCATAATTAACATGATTTTCAATTATTGTTACAGGGAGGCAAATATTGTCCAACTATGTACAGAGATGTCTACTATAAGGCCAACAACTGGAAGCAACATTGAAGAAAGGAATAATCAAATAAATTGCTACTGTCTGCTATTTGTTAAAACATTCTTATTTTCAGATAATATTTTAAAGTGTATAAAGTGAAGGGTTAGTTGACATTAAAAAAAAGACAAAACAAAAAGTAATCATTACATGAAAAACAATAACTGTAACTATATAAATAATTAAGTAAATAAATAATGGTGTGTGAAGAACTGACAATTACGTAAATAACTTAAATATAATTTTATATCAACAGAACGATTGGTATCAAACATATCATAAAATAAATACATATATCAGTATGTAATAATGAATTGTGCAAAAAAATTTTAAACAATAATACATATCCTACCTATATAAAAATAAATTAATCAGCTATGTGCTAGGATATAAAAGAAAATTTCTTACGCAAAATTAATCATACGCAATTTTATAATAATCAGCTATAGATGAAATATAGCAAAATACTAGAAAAGTGAATGCTTTAAAATTAAATAATTATGTATGCTTTTTAATAATAATTGGTGAAGGAAAATACAATTACTTGTACGCTTAAATATCGAAATGAAAAATATCCTATTTAATTAATAAATTTGTCTCATATTTAATAAAACTAATATCCCTATTCCTATCCAGAGTTTTTTGTTTATCTGTAAATATTTTAAGTAATAACTGATTAACGTAACTAAGAAGTATCAAGGCAGTTTTCAGTTACTGTCTAGACGACCACAAAACCGTAGTCGAATTTCATGTTTTCAATAATAAATTTTTATATGTATGTATAAAATTAGAAATTATGAATGAAATTAGCATTTTAAAATTCAGATGATAAATAACATTGGCCATATAATTACATCGACCTATTATGTACCAAAATGAGAGTTTCATATTAAAAAAGCAAATTTTCTTAGTTTTATAATTTTTCAGTTCTTGATTTTGCTAATATTAACCCTTAATGCAAATGTATGATAATATTTTTATTGAATGTTATTCCTATATTTTTCTCGATAATTAATATGCATTCTGTCTTTCAAATGCCTGTTAACCTTACTATAAAAGTAAGTAGGTCAGGATATTATACATAAAAAAATTAAATAGCCACACAAATTGAATTTATGTAATAACATTAAGGTAGTTGGTCGATAAAACGATTTTTTCAAAGGAATTTAACGAAACTTCTCTAGATATTTATTTAATCCAATACCAACAATGCGAGCCCTTACCGAAAAAAAATTGACCACCGCAATTTTGAGAAAAACGATTTCAAGTTTTATAATTTTAACACGGGCTCTTATGGGAAAACTCTATTTTTTTTTTTTTTTTGAATAAAATGAAAACGTGTCAAAGGAATTTGATAAAAATTTAATATGTTATTTAATACAAAATTACAAACCATATTTAATAAGAAATAAAAGTTATTGACCACGCCGTTTTTGAAATATAATTTAAAAACATCATTTTATAACGTTTTTACCAACGCTTTTTCAACAATTCTTTTAAATTGCTACAACATAAGCCCGCAGAAATTCAAAAAAACAAGTGGTATACTAATCTAATAACTGAAGAATATTAATACATTATTTAATTTTTGATAAAAGAAAATTTTTTTGCTGAGATATACTTTTGTACCTGACTATCTTAGAGCAACTACGTTAAACAGATTTTTTTCCAGTAACTTCAAAAGTAAATATGTACTTTCTAATCAATTCATTTTACCAGAAGTATCATTTTTTTTTTTAATTTAAAAGTTTATCTATTAGTTTTAAAATTTCCTGTACATAAGATTTCTGTGTAGTCTTTTCTTAATACGGCATAAAAGTCATATAAAATCGCTCATAATGATACTTAGAATATGAAATCTGCTATCATGTCACCAGTTCTTTTCATTCAGTCTCCAGCACATATCAGGACACATCTACGTCTACAGCTCCTTTGTGGGAGTGGGCTTTGGCCGTGTGAGACAGTTTTTTTCTAAATAATAATTAAAATTAAGAAAAAATTACAGAAGAAAAATTTGCAGAATTGCAACAATAATAAAATTGTGTTGCTTATGGTTCTATGCGGTAAGTAGTTTTCAGATTACAGTTACATTAAGGGGGAATTCCAGCCTAGAAGCTCTATTTCGAGATGATTTTACACGCGTAATAAAAAAAGAAAAAGAAAAACAACAGTAAACATTTTTTAGTATTCATTTTTTAAGTCTTTTATTGATATTTGAAAAGTATAAAAATGTGCAAAAATGTTAAAAATATTTCAAATTTAAATCGGTACAGGCCGGCAAAGTGGGGACTCAAAAAAAAGGTGTTTCCTGGTTGACGTGATACCAACCTTCCTGGTGATCTGAAACATAAAATTTTAGTTAATTCTTAAGGTGAGAGGGTCCTCCAGAACTTTCAAATTTTTCATTTTTTGTTTTGCTTTAAAAGTTCATTTGAACCTTAAGGAATATATTTCTAATGTTTTAATCCCAACAGAAAGATTATCTTAGATAACGATAGACTGCTTTTACCTCTACTTTTCAAGGACGAAAACTTTTTAGTAGCGTTTTTTCTCCAAACAGGTGTTTTTCCGCGCCGTGGAACATAACTTAAAAAGTTATTAAGGGATTAACTTGAAATTTTGCACAGATATTCTTTAAGATATTGGCCTTTGCATATACCTGATCTTGCATAAATTATTACTATAAATATTGTTTGTAACAATTTGTTTATAAAAAAAAAAAAGTGAAATTTATTTCTTTCTGATTTTAAACTGTGAAAAAAAAAATTCTCATCAGAAATAGGTATATGCAAAGCATAATGAGTTATTTTAATAAAATTTTTTTGTCCGATTGAATTCAGCTGATTACAAGAGGCTGGGCATTCCACGGCACAAATTAAAAGAGTCAACTTGGAACAGCTGTAGCGCCGCCATTTTTTCTTTTTTTTGCATAAAAATTTATGAGTGAATACATCATAACATGTACTACACTACGGAACTTCATTTGATTCAATAAATGAATCCAGTTTCTTAAAAAAAATTATTAAAAAATCTGTTGTCTGGAGGACCGTCCCCCCTTAATAAACAAGGACGTACAATTAGTTGGACGTAGTCGATTGGAAAAAAATACATTTTTTCACAAAATGGCGTCCATTTAAAAACAAATATCATTTATTCGCCTCGTTTCTTCAACTTTGGTAATTTTTTGAAAATAGTAAAAAAAAATCCTACCTTGGACCAATTTTGATAGTATTAAGAAGATCCTTACCAAATTTCAAGTAAATTGGTACATTAGAATTAGATATCATTTCAACCGTATCTAAAAAAGTAGTTTCGAGTACCATCAATTGGGACGAATCTGGACAGTAGCGGCGAATCTAGACAGAGCTGCCTCTCGATATTTCTTCGTCAGTGTTATGACCGTACAAGGTCATAGATCAATTTATGCTACTAAATTTTGTCAGTTATGAGTTAGTCATCAAAGGAAAGCGGTGAACGTGACAACTTTGTATTTTGTTATTTTACAGGCTAATTTTTAAAAATAACGCGCGTTTTGAAATCTTATAAAGAAACTGCTGTACAAAAAAACAGTTATATATATATATATATATATATATATATATATATATATATATATATATATATATATATATATATATATATAAAGTAGGGACTGGCAACAAAATGTTTGGCGTTTTTTTGACAATAGATGTACCAAAAATGAAAGCTATATTGTGCTTAATTTTTTTTATAAATTGATTAACAAAAAATTGTCTATAGGTGAGGCGAATTCATACACAATGGTGCGTCAATATAAAAAGAAAGTGGGTATAAACTACAAAAACTGTAGTCTAGATAACATAAAATGGGCTCTTTTCGACAAAGGCGCAACAACCGGGGGGGGGGGGGGGGTTCTAGGGGTCCGGACCCCTAAAATTACCTGAAAATTTTCCTTCAATTTATTTGATTTATATTAAAAAGTAAAATTTTTAGTGGTTTACTAATATTTTTTATTTGAAAATCAAATTTTCGGAGACGACATTTTATTACAACATTTTCCATTGTTATCGGAAAGCTGCGTTATCAAAAAATTTGATAATTTAAATTTTTGTTGGACTCCCTGTAGATATGTAGTTGTTGCGCCCCTGCTTTCCGATATTAAAAATAAAAAAAAATCGCTCAGACAAGATGCTGAATATTTCCATGTTCCCAAATTGACCTTGCATGATAGACTCAAAGGCGAATCGAAATAAAATTCATTTAAATCCAAAATGTCTTATTCCACACATCAAAAGTCAATCGCTGATGCAGTCATTTATCTTAGCGAATTTCCAGATTGAAAATTCAGCTATTTTTATCTTTTTATGTCCGATTTTACCCATATGCATAAACTGAATGTGATTTATATTGCAAATAAAGCACTGTCCAGATTCGCCCCACACATAGGGGCGAATCTAGACACTATATAACCAAAAAAAAAAAAGGAAAAATGTTACAGTACCAATCTTGATATTTTTATTACTGCCCTATATGCTCGCGATATTAAAGCATTTAAATTATTTTTTTAGAATTTTTTAGATAAACTCTAAACAATTTATTGCCAAAAAAACTGAAAAAATCGTCCAGATTGGCCCCAACTGACGGTAATTTATATTAAAAATTTGAATTTAACACTGAAAAGATACACAGTGCACAGGGAAAAAATCACCATAACTCTGAAAATAATTCTAAAATGATAATACTTGTAGAGGCTTATTCTTAATGGTCTAAACTTTGAAAATATGAAAGAAAACAAATATCGATTTTTTCGAATTTCTAAACTACATAACCCCCTTAAGATAACATTATTCGTTTGTTTCGTTTCCAGATTTTTCTTGTTATTTGCGTTTTTAGAAACATCCTTAAATATATGTATGAACTTAGTAAAATTACTATAAAAACTACATATAAGTCTAGTGGTCTCAAACCGAATACCCTTCAGTAGATATTCTCTTTACTAGATACTGTCTGACCATTATTCAAAACAGTTTTAGTGTTAAAAGAAATTAATGTGAAAAATTATCATCTTAAAAAAAAACAAAGATTGAAATTTATGAATCAGGCTACGTATTTTTTAAATCTTAGACATAAAAATACCCGAAAAATATATTGCGTATTTTGTGCACTCTGATTTTAAATAAGGTTCAAATGGATAATATTTTTATTTTCGGATTTAAACTTCTGGTAAATGCTTAAACTAAAAGCGATAATACACAACAGTTAAGCTCTGAAAAAACATAAATATTGTTTAACCGTAAATGTGGTAGAAAAATTGTAACAACTTTATGAAACATTGACCATTATCAACGCTAGTCCAAGAAAGAAGCGTAACGGTACTCTCTAATAAAAATTTATAAGTTAGTAAAAGTATCCTAATGTGGCAATAATCCTTATGGCAAAGAGACAGAGATCTACTAGCTAAAAGTAAATATAAATAATGTGCACACTAAAGTAATATATTATAAAAAAAATGTAGGTCTTGAACGTATATGATAAACAATATACCAATAAAGTACCGTAAAACACCCTATCTTTACCATAATTTTTAATTCAAATTTGAATAAAATAAAGACGAAATTAATTTAGTTATATTTAACTGTTTCAATAGAATAAACTGATAAAAAACTTTGATCTAACTCATAAATAAATTTTCCAGAAACTTAAATCACTAGTCTAAAATAAAAAAAAACAGTAACAAGCTCAAATGTCGAGGAGTTCCTAACTTTACCATATTATTACTAATTCATATTTTTTTAGTGAAATATACAAGATATTATAAAATTTCTAAATATACCATTGTCGTCCATACTATTTTTGTGAATTCCAAATAATATCTAGCAATAGCACGCAGTCATTTCGAAATTTTCAACGATAAATCTAGTTGCGATAGAATTATGTTATGAAAACGTCAAATACAGCTGTTTTCAACAGGGATGTACAAAATCAGTAAAAATTAATAAAACAAAATGCCAGAAACAAAAAAAAATAAAAAATAAATTTTGTTTAAAAAAAATAAAGACAGTGTTACATATTTGATATTATGAACTGACTAAGTAACAAAATCGGAAATAAAAAACAAAAACAATTGTCTACTAAATCAATCAATGTTCAATTTCAATCAAATTGTCTAACTTACAAAATCACAATCTTTTTAACCAAAACAAGATACTCAATTTTATTCTCTATTGTTCGTCTTTGGATTCCAAATTGTTTTTCAATGTATAATGTTGTAATTTGTTTACTTTTTACCATATCAATTGCTAAATTTAACATTCTGCAGAATAATTTTTGTATGTCTTTGCACCAATTTTCTTCTTATGATGTTTACCAGACATTTTGTATAAATGTAAACCTATAAAAATGTTTTTTACTTTAATATCTCAATTCGTGTAAAAATATAATGCAATTCGTATATTTTTGACAACCTTGACTGTTGGCAGCGCTGACTGGTAAAGTTGGGATTTGTTAAAGGACTCTAATTTTACCAAATTTGCTATAATTTTACCTAAACGAATTATTCGGTAATACGCAAATAAAAAAACGTAAAAATCATTTTATATACTTATGAGGTTATGTAACTTTTCATATGATGAAATTATCTATGTCACTTGTATATTTTTTGAAATACCAACTAAAGTTTGCACACTTGCCTAAAACCAAAATGTACCATAAGAACTAAAAAAATCGAATGATTTGAAGAAATTGCGGCTGGAAATGCCAGAAAAACTTATATAACACCAGTAGTTTGTTAGAAATATCTCCATCATTAAAAAAAAAGTGCTGCAGAATATATAAACTATGAAATTTTAATTTTTTTAACGTAAAGTGTGGTATGGTAAAGTTAGGTTTAATAGGTAAAGATCGGGTGTTTTACGGTATATAGGTACATATCAAGAATAGCGAGTAGCTGTTCCTAGTCAATAATGTTTTGTTTCTGTTCATTGAAATCGGGTCTCTTTTTACTGTAGAACAACCAGCTACAGGAAGTGTTCTTTTCATCTTTTGGTAATGCAGGTATGAGAAAGAAAAAAATACATTTCGTAATATTTTTAAGAAAGAAAAATATATATTTTTTATCCTTTTTTGGCAGTACTACACAGTAAAAAAACTTGTGTTCTGCGTAAAAAAAAAAACTAGTAGTTAAAATTTTTGTTAATGTAACATTTCGTTAATGTAACAACTTCGTGTTTGTGTTAAATGAAAATATTAACACAAATTTTGATTTAACAGAATAAAAATATTAACCTGTTCTGAACAACAAAGAAATAACATAATATTTGTGTAGAGCAAAAGAATGTTATAAATACGTAAGTTTCATTAACATATATATCTACCAAAATATATATAATAAAAAAGATGAAAATAGTTCTTATTATTAAACAAAACCGAAAAATTATAAGTTTTTTCAGTTATTAACGAATTTATAGTTTTATTAAATTTTATTATATTATAATATACAATCTCGTAAGCTTACATGATTTTTTGTAACTGAATCTGTAATAAAATAACCTTAAAATGTAAGAAAATTGTCTCATTTTTAAACGTTTAATAAAACTATATTCGTCAATAACTGAAAAAACTTATAATTTTTCGGTTTGTTTAATAATAAGAAATACTCTCATCTTTTTTATTATATATATTTTGGTAGATATATATGGAACAAAAGTAGTGGGTTTTGGACAGTTCTGAGCCACTCCTTGCAGGAGCCGTACGTATAGTATACGTACATATAGTGATAGCGTACTCTTTGAGAAGTGGTACGTACAGAGTACATGTAGAATACATGTTTCCGCTATGCCTAAGTGGCATGCCTTCCTATGTTTTTTTCCATACTTCATAAGGATGAAAGACCACAGAGCCACTGCCATCTGCCGAATCATTCATAAAAATCAAGAGGTGTAAGATGGCACTATTATAGAAACTTCCAAAAACTACTACTTTAATCTACTTATTGTAATTTTATAGTAACTTAAAAAATATAAACTTTTAGGTTATTATAATCTAAAAAACTTATTTATTTAATTTACGTTTGCCAGTGTTTTAGGTTGAAATATCTAATTAATACTGATAAAATTTCGACAAAAATTTTTCGAGCAATATCCAATTTAGGCCAAATTTTTAGTTTCTAGCATTAGCAGTAATTCTCTAAGAAAATGACTAATTATTTTAAATAAGAAATAATATTCTTAAAAAAAAAAGATAAATCTGTTTACAAAATATTATATATTAGGCTACTGATTATGTAGTTGAATAAGGAACTAATTCGTAACAGCTGTTTCATTGTTTTATATGTTCAGTTGTACCCCAAAGATGATAGATTCACAAAATGTTATTAAATTTAGGCGGAGGTTTTTACGAACCCGCGTAAATTTATCGACTCTTACGTTTTTTAACTATAACTCAAAAACTATGCATTTTTCGTAAATACACATGATATGATTTTCTGTAGAGAATTAAATTTCCTATCGAAATGGCACTTTATGAACTGAAAAAACTTTTTTCTCAACAAAATAAGTCAAAAAAACGATTTTAAAAAAAGCGGAAATTTTTTCCAATTTTCTTTTTTTTTTAAATTTTTATGCAGCACTTTTTTCTGAGTGAATTTAGGTATAGGCGCTAGTTCACAAAAAAGAAAGTTGATGCAATTCCCGTCAGAATGGTGACCGATAAAAATTGGCTGAGATACAGTCGTTCAATGTTACCTACTTTTTTACAATTTTATTACTTTTTACTTCTATATCAAGTTATTTGTAATTTTTACATGCAAAAATTATTTTTATTCAGTACAAAAATTATATCTGCTTTATCAGAGATAATGATTAAAGTATTTGTTAAAAATTTTGATATTCATATGAATTTAATTATAAAAAAAAAAAAAAACTAATAGTGTACTAATTTATAGTTCTAATTTTTTTTTTTAAATTACATATTTATTATATTTTTAGTATCAATATCTTTATATAGTAGTATCAATATCTTTATATAAATTAGGTATTACTAAATAATTTTTACCAATAATTTTTTGTTTGACCCACCCATTTCAATTCATATTTTTATGATACCTTACGTAGTAAGGTACCACACTAAGATATCATAAAAATATGAATTGAAATTGGTGGGTCAAATAAAAAATACAACCTGTACCTATCTAAAATAGTTTACCTCGGTAATAGTAAAAAAATTTTCAAAATCGGTCAATTATTTTATTTTTGACACTTTTAGGTCCCACTGACACTGTCAGACCTTACATAACGTAATCTATATTTATCTAAAATAGTTTAGCTCTGTAACAGTGAAAGAATTTTCAAATTCGGTCAGTTAGTTTATTTTTGACACTTTTGGGTCCTATGGACCCTGACGGACCCTACATAATATAATCTATATCTATCTAAAATAGTTTAGCTCTGTAACAGTGAAAAAATTTTCGAAATCGGTCGGTTAGTTTATTTTTAACACTTTTGGGTCCCAATGACCCTGGCGGACCCTAAATAACATAATGTATATCTATCTAAAATAGCTTAGCTCCCCAACAGTGAAAAAATTTTCAAAATCGGTCGGTTAGTTTATTTTTGACACTTTTGGATCCGATGGACCCTGGCAGACTTTACATAACGTAATCTATATTTATCTAAAATAGTTTAGCTCTGTAACAGTGATAAAATTTTCAAAATCGGTCAGTTAGTTTATTTTTACCACTTTTGGGTCCCATGGACCCTGGCGGACCCTAAAGAACGTAATGTATGTCTATCTAAAATAGCTTAGTTCCCCAACAGTGAAAAAATTTTCAAAATCGGTCGGTTAGTTTATTTTGGACACTTTTGGATCCCATGGACCCTGGCAGACCTTACATAACGTAATCTATATTTATCTAAAATAGTTTAGCTCTGTAACAGTGAAAAAATTTTCAAAATCGGTCAGTTAGTTTATTTTTGACACTTTTGGGTTCTATGGACTCTGGCGGACCTTACATAACGTAATTTATATTTATCTAAAATAGTTTAGCTCTGTAACAGTGAAAAAATTTTCAAAATCGGTCAGTTAGTTTATTTTTGACACTTCTGGATCCTATGGACCCTGGCAGACCTTACATAACGGAATCTATATTTATCTAAAACAGTTTAACTCTGTAACAGTGAAAAAATTTTCAAAATCAATCAGGCAGTTTATTTTTGACACTTTTGGGTCCTATGGACCCAGGCGGACCTTACATAACGTAATCGATATTTATCTAAAATAGTTTAGCTCTGTAACAGTGAAAAAATTTTCAAAATCGGTCAGTTAGTTTATTTTTGACACTTTTGGGTCCTGTGGACCCTGGCGGACCTTACATAATGTATTCTAAATCTAGCTAAAATAGTTTAGCTCTGTAACAGTGAAGAAATTTTTAAAATTGGTCGTTTAGTTTATTTTTTACAATTATGGGATCAGTAAATCCTGGCGAAACTCATACAAGTCTAGTACTCTAACAGTAAGAAAAGGGTTCTAAGGATCTCATATAACTTATGGCAGTCCGTAAGCTTCCCTATGAGCATTCCCTAATGAGCATTTAGGGACCAACTCCCCACCTCCCGATTTTGCAGAGCGATTCACGGTTCACCAATTGAAATTGACAATTTTTACCCACTACTAACAAATAAAATTTTTTACAAAGGACTGACTTACTTTGTGTTCTTTGAGTCTCATTTATAATAATATATGAACAAAATCGTTATAATTTTTGACGATTTTCAAATATCTTAAACGGCAGTGGAAGTAAAATACTGAATAAAAATTTTTAACGACTAATTCTGATAAATCTGAAAAATTAACACAAAATGTATGTCCTCTTGTGTGTTAAATCATTGACATAAATCTTGTGTAAAGATTTGACACATATACTTTGTGTTAAAATAACACAAAAAATTGAGTAGAACGTTCTGGACATGTGAAATGTGTTAATTTTAACGAAAATTTCTTTACTTTATATAAACATATCGTACCTCGGCAACAACAGAGGCACATCTATCTAGTATATTTTTGTAGTTTAAAAATGACGTCATTATCATCTCTTCAATTTATGATGCTAACTGTCCTTTAAAAAAATTATACGATACTGATCCTTAAAATAGTACATAAATTAAGTTTATTTTCATTTTTCTTTTTCTCACTTATTTCGATTGCCAAATTATATAAGATTTCACTTACGGATTTGTGTATACTGAATGACAGTTAGAAAGAGATAACATACCATTGAATTAGGTATTATTAAATAATTTTTACCAATAATTTTTTATTTGACCCACCCATTTCAATTCATATTTTTATGATATCTTAGTGTGGTACCTTACTACCTAAGGTATCATAAAAATATGAATTGAAATGGGTGGGTCAAACAAAAAATTATTGGTAAAAATTATTTAGTAATGCCTAATTTATATAAAGATATTGATAGTACTATATAAAGATGTTGATGCTAAAAATATAATAAATACGTAATTTAAAAAAAAAAAAAAAAATTAGAACTATAAATTAGTATACTATTAAAGTTTTTTTTCCTTTTTTTTTTTATAATTAAGTTCATATGAATATCAAAATTTTTAACAAATACTTTTATCATTATCTTTGATAAAGCAGATATAATTTTTGTACTGAATAAAAATAATTTTTGCATGTAAAAATTACAAATAACTTGATATAAAAGTAAAAAGTAATAAAATTGCAAAAAAGTAGGTAAGATTGAACGACGGTATCTCAGCCAACTTTTATCGAAAATATTTTTATCGGTCACCATTCTGACGGGAATTGCATCAACTTTCTTTTTTGTGAACTAACGCCTATACCTAAATTCACTCAAAAAAAGTGCTGCATAAAAATTTAAAAAAAAAAAAGAAAATTGGAAAAAATTTCCGCTTTTTTTAAAATTGTTTTTTTGACTTATTCTGTTGAGAAAAAAGTTTTTTCGGTTCATAAAATGCCATTTCGATAGGAAATTTAATTCTCTACAGAAAATCATATCATGTGTATTTACGAAAAATGCATAGTTTTTGAGTTATAGTTAAAAAACGTAAGAGTCGATAAATTTACGCGGGTTCGTAAAAACCTCCGCCTAAATTTAATAACATTTTATGAATCTATCATCTTTGGCGTACAACTGAACATATAAAACAATGAAACAGCTGTTACGAATTAGTTCCTTATTCAACTACATAATCAGTAGCCTAATATATAATATTTTGTAAACAGATTTATCTTTTTTTTTAAGAATATTATTTCTTATTTAAAATAATTAGTCATTTTCTTAGAGAATTACTGCTAATGCTAGAAACTAAAAATTTGGCCTGAAATTGGATATTGCTCGAAAAATTTTTGTCGAAATTTTATCAGTAATAATTAGATATTTCAACCTAAAACACTGGCAAACGTAAATTAAATAAATAAGTTTTTTAGATTATAATAACCTAGAAGTTTATATTTTTTAAGTTACTATAAAATTACAATAAGTAGATTAAAGTAGTAGTTTTTGGAAGTTTCTATAATAGTGCCATCTTACACCTCTTGATTTTTATGAATGATTCGGCAGATGGCAGTGGCTCTGTGGTCTTTCATCCTTATGAAGTATGGAAAAAAAAATAGGAAGGCATGCCACTTAGGCATAGCAGAAACATACAAATATAACAAAATGTAACAAACTTAACGAGTGCACTAAAGACAAGCTTAACAAAGCAACAAAACATAAGCAAAATGTCTTCAATAATAACAAAAATAGCAAAATAATCTATATATGGGTAGTTCTCGAAACGAAAGAAGAAAATGGACTAAATTCCGGCCCGATATTTTTTTCATGCGTAAGCTTTGGCAAGTAGCGTATTTAAAGTTGATGACATTTTTCACACTATTTCAAAGTGGCCAGTCAAAATATTAAAAATTATAAATTTTATGGCCATTATAAAAAAGAGACATCCAGGAAAGTGAAAAAATGAGTAAAAAACTAAAATTAACAAAAGAGAATTTCTTATATTAATTTTTGTTATTAAGCACAATTTATTAAACTATTAAACAATTTATTAATTTTTATTATTAAACAATTTTTATTATTTTTATTATTAAATTTTTAATTATTAAACAATTTATTATTTGTTTAATAGATATTATATATTATATTAGTAGTATATATATTAGTAGTTACATAGTGTATATGTGTAAA